>VXBH01008172.1:283429-468886 GCA_013400035.1 Rynchops niger
AAAAAAGTGGAAAACAACAGCAGGAGCACCTAAATATGTCATCAATTCCCACACCACAATTTTGAAATCCTGCAGAAATGGCTCTAGACGGATTTACAAGTTGCACAGTAGCTGTTTGCTAACGCCAGCACACATTAACGCAACGCAGGAGCATGAAAAAGCCCTGACAACCCAACTCCAGTGAAAATTCAACTTCACAGGCTCAAGGCGGAAAACCTCAGCCATTCCCAGACCAGACCCAGCGCAGGCAGCAGCAACGCACTTCACATTTGTGTCAACACAGTGGTTCGGGCACCAGGATTTAGTATTTAGCAATAACCAGGGTAGCTCAGCTTTCCAGTTCCTAAATACTTCAGAAACTATCAAAAGATCAACAGTAGATAAGGACAGCAGGCAGCTTATGGGGCTTAGAAAGTAAATAAGAAACTTTTTGCTCTTACCAACAGGAAATAAGGGATCACCTCATGAGATTTTTGTTAAAAACAAAGAAAAGAAAGATGCTCTCACGCAGCCCATCGCTACACCGTGGAGCCTTCTGCCCAAGGGTAGAAAAACCTGTATGTGAGGCTGGGGAAAGGGCTGTTAAAAGTCCTTGTGGATGCAAATACAGGCTAAGGAACTTTCTAAACTTAAAACTTTCAGAAACCCAACCAATGAAAGGGCAATTCGCATCCGCAGTTTCTTTCCACCCCTGCCCCCCGCATCAGGCCCAGCGCAGACACAGGACGTTAGGACAGGCATGACCTGTGTGCCGGCTACAGACAGGTCTGGGGCTTGTTTTAGGGGTTTGTGTTTTTTTTTTAAAACTTTTATTGTTTTTACAAGTCTGGAAAGCCCTGCTACTTGCTGCGGGGCTGGTGATACACATTTTCATATGGTGCTAAGAGTCCAATGCGAGCGGAAAGGGAGCTGGACTTACTTCGTTACTTTGAAAATCCTCAGCAGTCGCAGGGCTCTCAACACGCTGATGCCGAACGAGGTACCCGGTTTCACTGCAGCCCAAATAACTTCAAATATACTTCCCACGATGACCTGCAAAAAAAGGCCATTTTAACATCAGGCAAAACTGCCGCTTAGTTCTTTGTGGTGCTGCTAGAGAGGCTGAGGACAGAAGGAGAATCAGAGCTCAGGCTGTGCTGGTTTTCTTATGAAGGCTTCAGCCAACAGCACTAAAAAACCTCATTCCAACTTGTAAAAAAAAAGGGGTAGTACCTAGAAGCGGGAGAGACGCACAGGAGATGACAGGTAGAACTTATTGCTTTCTTCTCTAGCAAGCAAACTACCTTAAAATAACATTTTTGAAGGACAGTATGCTTTTTTTTAAAAACAAAACAAAACCAAACCAGTGACTCAACTGCACACTCCAACACGTCATCTTCCCACCCCATTGAGTTGGTCTGTACAGGCTGCAGAGACGGCGGGGGGGGGGACGGGGACGCAGCCCCATCCTCCCCTTCCCATCAGAAGCACCCACAGCACTGCAGAACAGCGAGGATTTCGCTCTGGGCAAGCTCTCCCGGAAGCTTCTGGCAAAGGAGAAACTTTAGGAGAGCGATGAAGGTATAACAGCTATTAAGAGATCCTGCAAAGCCTCTCGCATGAGCATCCAGTCGTCCGCCAGGCTCTCAGCCTCAGGTTATTGAAAAAAGCATCCCAAATCCAGGGTTTTTTAAGTTTTGTTTTGGTTGGTTGGTTGGGGTTTTGTTCAGGTTGGCAGAGAATTAACCTCAAGTGAGATAAAGCAATCTTCTCTGAAATCCTTTATTACAAAAAGGAGAAAATAGCAATGGGTTAAGCACAATTGGAAAGGGCAATTATACCAACACAGGTTACTGCACGGTTAACGAGAGAAGACAGGCATCTCGCTGCCAATGGCTGTTATTCCTTGCATTAACGCAGCATTTCAGAGCTCCCATGGCCCGTGGTCCCCAGTTGCGCGAAGCACACCATAAATACATTTTCACCAGAGCCCAGCGAGCAGCGGGTTGGTGTTGTGAGAGGAGTGTTAATGGGAAACCAGGGCTGGCAGAGCTGCGTCCAAGTACCTGAGCAGCGCTGGGAGGCTCAGCTTGGAAACCCCTCTCATAAACCGAAACCTGGACATCTTTTGAAAACTACAGCATTGCTTGCAGCCGCTCTACAAGAGATGCTGTACCCTGAGCTTCAAGAAAACGTAGTGGGAAAGGGAGTTACACAACAGTTGCTCGACCAGTTTCTCCCATCAGAAAAAGAAGGAACTTAAACTTCTCTCCCACAGTCTGTCACTCTTGCAAATCCCTCGTGGATCAGCAAAAACCTTTCCTTAGACCCTCTACATGTTACACTGATAATTAGTTTTCCTGGCATCTCCACATGGCCTCCTGGGAGCTTGCTTCACATGAGACCCCACTGGACCGTTTCTCCCAAGACCGATGTCGCTCTGATTTGTTGTTTCACTTTTTGCATTTGAACAGTTTCATCTTGATGGTTTGTCAAACTAAACCGACTACAGATCTGTGTGATGTTCCAGTGAGGGTGAAGTAGCTAAATTAATTCTGGGGGCCGGAAGGTGGGTGAGGAGGAAGAAACACAGATAGAAGTAGGATCCCTATGGATTCTCTAAAGGAGGAAGAATTAAAAACAGACCAACAGCTTTACCTCCTGGGAAACACTCAGCAAAGCTTATTGCCAGTGCTGCACTCACCACAGCATGACACAAGGCAGAGAGACCCGGTAGATTTATCTCTTGCTTTGCAAAATCTCCTAAATCACCTGTCTATGACCCACAACAAGAAGAGTTTGTACCTGATGAAGGAGCATCCTGGACGCAAGGATCCAGGGAAAGTGGCAGCCAGCATGGAGGCAAGCTGGCTGCAGCTCGGAGCCTACCTAACCCATTGGTGAAGGACATCAATCTAGTGACTGTCACTAGACAATGCTAACAAGGCAACGATACCCTTAAAAGACTAACGAGGCAATAGTGCTTGGCCATCAGATGTCTTCTACTCAGCTTACAGAAGTTGGGCTCTTTGGGCATGCTTAATGAAAAAAACTCAATGAAATCTGGGTGTCAGCCCCTTGTGTTCTGTGGGCACCCTCTTCATCCCAGCCTTCGCAGGACACCTTTCAGCCCTGCAGTTAAACCTTGCAGTGGGTTGGCCGCCTTCAGCTGAGGGGAGCCTCTCTGCCCCTCGTGTTAGGCATCAACTCTGAGCATACAGACATCCAGTTATCCAACGTTATCTTTGCGGTGTGTGTTCTGGTTTCCTCTCCTGATAGAGTCTCTGTGTTACCCTTTGGGCTATGGGGCCAGGAAGAGCGGCACAAGGCATTTCAGTGCCCTGAGCCACCACCGAGGGACACCCCAGAGAGGAGACCCTCACACTTGGTGCAGCTCGATGCAACACCACAGTCTGCTGAACACAGGTGATTCTGGGGCTGGATGGTTTAATCTCAAAGTCTATTAGCTCTGAGCTTTCCTGCTGATACTGCCAAAGAGGAGAAGTTGGCTCTACCTGTAGCCTTGGATTTAGGAGCGGTCACTTACAGAAGGTAGGAATACCTCCTCCTCCCTGGCAGGAGCAGAGCTGAAGCAGGGAATTTTGCTCCTTGGGGGATAAGAATCACTCCCAGCATGTTAGCAGATAAAGACTAGAAACACAGACTAAATCTTGGAGAGAAGGGCTGGGTGACTCGTACAATGACCTGAACTGTTTTCCCCTTGCCCGCGGCTGTATCGTAAGCTTTGCATTAAAGATACTTTACAGACCGATTCCCACTCTGGGACGCAGTGCTCAGCCCACGCTAAAGATAAGAGAAGCAGAATTAACCTCTGTGAGGACTGATTACAGCCTAATAGCTTTTAATGAATAAATTAACATCTACATGCAATGCTCTTTGTTAGACGGAGTCAAAACCGGCCCCACTATTCGCACTTCAAAGCTATAGTTTTAGCATGAAGGGGGGAGCCTGTACTTCTGCAGTAAAAGGATGTGAGTTATTGCCTTTCTGTCATCTAATCGTGTGTTTAGACTTCTACTCTGGGCGTCCACGGATGAAAAGCGCTGCCTGTGTATCTTGAGGTAAAGGCCATTAAATGGATGTTAGGGGAGAGGAGCAATAAGATTTGTGGGATTTTTTTCCTTTCGATCACCTCATTTAAATGGGAGAGAGAATCTCTCAGCAATCAGAGCATTTACTGGTGCTGATGCTGCCAACATGCCGAGGAAATGAAATCCCCAGCTGTCACGTTTCTTCAAAAAGGATGATAACTAGGGGAAGCTTAATGTGTTTCACTGCAGCTAATTTATACAATGCCTGCTCCCCGCAGAAGACACGCGCCATTACAGCACCATTTCCCATGGCTTCCCATACTCACCCTCAAAACGCCCAGCCCCACGGAGTAAGGGGAGAGCCACACGCTCCATCCCCACGGCTGAACCCCACTCACCCCAAAGTCAAAGCAGTTGAATGAAGAGTGGAAGTAGTTTCTTGGCCCCAGCCCGTACATCTTCAAAGACATCTCGGTGAGGAACAGACCCAGAAAAACAAACTCCGCAAAATCTGGAAACGGGAAAAAGAGATTAAATTAGTCCACAAGACCTTGGTAGGCAGATCTCTTCGTGTGGGGAACAATGTTAATTTTTCACAACGCAGACTGCCTCCTGCCAGAAGAAAATCCCTTTGCAAGGGCAAACAAGTCCCCGAGGACAGTTTCACAGAATTATTTCTATAGGCACATGAGCTGTATTCAGCCCTCAAGAACCGCGAAGGCAATCTTTCATGTGTACCGTGGGAAGGTTGGTATGAGCGTTAAATAACGTTCTCGTTGTCTTTGTAAAGGAATTTCAAAAGCAAGCTCTGGATCTAATATTTCTAAAGGTCTAATTTAATTGCACAGATAGTGTTTTTCAAGTGTATGTTTGGGGCTCCTGTACCTACACGAGACAGGCATTTTTGGGAGCGGGGTGTAAACTTTTGTAACATCCTCTCATGATAAAAATACCTTCATAGCCAACAGAACTGCTGCCTCTGAGAGCTCATATTCAGAGGTGTTGTGTCTACTGTTAGCACATCGCCACATTTAGTTTTATTATGCTTGTACAACCATATAATTACAAAAGATCCTTCTGCTTCACGTATCACAGGCAAAAGAAATGGGCAATGAAGCTGGTGAAGGCCCTGCAGAATAAATCTTATGAGGAGCGACTGAAGGAGCTGGGACTGCTTAGTTTGAGGAAGAGGAGGCTGAGGGGAGGCCTCATCACTCTCTACAACTACTTGAAAGGACATTGTAGAGAGGTTGGTGCTGGTCTCTTCTCACAGGTAATTAGCGATAGAACAAGAGGGAATGGGTTCAAGCTGCAGCAGGGTAGGTTTAGGCTGGACATTAGGAAAAAATTCTTCACAGAAAGAGTGGTCAGACACTGGAATAGGCTGCCCAGGGAGGTGGTGGAGTCACCATCCCTGAATGTGTTTAAGAGTCATTTAGGTGTGGTGTTACAGGGTATAGTGTAGGGCAGAACTTTGTAGAGTGGGGCTGATGGTTGGACTCGATGATCCCAAGGGTCTTTTCCAACCTAAATGACGCTATGATTCTATGAAAGAGGCTGTGAAGCTTTTGATGGGAAAATTTATCACCTATGATGAAACAAAGGGCAGAAAGAACACAGCTGGAGATTTCAATTTCCAGATCAAGTTTTTAGGACTTGAAGCTACAAGAAAACATTGCCGTTGGGCATTGTAAGTCATGCAAGTTGAGATCTGGAGGCCAATAGGCAGCAGAAACGATGGGATGTTAAAAACAAACACAAAAAGAGCAAAAAACCCTCTACACTACCAAAACAAACCAAATAGCATAAGGCAAATCTCTCTCTCTAGAGAAAAAATGAGGAAAAGAATCAAACTTCAAAAGGTGGAGATTAATCACATTGCTTCGCGCAGTGCAGAAGGTTCTCGGATGCTGTAGCAGCACAGATGCTACAGGAAAGTTGTCTTCTGTAATTTCAGTTTTACGATTCCAGGAATCATAAATACAAGATGGTACCAAATTTTTCTCAAAAGAGCACACAGGCAGACAAGGGACAACAGACGCAAGTTGCAACGAGTTAAAATTTCATCTAGATGATCCTGAATCCCAGGTACACCTCCAGTAAGGTGTGGCTTCAGCTAAGGAGTGTGGGGAAAGAGAGAGGAGGGATCAGGAGGTCCCAGGAGGGATCAGGAGGATGGGGCCAGACTCTTTTCAGTGGTGCCCAGCAACAGGACACAGAGTATCAGGCACAAACTTGAGCATGGGAAGTTCCACCTCAACATGAGGAGGAACTTCTTTGCTGTGAGGGTGGCAGAGCCCTGGCACAGGCTGCCCAGAGAGGTGGGGGAGTCTCCGTCTCTGGAGACATTCCAACCCCGCCTGGACGCGTTCCTGTGCCACCTGCTCTGGGTGACCCTGCTCTGGCCGGGGGTGGGACTGGGTGATCTCCAGAGGTCCCTGCCAACCCCCACCAGTCTGTGATTCTGTGACCAAGGGTCCTTTTCAAACCGCGTGGCTTTCGCTCCGTCACCTCGCACCTTCATACCGAGAGAGGGCGGTTGGCCCCCGTCCATCTCACATTACTGCTTGTCTGTTGAAATGGCTTGAAAAATACAGCTTCGGTTATCAAAACATAAAAAAAGGGTTTTAAATCTTAAATGAAAGACAGTAATGAAATATCATAGGCATAAAGTTAACTGAAATCCAGGAAGCATTAACTAAATGAGAAAGGTTTATTAACACTTCAGTGAGGAGCCTACAAGGACACTTCTGCCAACATTTGCAATAGGAGAGGAAATACCAGGAGGGTATTAATTATACCATGTAACCTACTCTCCATGAAAAGAGGAGCAATATCATTAAAGGAGACTATCAAGGACAAAGTGTTCACGTATGAGGAATACGATGACAAAGTACGAGGTCTGCAGACTTCTCAGCCTTTTTCCTACCAAGAGGATGTCACCCGCTAGACCTCAGCGCGCAGGGGAAGGCATGGTCACCTGAAGGAGCAGCACACCTCCATCTCCCTTGGAACCTGCTAGGAGCATGTTCACGCCTGCACCATACTACAACTTTTCTCTCCTTTCAGACATCAGACACAACAGCTCAGTGAGCAAACAGCTGTTTCCAACACAAGGGATCCCAGCGTAGGGAGTTATCCACATTACACTGGCAATCCATCTGAATATAGGAGCGCAGAGGGAAAGGGAGCAGGTGAACCAATGTCAGGCATAAAATGAGACGGCTGACAAGTCCAATAATATAAAAATACAGAATTTTTAAAAATCACGCGTTCAGTGGTATTGAATTTCCATGCATATAATCAAAAAGATCACAATTGTGAAGTAGTAAGAATTTTAAAATCCTTAATTATTAATAGCTGGCCCTGCAAATCAGCAGCTTAAACTGACTTCCGAGCTGGATCCTGAACCTCCATTCTGCACCCTGACGTACTTTGGAAATGGTAAGAACCAGAAAGCAAAACTCCCCCAGTGAAGCACGTGCATCTTCTCTGGGAGTGGAAGAATTTGTGCTGCTGTTGTCACCGATTTCAGTCATTGGCCCAGAGGGAAAGCTCGCACCAGGGCTCGTGCGGACAAGAGTCTCTCCCTGGCTGGGAAGTTCTCACTCCCATCCGTGGTTTCACGCTCAGCAGAGATCAGCAAGCCCAACGGCTCTTAAGGGTGTCCCTGCCCACGGCAAGGGGGTTGGAATAAGATGATCCTTAAGGTCCCTTCCAATCCAAACGGTTCTGTGATTCCATGACTTCAGTGTGAAGTCTCCCTATCACAAGGATTGATAGCAAACCAACGCTTTGAAACCGCTGGCCTTGCTTAGTTCGCAGACAAAGCTCCAAATCCTAGGGAGGAGTTGTGGGTCAGAAAGCATTGCGCAACCTTCACCTGCTTCATATCTCACTCTGGCAGGGAGATTCTTCTCTTCTCTATCCACCAGACTCACCTTCACGAGTTACATTTCACGTACACCCATATTCTTTCACAGAATAACAAAAAATACTAGGTAGGAGTATTTCACTGCAATTTTCACCAACAGATCTCAGTGCTCTCTGCCGAGAAAGTTACCATCCTTTCAAAAGAAGAAAAAGGAGGAAAGAAACCAGGATTAATGTGCAGTCACCCATCCAGCAGAAGTATGAACAAAAACGAGGTATCAACAAGCGCAGCGTTCCATCATCGGACTGACAGATCCTGCAAGCACACATGCAAAACTGGAATATCATAGGAGAGAAAAAGTTAGAAAATGCCCTAAGTAAAACAGAATGAAGAAACATTTAAAAAAAAAAAAAAAAAACAAAAACAAAACAACATACCACAGGAAACGTTAGAAACTTGTAACAACAAAAAAACAACCTCCTTCTGCTGCTCTTGAAAGAATCACACTACTTGTCCTTTCGTAGCTGATGGCTTCCCTCTAGATCAGAGATCAAAACAGGCAGCAATAGCTACATTTCAACAGGTACCAGATGCTACAAATCATAGTGCTGTGAGGACAAGGGATGGAGGCGAGGAAAATACGGACCCCGTGAACTCCTTGGGCAGAAGGAATTGAATCGAAATGAATTGCCTTCTCCAGAGGACGGATCAGAAACACAATTTCTCCTGACATGGCCCTGCCCATATAATTGAAAATGCAATTTCTTTGTTTGGACCTTCTGGTATTCAGGACCCACATGTAATTTAATCTGCTTTAAGCAGAAGCATTTTGTAATGTAATTTCAGGAAAAAAAAAAAGTTTGATACAAATGCTCTTATTTAATTTCAAATTTGTGCTGTTGGCAAAGTCTGTGCCAGCATCTTTTTGCCCCATACGTTTGAATTAGATAGTTAGCGGCTCTTTTCTGTCAATCACCCATGCATTAATTCCATTTCTGCCCCGTCTCCGAGTCTGATGTCATTAGGAGCCAATGACCAGTCTGACATTTTGGTTTCCTCTCCTTGTCCTCCTCGCGCATTAAACGAACCAGGAGGAGAACCTCGGCGAAGCACAACTTCTTCCTCTTTGACAAAGCAGACGTGAAGTGTTCAGTAGACATAAATAAATATGCTCTCCTCAGAAAGCCTTTTCCTCACAATTGCAAAGGCTGCATATTTATATCCGGGGGACCCGGCTATCTACTTCAAAGGCAAACACAACATCGTCAAAAAAAGGCCTAGTTGCACCGAACACATGGTTCAGCATTGCACGGCACACAGGGAAGATGTTCTCAGGCCATAATGGCTAAAATGCTGTTTTCAAATATTGTATTTATCGGAAAAGAGACATTCTGGATCTTGTTTTTAGACAGATACAAATTTAGGAGCAAGTTAAGGATCACTGTAGCGTTAGCTGGAGAAACATGGAGAGTGCTGCTTCGTGAAGGGCAGCCACAGAGGAAGGGAAGCCTGATGAGAAGGCTCCCAAGTGAAACCTTATTGATCCAGCCCTAAAACCTCCTCACCATGGTCCCCATAGCCCACCTTGTGGAGGCCAGGGATCTCTGGTTCCAGCCTTCTTCCACGGCTTTAGCCAGGGGAAGCCATCACCACCACCACCGCCTCTGCTGGCCTCCTGCACAGCACAGAACATGCGAATCCCTTCAGCTGTTTGACTTCAGACTTGCAACTTCTGCTCAAGCTACAGTATGTGGTTTAAAAAGGTGACGTTCTGACTGAAAATCCCTTAATGCTGCACCTCCACCGTGTGCTCCCATTATGGATTTTGTTGGTTTGTTGCCGCCAGTTGAAGAAACATCTCTGCCACTGCTAGATCTCAGGGATGCTCTTCTAGGCTAGATTTGCCTCCAGAGCTGCCTTCTGAGAGAAGTCTCTTTCTGGGAATATCGGCAAGGGTGGAAATTAACACAAACACATGACAATCATGGGCGGCTGCATGAAATATATACTTTTATAGGGAACTGCAACTTTTTTAATGGAAGGTCCATGCTTCAGTGAGCAAAACTTGCCATGTGTCCATGTGCAGTATGAGAAAACTCCAATTGCAATTTGACAGCGGAGTCCTTTCCATACAAAGAAGGAAAATCTCTGATCTAATTTGGGGATAATTACAGGGCCATAAAGTATGTTCTGCTATTCAGCATACCCCAAGAATTCAAAAAAGTTTCTCATCAACCCTTTCAATAAGACTAAAGAAATCCCAAGCCCCTTTCTAAAGCTCCTGCAGTTCCTTTTCCAAAGCAGTGGCAGAATACGGAATATCAAGCAGAGAAGGCTAATCAGAACAATTCAAGAACAGAAAAGTTAAAAGAAAAAGACCAAGGGAAAAATAAATCAATGCAGACCCATAGGCTTTTTACCAACTGTTCTTTAAGTAAAATTAATTTGTAATGTAATTAAAGTTTTCCCCAGAGGGACAGGTATAATTGAATGAAAAGGTGCCTGGGTAGAGTTTCAGGGTTTAGTGGATCCTCCTCGACTTTACCGCACTCTCTCCCGCTGCTACAGTCCACAAAACTCCTCATCAGTTCATTTCCAAGCACCTTCCATGAAACAACTTAATTAGAATTGGCTACTTCTCTCTTGCTCTGCAACAGACCAGCCAAGCCCTGCTCCTCTGTAGCATCGTTCCCCCATCATGGATTAACTTTAAAGCCATTTTTAAACTCTGTCACTCTTCCAGTTAAAGGATTTTTCTCAAGTGTTTCCGGGAGCTGTTTAAAATCCCCTGGTTTTGTGGTATCTTGTTCTGCTTGCATCCAATGGATTTGTGCACAAATCTTGGGCAGAACAGGGCTTTCAAGGGGTGCTCCTTGGGGCTAAACCACAGCTGGGCCCACTCCCAAACGTGTACCTGCAGAGTTAACCAGGCTGGCTGAGGGTCAGTGCCTGCAGGAGTCACAGGGGCCGAGTCCAGTCTTACCATGATGCAACAACAAAATAACCAGTTAGTCCATGCAAAGTCCCACATACTTTAAGGTGCAAAATATTCATAGAATGGTTTGGGTTGGAAGGGACCTTAAAGATCATCTATTCCACCCTCCTGCCCTGGGCAGGGACACCTCCCGCCAGCCCAGGTTGCTCCAAGCCCCGTCCAACCTGGCCTTGAACCCCTCCAGGGATGGGGCAGCCACAGCTTCTCTGGGCCAGTGTCTCACCACCCTCACAGGAAAGAATTTCATCCTAATATCTAATCTAAAGCTCCCTTCTTCCAGTTTGAAGCCATCACCCCTCGTCCTATCACTACATGCCCTTGTAAAAAGTCCCTCTCCAACTTTATTGCAGGCCCCTTCAGGTACTGGAAGGCCACTATAAGGTCTCCCCGAAGCCTTCTCTTCTCCAGGCTGAAGCCCCCCCAGCCCTCTCAGCCTGTCCTCCCAGCAGAGGGGCTCCAGCCCTCGGATCATCTTCATGGCCTCCTCTGGACCCTCTCCGACAGGTCCATGTCCTTCCTGTGCTGAGGGCTCCACAGCTGGATGCAGTACTGCAGGTGAGGTCTCACCAGAGTGGAGTAGAGGGGGAGAAAATATTCCCTGCATTCAATGTTACACTTTAGATTAGTAGGAAGGATTATGCTATAAATACTGTACCATCCCCCAGAAAAGCGAGCAGAAGCCTTTAGGTCATAACCATTGCAGACAGGCGGGAATGCAATACTACAGCTCATCATCCTGAAAAGTTGGGAGTGTTTGGAAGTAATTTAAGAGGTTGAACTTGTAAGCCTTTTCAGTGGACTATTCTCAAAATCTTTTCGTTCTAAAATTACGTTAAAATAGGTTTCTTCCTAGTTTGCATTGCATTATGCCGTAAGGCGGACCAGAGACAATCCTCCGCAGAATGAGCCCATGGCACCTCTGCTTCTTGTCTTAGAGAAAACTATTTTGGGGGGGGGGAAGAAAGAGAAAATTATCTAGAGTATCTTCAAATTTCTGTGACGACCGTTCATTCTGCATCGCTGGCTTTTATTCTCTATGTCATAGTGCCTAATCTTGTACCACTTTGTTTAAAGCCTCAATGCTTGTGCCTATACATCCACAAAACCTGTGAATCCTCGGATATTCTGTTTTTCTGTGACCCACCTCTGTGTTGCCCCTCACCAATTACAGCGTTGTTTCTAGCAGTGTTTATCTGCAACCACTGGGATTTCTTTTAGGGAATGAAACGGATTAATTTGTGAAACACCTGTCCAAGTGTTTCCTTATTGACAAAGGACACTAAAGTCTTGCAAGTAAATAGTGGTGCAATGATGCAAAGACATATAAAGGGCAGACAAGACAAAGGAAAGCACCTACGGCTGGGAGGATGCTGAGGATTTAGCTCCCAAGAACACATGGTTCTTCAATGTTTTTCTGACTCTTCCACTAAAAATAAGTCAATGGGATCACTCGTCCTTAGCTAGGTGGTATCCTAGCACCAAGAAATCGAAGTATGCTACCCAAGTGTTTCTGAAATTAATTCACGATACTGGGTGTTGTGGACACATGCAGAGCTCCTGAAAGAAGGATCCATCCCAATCCCTGACCCCCGGCACAACACAGTCTCAACCTTCCCTACTTTTTGTCCTCAGCTGCGGTAGGTTGGGAGCCTAATTCGTGGCCTCTGTCCCAGACACATTTCCCACCGGCAGGTGTACATTTAATTCTAATCAACAGAAACATCCCTTCCAGCTCTCCTATGTACATTAGGTAGAAGTTGCTGGCTCACGGATTTCTTTATGTTCTCTTAGAAAAGTTACTGCACAAGGCATTCCTGAAACTGAGTCTGTAAATCTGAAGCCTTCCTTTTTTGAGTTGGAATTTTTGCGTTTTTTTCCAAGACATTTAGTCCTAATTCAGGAGGAAATCCTAAGCCTCAAACTTCTAATTACTCTGCCAATCTAGTTTATTATTTCCTCTGTTAAATTTAGGAAATGAATAAGCAAGACTGACTCCTCTGTGTAGTCTGTCTCTCTTTTCAGTATAAACCTTGCAAAAAGAATTCAACCAAAACATCAAATGCAGAGTTGAAAGAATTTTCTATCCTACTTACGCATCTCTCATTATATCCCCAGTTACCTGGCAGTATTAAATATTTCAGCAAACATTAATAGGGAGGTTTTTGAAGTCAGAGCACCTAGTATTCTTGACCTTTTAAGTCTATTAAAAAAAAAAAAAAAAAAAACCCACACACTTCAAAAGTTTGCTTCCTTATAATCAGGTAAGACCTGAGGATCTGGGGCTAGAAATATTTAAGTATGTAATTTATGTAGAAATCAAGGAAAATTAAGTAGATAAGTATCTTCAATGATCTGAGCCAAAATTATTAAGTTAGACTGTTTGAAATATTTGCGGTTTTTTTTCCCCTAGTCTTTCATTCACTTGCTTCAGAAGTTTGACTTAAATTCTGAACTAGCCACATCTGAACATCAAGAAGATTCACTCCTGGGAGTGAGAAGAGGCCAATGCAAGGGCTCTGTCTTCCAGAAACAAACTCTCCATGCCTTCCCTTCAGAAGGAAAAACTGCAGTGTCCCACTTTCGGGGTCCCCATATTCTTCTCTTCCCCATTTCTACAAGTTTTCCAGCTCTAGGAGTCATAGCCCATAACCTTCATTAAAACAAGCAAAAAAGCTCCGTCCCTCACCTTCCATATTTCTCTTTTAAAACAGGCTTTGTGAGCAAGTCTGCAACCTCAGCGTAACACTGCGACGTGTAAAGGCTCTGACTGCAGAAAGCTGCCTCCATTTATTATTCACGTAAGACAAAACAATATGCAATTATAAAAAAAAAAAAAATCATACTTCAAAAGCACTTATAGACTATCTGGAGCCTCAACTGATAGGTGACCACAGGAACCAAGCTAAAATAAAAGCTCTCGCACAAATATAGTATAATCTTCTGTATGGTATTATTTCTGTCACTGTATTTTCACAGAAGAGCATCCTGACATCCACCCCATCTAATCACACGACCGTTAGTAAGGAAGGGATGATTATCAAAAAAGACCTTCTGTAGAGTTGCAAGCTTTTAAAGAATATGACAATAATTGCTACAACTGCAGTGAATTAGTGTATGATTCTATAAGCACAGAGAGGCATTTTTATCTCCCGGGTAACACCGGCCGTTGCACGTGCTGCTATCCCAGGGACGGCAGAGCTGGCAGAGCTTTACGTATGCCCACTACAGAAATTCATGCTGCAAAGTGGCATGAATTCTGCAGTTCTCTGAGCAGATGCTGATTAGACAGAGACCTGCAGAGCTATTCCCCCTCCTTTCATAAAGCCTGCCACAGAACAAGTCCTCCTGACACATTACAAGACTTGAATGCAGTTGAATCTGACGTTTCAGATAACGTTTAGGATAACATTCCCATCTCAAACCTGTATCATGTCCTGGTGGAATTTTTCTGATTTGTAAGACTCAATCACTTTTGAGTTACCAGAACCACTCATTAAAGCACTCCTGACCCTCCTCTGAGGGAGGCATAGGAAGCCGAAAACCAGACTTCATGTGGATGTGACAGCAGTGCTCAAGAGTAATTAAAAATGCAAGACCTCGTTAGAGGACAGGTGGAGTCCCCGGTACTCACACAGCGCAGTGGTGAGCTTCTCCGGCTGGTCGTAGTGCACCATCGCGACACAGAGCGTGTTGAGGGCCACCACGCAGAGGACGATCCAGTAGAAGCTCTGAGCCTTCACCATGCGCCGAATGAAGAACCGGAACATTTTCTCTTTCCTCCTGAAGTAAGACGAGCTCTCGTTCTTCCCACTCTTCAAACTGGCACGGGCAAAAGGAGACCCTGGGACAGAAAGAGGAGTCACCACACCACATATCCCAGCAGCCGAAAGGCCGGAGGACGTTCCTGGGCACACAGACCCTCTTCCCAAGCACCAGAAACTCAGCTGAGCAGAAAGCTGGGCACGCTGACTATGGGCTGAGCAAGGGCATCTCGCTTGCAATGACATCGTGAGGGATGAAGGCTGGGATTTTAAAACTTCATGAATGAATGGCCACCTCCACCACCTAAGGAACCGGGGCTTCCAACCCTTTGAATCAATCTTGATTGTGCCCGTTTAACTCATAACTTTTGGGTTCCCAGTTGGCCGGAGGGACAGAAAGTACCGGGCGCCGTGGTATTTCTGGCTGTGGTGTGGAGCACATCCTCTGAGAGCTGGGTAGCTGCCAACGGGAAAGCTGGTCCCCATTTCCCCTGCTCCAAGGACCAGGCAAAGACCCAGCCCTTACAAGTCTCCTTATTTTACTCTCCAACCTCACATATTTCTACAGCAGAGGGCTCAATCTGCCTCCGTGCACCATATTTTGGGCGCAGCTGCTCGTTTGTATCAATTCTGCCTGTATCAGCTACGTTACCACTCTGGTCTGAAACCCTGGAAGAGAGTCAAATGTTTTAACAACAGGAAGCTGACGGAAGAAATGATTTCTAATGGAAGCTCTCCCCCTGTGGTAGCAGGCACCGCTCAAACAGATGAAAAGGCCATCTCCGGCCAGTGCTGAGACAGGAGAAATCAGCACACGTTAGTCATCAACACGCGCATCCGTTGCCGTTGCAAGCAGGGCAAATCGTGATTGCCGCAGGCTGTCCACTACCTGTTTCACGCTGTGCTGGCACCCCTCAGAAATGGCTAGCAAGCCTTGTTTCAAGGTTGGTTGTGGCAAGGAAATACGTTATTGCCCTTCCCCATGGTAGGACAGAGCCTCCCAGCGGGTAGGGCTGACCGGGACACGCTCCGTCCTGTCTTGGACCGAGCACCGTGAGAGCAGGTGACTTGCACGGGCTGGCGTTGGGGACGGCTGAGTTACATGAACAAAGTGGTCTGGCCGCGGCAGCCAAATTTTTGAGTGTGCTCGCTTACATTTCAACACTTGGAAGGGGTGGGAATCTCGCCCCATTCCATCCTGCAATAGCAGCAAACACAGCACCCCATAGAAAGGATGAAGCATCCAGATGTGAGAGCAACGGGTTCTCCAAACCTCACAGCGACACAGGAGCGTGCTGCGCCGTCTCCCCCATAGAAAGGCCAACTCTCGGCTTCATTTCACATTTCTGGCCATCCACCAAAACGCCAAATGCAGAGCCCGCCCTGGCCAGGCTTTGAACAAGCTCCTTGCGGAAAAGCTCAGTGTGCCAGTTCTGTTAGTTTGACAATCCTCCCTTTGGCAGTTTAAAAAAAAAAAAAGTAATAAATCATAGCGCTCATCTATTGCTTTAAGGCAACAAAATGAACTACAGGTTAAGATATAGGCTGCACCACGTCATAATACTATTTAGCAGGTTAAGACCTCTCAGGTATTCAAGCCAGTCTGTGCTCTCAGATTTGCATGGGAATAGCCTGGCCGCCCTTTTGTCCCCTCTCTACTGATCTCTCAGAAAAGAAAAGCAGCGGTATTTAAACTGATCTAAACAGAGAAAACATCCCCTTCTCCAGACTTCTCCGGCTGGCAGTGCAGACAGCGTCCTGTGCCTGCCTGGTACAGTGGGCAGGGTCGGAAGGCAGAAGCAGCCAGCATCATCTTGTGCTGCACGCTTATTAGTGCGGAAAGAAAGGCTGAGAGTTCGGAGGAAAGAAAAGAATAAAAGTTAAGAACTCCAGAGAACACACTGGGAAGTGTTTACCACTACAGAGATTTATAATGCAATTATAACTGTCATTGAGGTACTTGTGCTTGAATTAAAGTGCAACGCATGCAGTCAGCGGCCAGCAAGAGACCTGTCAAAGTCTCTGCCACTCTGGTCCACATCTTCCTGTTGCACTCAGTGATTACATTGTTAGTTCTTCCACAGTCCTTATGCTCCCATCAGCAAGACATCCTAGGAATCCATCCAAAAAAGCCTTTCCTCAAAAACATATTCTTTATGCATAATTGCCCATATGATCTGATTGTTTATGTTATGCAGAGTTTCAGCCTTTTCGGGAGCCTGCAGAAGTATCTGCCGTATCCATTTCTTCTTTCCTGCCTTGTTCCGGGAATCAAAATCAAAAACACTTCTCCCAAGTGGGTGAACCACTCGCAGAAGGTGGAAAGCACTGCTGTTATTTTCCCTGCCATATGCTCCTGAGACATTTCCCAGCTCTGCATCAGATTACCCGTGAGTCCAGATGCTCCGTCATCCGTTGCCACCTGAAAGGCTGAACTCAAAGATCTGTTTGCGTGGCACGGGTGCCCAGAGCCTGGAGGGACTTGGATGTGAATGCAAAGACCTCATAATTATTGCAACCATGAACAAATGTTCCAAAAAATTACCATTCCTTGTTATCCATGCAGGGATCTGAGCTGCCCAGAATAAAACCAAACAAAAACGCACACGGCCGCTGCATTTTCGCCCTCTTTCAGCAACAAACCTCTCCGAAGTGTCAGCCGTTTTTAGGCACAAACGCTGCAGCCTGGGGGATCGTGGCAGTTCAACAGTGGGTGAGGGTGTCAGTAACGTGCCGAGCAACATTCATTTCCTGCAACCAGGTCTTCGTTTAAAGGGGGGTGGGAACAGAATCCAGCAGCAGCTGTAACCTCTTAAAATGTTAATGCCGAATTTCCAAAGAGCATTTGAGGCACTCATGCTTGCAAGCGTATATGGACACGTACTCTCAAATGTACTGTTTGTGCTGCTACTCTTACGCATCCAGGATTTGCTGCTTTGTGGTAACTGGGGTGCCAAGACATTTCTTTGGAAGATAATGAGAACATCTGCTGCTTCAGCAGCAAAATAAAATACAGGCTAGAACACCAGGGCCAGGAATAAGCTAACTCCAAAGCGGTCAGGAAGATGCCTCCGCAGACAGCAAGGAAAAGCCCACGGCTGAAAGGTCTTTCTGCTGATGTCCAAAGAGCTGCCCCTTAGACCGGGTGCAAACCGCAGACCCCCTCCTGGCTCTCCACCTGGCATCACCTCAGGAGGGAGTTAGCTCTCCGTTAACGACAGAACAATTAGTACCTCTGTAGCCTGGCAGCAGCTTATTCTCCAGAGCTGACGATACCAAATTGGCACCATCGATGCTACGCTGTGAAGTGCCACGCTCTGCATTGGAGGTGTGTAGGTCACTGCGTACACACGGGTGTGTATCTCCGTATCTGGCTTTAAAAATGCGGAGAACTGCTTTAACACCTTCTTCTAAGGCAAGAACGAGAGAATTTGGGCCACTGCCCAGCATTTCCCAGTAAGCATTCACCCGGCAAAGGCGGCAAAACTATAGACTGCGCATTAGTGGCAGATGTGAGCAAGTGTCCGCCTCCTCTCCTCCCTACAACAGATGAGCTTCAGCAGCATCATTTGACATTATTTGGGCTTCATTAGCATAAGTGAGCATGTTCCAAGCAGAATCACGGCATGGCCAGCACAGCATGGATTGTCCAGGCGTTTCGGCAGGGCTCTTTTAAGGGGTGCGGCATGCAATGGCTGAGCAGCGCGGGGGACAGGGGGAAGCCACGAAGCCATTTGCTTTGGCAAGTCGAGTGCTGCTGCAGCAGGAGCAGTGACAATTCTCCTTAAAACCACAGCTCTCGGAGGCAAAGGAGCCGCTCGGAGGAAGCACGGCATGAACACGTTTAGGTGGAGATCTAAACCTCGGGCAATGCGAAGCCAGTACTCACCAACGGAGCAAATGTCTGTGAAATGGTCCTCACCTTCTTCAGCATGAATCAGGTCGTTTTTGCTCTTCTTTATTGCGGCCCTTTTCAACACTGTGTGCAAATTAAAGAGAAAATGCCCCGTGAGCATTCAGAGCGGGTTCTCTCTCCCCCTCCCTTCACTCTCCAGGGACAGCATTTACATCCCAACGCCAGCTTGAAGCCCTCACACAAGGGTAAGCTGGAGTAAATCAGACAACCTACAGCCCTGCAGGGTTTTGCATGCTTTGATGCCAGGGCCATTTATTTATTTATCCTTTCAGCCCTTGAAGGTTTGCCAGGGACAGGTCTGCACTCTTCCCCTTCGCCCCAGCCGATGTGGGAGGGTTGGGGGAGTCACGGCAGCCGCCGGACCTTTTAGCACAGCAGAAAGGCTGGGCAGGGTCACTTTCTGAGCACCTTTCTGAGCCCCAGTGGGTTATGAGTGCTTCTATCCATTAAAGACATTAATGCTGTTTACAGTGCGCGCCATTAAGAAGTTAGCATTTACGGTGCTCGGATACACCATGCCTTAAGGAGCAGAAACACAATGTCGAAGGCAACTGCCACAAATCAGCAAATACACTCTTAATAGCACCCACTGTACGATTCCTTCCCTCTGGGGATGGCATGAATTCTTTGAAAACACGCTTGGTCCAAACAGCATCTGTTGCAGGGAGGGCAAAGATCGCTACCCCATTTTACTCGAGAGGGAAAGAGAACTGCAGCCTAAGGCTCGGCGAGGTCTGCACCGTTCACCAAGTGCACGAAGGGTAACGCAGGAGCAGCGCGGACCCTGGTCCCATGACCACCTACCTGCAAAAACCTTGAGAACTAGCAGAAAAAAATACGTTGATAACAGTTTTGTCACAGCTTCAAGACAGACAGTAAACTAAGCACCATTTTCGATCAGCAGTAAGACACCCCACGGTGTGGTGATACATACTGTTCAGCTGGCACACACAGCAAACCCACTCACTCTGCCGCGACTGCCCTGGGGGTAGGTTCCTACCAGAAAAATCCCCTCACGCTACACAAATTTCCCTGCCTTGCCAGAGAAATGGATGCACTTCTTCCTCCGCAGCTAAGGTAAGCATTAGTGCTTTTGTCGCTTCAAGGAAAAACCCAGAGCATCGCCCAGGTTCGGAGAGGCTCGAAGAGGAGAGGGTGCTCTGAACCTGTGATCTGGATCCAATTTTTGGCAAATAACCGCTTTTGCTCTTTTCTTCCCCACCCAGCAGTAGGCTGAATTCCTCAGTCCCAGCAATACCAGCTTTTGGGTCCCTCAGGCTACATCCGTCCCAGTACACTCCAGCATGCCCAGGGCCATCCCCAGCACTGGAACATAACCAGCCCCGGGAGTAAAGTTTTACAACGCTCCCTGGCATGAATCGAGCCCCTTCTTTATCTTCTCCCCCAAATAACTCCTGCGTGTGTTTAGCAATCAGGTCGTGCCATCTCTACAGGCACCTTGAATGCAACGTCCCTCTGTTTTGGAGGCTAAGATAATTTACCGGCATAGATGTGGGCTGCTCCATACCAGTTGGCTTCAAGGCTGGGAGCATTGCCAGGCTCCTTTAGCTTACCAGTAAAGAAGGAGCCTTAGTATACTGGGGTCTTTACTCCATGGCCTGTACCCACCTCTAGTTCGCTTACACCACTCAACTTTTCAGACTACCCTTCCAGACACTCATTCCAGCTCCAGACTAACAAGCCCTGGCTGCACCCACGTGCTGGACAAACTTCCCCAGCGTGCACACACACACCCCCACGCACCCAACACAAAGATTTGCCAAGCACACCTCAGCCCTGACCTTCTGCAGCCCCAGCTCTTCATCCCCGAGTCCTCCCCGAGCACAGGTCACCAAGTTGGCCAAGGCGGACCAGCAGCTGGGCACTTGATGCCCCAAGGAGCCCCATGGCTCGGCACAAGGTGCAAAAACCAGCTGGGAAACATCGCCGGTGACCTGGGCAGGTGGGGCTGGGGGGGAGAAGCCCTGCCCCGCTGTGCCGCCTAAGCCCCTGGTGATTTGCAATCCACTCACTGTTGTAGCTGCTGCCGCTGCTAGTCTCTGCCGGTGCCGTGCCTTGTTGAATCGGCCCTTCCGAGGCGGCCCTCCCTGACAGTGAATGGGAGGAGAAAAAAAAAGAGGAAGGAAAGGGAGGGGAGGGGAAAGGAGGAGACATGGGAGGACGAAAGATGGTCAGAAAAGGGAGAGGGAAGAATCTTTTAACTGAACTTTGACTGGCTGTCGCATCCTAAGAGCTCATGGGTCTGGAGGCACAGGGAGAGCGGTCCCAGGAGCCTCGCTGCATCTGAAGCTCGGTACCTCCAGCCATCCTGCAACACTAGGGTCACACATCGGAAGATAGGATCACCACACCCTGTTATGTCTTACTGCTTACAAGTAACAGGGGTCTTAGTCTCTTTGTCAAATCCAGTTGGAAACCTCTGTTTAGAGCCCTGCCTTCTCTCGGTCAATGCATTTCTCTTCTGGCATCCGCTCTGCAGCCTACCCCCGCCACAACCTGCACGTAGACACAGCCAGCCACGCTCGGCAGAGGCTGACGAGTGTCCCCCGCCACGCTGCGGTCCCAACAGGCAGCGTGGGGACCGACCGACCCCAAGGGCAGATCCCCATCCCAGAGCGGTGTGTCACATAACTGCTCATCATCCACCTGCAACCTCAAAAAGACCCGCTATGGGAAAAGGGACTCTTTAGCCCGACTTATGCCAAGTGCATGCAAGAGCGTGTTCCTCACACCCTCCTGGTGACAATGGAAAGTCATGTCAGCGTGCAGCAGGTGAACCTCTCACGTATCACAGGACAAAAGCTGCACAGCAAAAAGACCTACCGTCCAGAGGAGATTTCTCTTCCGCATTCTTGTCTTCTTCTGCCAGCATGACCTCCTCTGTAAAAGAAAAAACAGCAAGGTTCAACCTCAGATTTACCACATCCCAGCTCTACAACCAGCTGAGCTGGATGCAGTAGGCACGTGTCCCAGCTGCCACCAACCTTACCCCATTGTATCACGCAGTTACACCAAGCCTGTGGAGAAGGGATGGCTCGGAGAGCCGTGTTTCTTGCCCTCTGCCCCTCTTGCACAAGGGGAGGAGGCCAGACAAGTCGCTGGAATACTGTAGCACTTCCTCCGTGATTTTACTCTTCACCCTGAGCCACCTTCTCCAGTTTCTTTACCCAGCTATCTAGAGAGCAAGAACCTTCCTTCAGACCCAAGCAAGACCACAGGGCTCCATGAGCCAGAGGATGGTCCCTCATGGCCAGCCTCTTTGGAGACACTGAGGAGTGAAAGATACTCTACACCCGTTGCTGCTCTTCTGTCTCCATCAACAAGACCAGGACTCCGGCCCAGGGAAAAGGAATCTCTGTCTCACAGCACAGGGTAAGACACATAGGGCTGGCTGCTGCATGTCAGCCGTGCCACACCGCAGGGGACAGAATACCACCAAATAGCCATTAGATCAAATCTTTGTCCCAACAAAATCCACAGCAAAGTAGCCATGGGGAAGTCCTGGCTGGCACTGCTCAGGTTGTGGAGTACATACAAGACCACCACTATTGATTTTCCCTTGCCGTATAACTCGTCTCCACAACACAAATTTATATTTTCCTACAGTAAAAGAATTCAGAAAACACTGAAGGAACCAACCCCCCAACCTGACTCATTTTTATTTGCGTGAAAGACAACCGAATTTCCTGAGGTTCCACAATGCAAATGTCACCACCCAAGTCAATTTGGAGTACACACCACGCTGCGCCAATACCCGAAACCATACAGTTCATACGGTCTGAACCACAGACTGCAAAAATTGTTGTAAAATTATGGAAGGATTTTCTTCTAAAGGACAATCTAAAGCAAACAAAATATCGAGTTGGCAGCTGGTAAACTGCACGCTTCCTTGTATTATTGTAAATGACAAATTCTTTCATGTGTTTGGCATAGATGTAATGTGGGATCTTACTAAATCATCTGACACCGTGTTTCCCACAAAATTTTGCTTTAAAGTCCATTTAAGGCTCGATGGAAGGCTAACTAAAAGAATTTTAAAAATACAAACAAACCAAAGGCCAATCATCAAAGCAAGTAGCTGAAAGCTGTCTGGAAGAATCCTAGAGGGATCAACACTACCAGACGAGCCTTATATAATCTCTTTATTAATCATTTGGGAGAGTGAGTGATACGTTAATGAGACAACAAACTGAGAAGGCTGAAAATTAATATTCAGCACTGAGGAAGACTGGAAACCCAGGCAGAGGATAATAAAATAAGAAAATGCAAACTAGTGCACCAGGGACATGGAAGAGGGTAAGGAGAGCAACGGTGCTCAGAGAGGGTTAAAAAATGTCAGGCAAGCTAAAAACTTTAACATGCATGAAATCCTTCCAAAAACCCACAAGCCAATACAACTCGGGTGTTCTCCAAGGCTCCTTAAAACAGGTCAGAAAACTGAAATGGGCTTTTTTTGATAGTTTGAGAGAGATCACCCAAATACCAAAAGGTTCTCCTGAAGTCTTGTCTTGGGAAAAGCTGTACTGGTGTTTTGGGGTTAAAAATATGGAAGGAGTTAAACAACAATTACTAATGAACATGGCTGGCCTAAAACATGTAGAAGGGATGGTTTAGATACAGAGACGTTTTCCCAAAGGCAGCTGGACAAAGGTCCTGCAAACGTGAAACACGAAGCAAACCTGTGGTGGTAGGAGCAGGAGCTCAAGGTGCTCGTACAGTAGACATTTTCCTACAGGTTCTTTTAAAGCCTACATTGCTCATGAAGTATGATTTCAAAAGCTTTCTGTCGTGTCTGAACGTGACATACTCACATGGCTGAGTGGGACTAGGCGTAAACATGAGTCTAGCCCCCAGTACCAGCAGCGTCGATAGCGCCCCGCGGATGTGCCTGCGTGCTTTGGATCTGGGAATTTGTTCAGCCATCAGTACTTTGGGGTTCTCCATTTCGTGCTCCTCTGCACAACGCAGACGTGGGTTTTTTTCCCTATGCTACACACTCGCAAAGTGCAGGGAAAATTAAAACCATTTGGAGTGGAGTATATGTTCAGGTCTTGCGACAAGGGGCAAGCAGAGGAAAGCAAACCCATCCCAGAGGAGCTCTTCTGCCACTCCCAGAAAGAGAAGCTGACTTTTAGACAGCATTTGGTAGTTAAATAGACTTAATACAAGCTACTGCAGGGAGCAGACACATTGCCATGCAGGTGGTGAGCAGGGTAAGTAATGAGCTACCAAGGGTTAGAAGATAATCAGATGTTCTTCAGGGGCTACACCCAGATAAGCGCAATGCAGGAGAGCTGCAGCTGCAGAAGGGAGATCTCAGCCGGACCCAGCACACTTACTGACTGGTCAGTGCTCTGCGGACTGTTGGTTTCAAACTTATCTTGTTAAAAAAAAAAAAAAATAATTAAAACACTCCAGGAAAGAAAGAACCTATTCACTTAACTGGAGGGTCAGTTCTGTACTCGGTTTGTATCAGTGCAGGAGAAAAATCGTTATACCAGTTCCTGTCAAAGATCTTTGAGCAGGAAAAGAAATTCTTCTTTACCCCTGTCCCCGAGTGGCCTCTTATTTTTCATGTTCCTGTAATAATTTGTCATGACTCTCCACTGTCCTTTGGGCAGCAGGGAAAGAACAGTCCCGAGTCCTCAGATCACCTCTGGGGATGGTGAACTGTATGAATACATAATCACGGTGATTTGCAGTGGGGTACAGATGCCATCTGATTTTCCAGTGCCACCTGCATCCCCACAGCCGGACCCGATGTGAGGTTTAGCCATGCTGAGGTTTCAGAAACCAGAGTGATAAATGCCAGCGGGACCACAGAATTTGTTGGGTGTGACAATTTGATATCAACATATCTTCACCTACAAAGCACAGGTTCTTTTTAGACAACTCCGCAAACCAGCTAAGCCTTTGCCCCAAATTCAGGGCTCGGAATTGATGCCCAGACATATCTCCATCCATAGACATCCCACGAGGGCTCAGTTTCACTGTTCCCTTAAAAAAATACACAAAACCCGGGTTTCATCTAGGCAATTCCCTCAAGCCTGACTCTCCTCCACCGTTGCTCCCCGGTTCTCTCTCTTGATAGTCACTCCCGTCTGTCTTGTATCCTCTGGGAAGCCAAAGGGTCACGTCTAACCTAGTGAGGCTTTACAAGGGTTTTAAAGCCTGCTAAAAAAACAGCTCAGCAGACAAATCGTCATTGCTAGGATTTATTTTTTTTTNGAGGTGCCTCCGCAGTAAGATTAATTGCTGGTCGTTAAGTACTGACAACACAGAGCACGTTACAGGACTGGAAATAAAGGCAAACCTTACACTGAGGAACTGGCAAGCTGAACAAAACAGAGAAACATGATGGCCCTTCTCTTTGGCATGGGGAGCTAGGACGCTGTGGGCTCAGAAGAAGAGCGGATTACAGGAAACAACACACGTTCGACAGGCGACAGAAGTTAGGAAAAAAAAGGAAAAAATAACTGAATCTAACTGCTGAAGCTTCAGACTTGCTAAATAGAAAAAGTGAATAAAAATGCATCCCTTAGAAGAAGCCGTCACACTCTCACAGGGGACTCTAATTTGTCTTTCTGGTAATTATCTTCCCTTGCCATCAGACACACATAGCTGCCCTTTTTCATTGAGGTAGGTGTCTTTTCCCAGCTGTATCAAGGGGCTCGTTGCTCTGTTTCTTCTACAGAAAGCTGAAACCCGAGGTTCACAAAGCTTCGTCATGTCAAGGAATGGTATTCAAGTTACAGTGAGCTGGAAGAGAGAGGTTAAACTCAAACCCTGCTTACCCCAGGAGAAAAAAGCCACTCAGAATCAGTGCTGTGTGAAAGAGATGGTCTTGGAAAGAATTAAAATGCAAAAGACATGCAACGTGATTAGCTCTGAACTGAAAGACTTCCAGTCTCTGGGCAAAGTGTTTTTGAAATGATGCATGTCCTTGTAAGATAAGAGAAACATCTTCAAAAGAATATTTGTGGGCTTATAAGCGCTTTACTCGGCACAGAAAACTTCTAGTTCTCCACTCCCCGTTGGAAATGCAGCGTGACAGCCTAATAGCTGCTACAGTTTTGAGGAGTTTAATGGAGAAAGCAGCAGCAGCAAAATCATTTGCGTGGATTACTTTTGCTTGGTTTCACCACGTTTTAATTCCTCTGAAAGCCACAATTTCAAACTGACGTGCTGCTGCCTTTGCACAGAGCCCAACGAAGACATGAAGCGAAGAGCAGAGCCTATCCCAGCACGCAGTGGGTGGAACGAGACGGGGTTTGCTCCTCACCAACAAGACTTTATTTGATGTTGGTTGAACTGAAGAAGAGGCATTTGGGGAAGAGAACTGTTGTCTCGTGCCTAGAGGAGAAACAATGCGGAGCACTGCTTTGTACACCTACTTCAGCCGACTTCTAGTGGTGGAAAGGGTTGGTCCCTCTAAATAATTTACTAAAAAACACAGTTGACTTTACTCTTCAAGATTAAATTGAAGATTACAGGTCTGTTTCCAACTGAACTATACAATTCACTTTTAAAAGATGCAGAGAGCCAATGTTTATGAGCTTGACATGGCAATCACCATACGAATTTTTGGCCTAACTTCCGAGACATGCAAGAAATGATAGGATTTGATCATTGCTTCTGGCCTGTAACTCACACTTCAGTTTTATAAGACTGAAAACATTACAGATTTGAAGACAGTTACAGATTTATAAGTGATTTAAGGTGACACATTTCTTCTTGACATCCTCAAAAAGACTCTACTGAGTTACAATTTTCCATGCTTAGCCTTGGTCTCACGATAAAGGAATTTTACATGGAGTCACCTGTTTTCTCATTTGAAATATTTAAACCCTCCTGACTGCCCCCTGTGTATTCATTCTTCAACATGCACCTGAGAAATGCAGAAAGCTAGAAAATTCATGCCTGGCCTCCGTATAATCCTAAGTGAAGAAAGTCAATTTAAATTCTGAGGAAATTGGTCAGACCGTGGGTTGATTTTTTTTTTTTTTCTTTCAAGTCATGCATGTCTGAATTCAGCACTTCAGCACATTAGTGGTGTTATAATTTTCTCTTTCATTCCCCAACCCTTTGTTAAGGCTGCATTTGTTAAGCACTTCATCGATTAAGGCTTCCTGTATTAAGCATAACTTACACAAGTATTTGCACGTTAAGGCTGTCACTGTTTAAAGACCTTGGTATAGATCCCTCAAGTAGATATGCTGCTGACTATATTAAACAATCCCCATTTAAACCAGCCTGAGCTACATTTGCTTCAGTTTCAACCACAGCTGCACTTTTGGCGATTTATCAATAGCGAGCTGGCACCAAAATCTTTCAGCTGTGCCAAGGTACCTCCTTGAAAACTTCACAAACACTTTTTAATAATATTTTCATCCTTTTTATCCTCTTATTTTACCACTGGGGGAAAAAAAAAAAAATTAAAAGTACCACCAGAAATAAAAAAGAAAACTGTAAGAGTCAGTTACTCAAGTTACTCAAGAGCCAGGCTATTAAAGAAGTTTCATTCTTACAACACAAATGTAAGAAAAGTCGTTAGACCAGGTCTGGAACATGCTCGAGTCGGGCAGCACTTAAGGGGTAGAAAACAAAGATCCATTTTCTTCCAAAGGACTAAACAGTCCACAATTTCAGCATAAGAAAGGGTTGATATAAACAACCCCCAAATTTTATCTGCACTACCTTTTCAATGCAATATGTACAGCAAGAGAGAATATTACATCATTCAGACTACAAATAGAGAAGGCTGCGAAAAACATGAAAGACACTCAAGAGTGGTCAATAAATGATGAGCACAATGTTAAATTAAAACCATTGTTGACAAATGGGAGGCAGTGTACAGATGAAGGAGTGATTTTAGTCACTCAAATACTTTCCTTGGTCCTAAAACCAGTTACAGCCCTCGAGGTAAAAACTTGAGCGCTACCGAGAACGAGGAAACCTCCTTTCCAGCTCCCACAACTACTCAGAATATGTAAAACATTACAGAGCAAACCCAGATTAAGTATTAAGATGCCACGTCATGAGTGACCGGAATGCAGCTTTCCACTCGTCCTACCTTGCCTCAAAAATAAATGAGAAAAAAAGAGCAAACAAAACGCTCAGGGAGAATACTATAAATATTAGAAGCCCGGAGAGCCTTCCATGGGAAGAGAGGGGATAGAATCATGGAATCATAGAATTATTAGGGTTGGAAGGGACCTTAAAGATCATCTAGTTCCAACCTCCCTGCCCTGGGCAGGGACACCTCCCACTAGATCAGGTTGCTCAGAGCCCCGTCCAGCCTGGCCTTAAGAACTTCCAGGGATGGAGCAGCCACCTCCTCTCTGGGCAACCTGTTCCAGTGTCTCAGCACCCTCATGGTGAAGAGCTTCTTCCTAACTTCCAGTCTGAATGGAGCAGATTGGTTCTGCATGCTGTAGAGCAGAAAAAAAATTAGATAAAACAAGGTAGACAGAGATCAGAGAAAGAAAGGTAATAAAAAGAAATACAAAGTGCACTCCAGAGCTCTTCCTCTCGCTGCAGAAAAGGAACAATATTTAAAAATCGAGGACAGAACATACTGTTTGGTGGGTTGGTTTGTTTTTGAAAGTCAAACCAACTGTTAACGTGTGGAACTCCTTGCTACAAGGTTCGATGAGGTCAAGGATGCTAGAACGATTTAAAACCAACTAGATATTCACATGAATGATAAGAAATTCTCCAGAGTTACATTAGAGCAGAACACCAAGACCTTTTGCTCTTTCTTTTATGCAAACACCAATTCCATCCCGCTGCCTGGGGCTGCTGCAGGGCATTCCTGTACAGGCTGGACTGGCCATGACCATCCTTCCCTGGCCGTTTTCCTGCCCTCAACCAAGCAGTTTGCTTTGGCCGCTGTCCCACACACCGTCCTTAACAAGGAAGATTGATTATCTAGTTTGGAAATTCGAGATTATTTCATAGCTGAAATCCTGGCCTCTAGGAACAGAAACGGGAAATCTCCATCGATGGTGCAATCCCAAATTTCAGTGCCTGAATTCTCAACACTCAATTCTCTGTTTTCGTCAGCCTTCATGCTCCCTTTTGTATTCCAAGATTTACTAACACTGATAAGTTGATTTTAATTATCGTTATTATTCAGCTGTACTAGGAAGCTTTTTTTTATATTCCTATTGTATTTTCAACAATGCCTTTACAGAATATTTTCATTACTCCCCAATTCAGCTATTTTGCATAGACTTCCCTGTTCTAGAAAACCTTCTGGATCTTGAGTCACTAGTCAAAATAAAACGATGGGCATTTTACAGCAGTTTCACTCTATACTCATGTGGCATTTATTCAGCACTGGCAACACAGAAATAGAATGGCCAGCCATTCCCCAAGGGATGCAAAGCTGGGGCAGAGACTGGCTGTATGTTTTATAACTTCTCCACCTCAACTTTCAAGGCAAGTCCAGCTAATGGCCTCTGCATAGCTCTTCTTGGCAGAACAGTCACCAAAACGAAATGAAGCAACCCACGGCCCTGCAAGGGAATGCCCATCTTTCTTTTACTGATGGGGAAACCAGGATTTAGAGAGTGAGAAATGACGAGAGCCTTAAAAGCAAGATGGCACTGGGGCCATGGCACACGCTGCTCCAGCCACTGGATAAACCATTAATTACTTTGAACTTGAGGCAGTACAAAAGCTGTAAACAAACGGGAAGAAAAATTTTAAATGGGAAGGAAAGCGAATGGTTCTTTCTTTGCATTCTACAGAGCCACAGACTCAAGTGTGGTTACCTCATTGAGGACAGTCGCTGTCGAACAGTCACAGGGAATAAAAGTCTGTCAATACAACTGGCGCTCAATTGTCACTCTGTACAGCGCAATGGGAAATAATGGGTTCAAGGCACCATATAAACTGCTGCTACTTCTTCTGATTTTACATTTCAATGCTTCAGCCTTTTTCCTCTCTGGCCAGGTTTGCCAGAGCTCACGCCTGGCCCCGGGGACCGCAGCATCCCCAGTGCTGCCAGGGCAGAGCCCCGCTCCTGGGGCACGCAGGCTGGCAGAGCGCTCCGGAGGAGGGAGCAGAAGCAAAGCTGGGGGAGACAGGTGAAAATGCTCTTCCAAATACTGGCACCTGGGTTAGGCACGTAAAACAGGAGCCATAAATCCAGAGAAAGAGACACCGATACACGGAACGGCACCAGGATGCGCTGGTTGCTGGCACATACGCAGGCTATGCCTGTGTAACGCTGCCATGAGTTGCTGTCACCGTACAATCGCTTGTGCGCACAAGCACATTCGAGCACATCTAGCATCAGGATGGATTTCAAAACAAGGAATGACGACAGGGCTTTTATTACAGTGCCAGGCCGTGGTTTGGGAGCACCAGAGGGTGCCAGTTCTGCCACCGGCCTATCGGCTGACATCAGGCAAGTCACTGCACGATATCGGACCTCAGTTTCACCAATTCTAAAGGCCAAGGATGAAGCTGACCTGCCTAGAAAGGCAGCTGAAAAAAAATCTGTTGGAGAAACCACTGCTGCTTTTTCCCCCCATCATTATTTTTAAAGGCATTTTCACCTTACTCAGATGTTTCAGCTTCTCAGAAAAGCAAGCGAGGAAGCAAATTAGCCCCAGAAGTTTTCTTGCCACTACATGGATGAATTGCACTGTGGTTATGTCAATATATATGTCAGCTACTCTGTAACGCAGAAAGGTTATTGGTAATCTTTCCTGTCCAATAAAAGGGGAAAGAAAAGCATGGTATGCTTTGTTAAATTAGTGCATTTGGGTCCTTGTTAAAGTTGCTCATGGTTTGCAATAAAGTGCAATATTCGGTTATAATAGTTATAAAACAATGTTAATGTGTGCCAGGGTGAGTTTCATGAAAGTGAGCTCTGTAGCTCATAAAAATGACACTCCAGCGTATTTTAGCATCGTAGCAAGGCAGGCTTATAAAACAGCTGTGGTGGAAAGTAAATAAAATATAAATGACTCATATAGGGGAACAGTTTCCCCACTTTGGAGACTTTGGGCACTGTATCACTTTTTATATTATACTGTATTAAGACAATTGCTTTGATCTCAGCAATAAAGGAAGCTGGCCCAGCTCCCTTGTTTTTGCTTAACCAAACCAAGATCTTTTGCAATAACTTCAGTGTGAGTGCTCAGAAACAAGCCCAAGAAAAACAGCAAGTGCTGGCCGGGCGCTCGCTAGTCTTGGGTCACCTCCATGTCCAGCAACACCGAGGACAGGTTCTGGGGCCCTTGCCCTCTCATCACCGAACTCTACTTGACACAAAACACATTGAGAATCAGGATCAGGAGATCTCTTGCCTTACCTGCTTTGAAGATCCACTCCAAGTATCCATTTAGTTCCCGTTCAATTTGCTGCTGTCTACGGAGCTTGAGAAAAGCTCGACGATTTTCTACTCTTTCTCGTTCTTTGGCAAATTCACTGCAGAGAGAGAAGAATGGGAAAGAACCTGTCACAAGCGGTGAGGGATAATACGCAGCCCTTCTTTCGTCTTTCAGATTGTATTCACGAAGCTGCGAAGTCGATGACAGCAGTAGAGAGTGGAAACCGCAGCATGCTGCGTGTTGTTCTCCAACAAACTACTGCTTTGATTGTAGCTCAGTTGTTTCTCTGCCTCTCTCATCCTGAAAGGGGACCGCGAACGGCACCATGCACACACTTCTTTTGCTCTGGGGTCGCACCGTATCCGTTACAAAGAGATCTCGATGCACAACCACATATACCCGTCCAGTCACATAGTACAAATGATTAACCCCAACACTAAAAACTGTCCTCCATCCCTCCACATCACTCACCCCACAGCAGAATTTCCTCTAGAAGCCCAGTAATATATCCCAGACACACCAGCACCCTCTCTGTCTGTGAAGATATCTACTTTCCTCATTAGCCTTTCTCTGAGTTTTCCCAGGCTGAAGCTGACTTTGACAAACACAAGACCAACGAGACCTACAAGTGGATGGATTCTCTGGCGTTAAGATGAAATAGTCCAGGTGCTCGGAGTTGAGAGTAACAATGATCCTGCTGTTTGCTAAAATCACATGGAAAGCAAGTATTTTGACATCAAATCACTAGAACGGGATTGTACAGGGGAGTCAGAAAGGAAGATTCATCCAACCACTGCAAAAATCTCGTCCAAGTACATCCTACTGCCCAGTTTAAAATGATGCTGAGACAACAGTGCAGCCACCACCACCGAGACACCCACACCGGGACTTTCCCCAGGCTAATTCTTGTCACCACTGGGAAGCTTCTGATGGCCCACCTGGAGATGTACGTGCCCATCTGCCATTTACGGGGCTCTGAACCATCCTCTGCAACCCCTCACTCCAAGCGCACCCTGGAGCAACTCCCACAATGGCTTCATCTATACGGTTAAATGAGGAATTGGGCTTTTGTCCCTCATGTATACCAGTAGCTCATTCATTTGACATCTTAACTCTGCTGTGCCCTTGAAATCTTCAGTGAACTGTTAATTTTTCCAAACCTTTACTTAACCATTATTCTTTACTAAGATCCCACCCAATCACTCATTCATGACCCTCACGTGCTCCTCAGAAGCCAGCGAGGAGCGGGAGAAGGGAAGAAGGTGGAAGAACAGGGGGGAAAAGGAGCTGCAAGCGCCAGAGGCAGCTTTAAATTCACAGTTTACACTTTACCCTTCAAATCTGACACTTTTGCTTCATTTGGCAGGACTGTCTGACCTGTGGAGAAGGGACTGCGGGGAGAACTTGGCTCAGCACCGCAATGCGCACTGGTACCAGACACCGATGTGGGAGCTGCCATCAGCTGAGCCGTTATCTTGACTTTGGCAGTGCATCCCGGTCTCCTGCCTCCCCTTCTCCTGTCCCCCACCTCACAGCACAGCCCATGACCCCATCCTTGAAACAGAGGAAACTGAAACATGGCTCTGAAGCAACAGCTCCTCCTTGGCATTTAGCACGTGTCCGCCGGGTGATTCGGGATCCTGCACGTGTCAGCTGGATGGCCGATTTCCTCCCGCTTCCTTTTTGATGTTCTCATTTCTGGTTCAGTGCCTGCTGGTCGGGGCCAAGGACCTCCTCTCAGTTTTGATTTCTCTCTGGAGGGGGAGGAATGAGATCAGACAGCACAAGGTGACAACCCGCATTTATAAACTGCCAGAAGTGGAGGGGGCCATGCTTCCTACGTTCCAGGCTCGTGTCACTGCAAATTTCCCAGAGCTGAGCTGTGCCGGGTGCGAGCAGGAGGCAACACGCAGCAGAGAGTTCCATGAAGGACCCCAGCGAGCAGCAGGAATGGATGGCACGTGAGCCATGGCACCACTCCCTCGCCCCTCAGGAGAGGCAAGGAAGAGCTTTCCTTGCAAAGCCTTTCATCCTCTGCCAGCTCCTATCTGGCCTAAGGAAAGTAAAAAGGAGGACTTGACCCTTCTTTAATCCCAACTTTAAACATGTAAGAAAACGAGGGAAAAACTTTACTAAGTTGTAAAACCTTCAGTAGTTTCTGCACACTTTTGGCAGGACAGCGATAAGGAACGTTGCTGAGGTTAAATCACAGAATCTTCAGAGTTGGAAGGGACCTCTAGAGATCATCTAGTCCCACTCCCCTGCTAAAGCAGAATTGCCCAGAGCACATCACTCAGGAATGCATCCAGGCAGGTCTTGAAAATCTCCAGAGAAGGGACTCCACACCCTCCCTGGGCAGCCTGTTCCAGGGCTCTGTCACCCTCACCGTAAAGAAGTTTTTCCGTGTATTTGAACAGAACTTCCAATGTTCTAACTTGTGCCCATTGCCCCTCGTCCTGTCACTGGGAACCACTAAAAAGACCCTGGCTCCATCCTCCTTCAACCCACCCTTTAGATACTTGAATGCCATGATAAGGTCTCCCCTCAGCCTTCTCTTCTCCAGGCTAAAGAATCCCAGCTCCTTCAGCCTTTCCTCATAATGGAGATGCTCCTCCAGTCCCTCAGTCATCCTAGTTGCCCTTCGCTGGACTCACTCCAGCAGTTCCCTGTCCCTCTTGAACTGGGGAGCCCAAAACTGGACACAGTATTCCAGTTGTGGCCTCACCAGTGCAGAGCAGAGGGGGAGAATGACCTCCTTCGACCTACTGGCCACACTCTTCCCTGTGCAGCCCAGGATTCCATTGGCCTTTTTGGCAACAAGGGCACATTCCTCCTCCTGTCCTCTGGAGGTGGCTCATCTGGCTCTGCCACAGAAGCCAGGAAGATAGCTTTCGGGAGAAGACAATACCTTGGGTCTCAGCTCATGCAATGTCTTCTGAGGGCTAGAGAGCTGTAGCAAAATAGTCCAGGTTGAAGACTGGAGGGTCTCGATGTACGGTCTTCCTAGCGGAGGAATGCATCACTTGCTCCTTCTCCTACCTCCAGGAGATAGGAGAGGTTTGATGAAGCTGGAACTTGTCAAAAGACAGCGTTTTTCTGTATGAAATGTATTAATAAAAGCACACACGTGTCTCTCTCCCACTATGTTCATCACCATTCAGGAACTGAAATATTCCTATTTGCAGCAGCTGGAAAACTCCCAGAATTTCTGTTTGAGAGCTTTTCAAAAACAGTTCAGAACATATTCAAAGAAAAGGGGAAAACTTCCATCAAACGGCCACATTTCACCTAAAAATATTTCAGCCGAAGTTTTCCTGCCGGTTCTAAATGAAAACACAAAAAGTCCCATGGGAAGGTTTAGGAGCAGTAAATAAGTTTCCCCTTTTATTCAGCATAATTGCTATTTATGCCACTGACATGCAAAAATCTCCCAAATCACCAGAAAGGAAACCTGAGCAGGAAATATGCTGCCTCTTGCCCAACTTTACCTCCAGGAATTTCTTCCCAGCTGGTTCTCCACAGTTTGGCCAATTCTAGAATAAGGAATGTTGAACAACGGTCACCCATTCTCATCCTTGGCTCTCATCAGCCGCCATGTGCCCTAGGCTTCCCCCCAAAGCATCCATCTCTCAGCACTGGCTGGGGAGGCATTAGGAGGAGGAAAGCCGAAAGGTCACTACTCCTACGTGCAGCTCAGCAACAGGAGACACCGCTTCGGAGGAAGCCGAGCTCTGCCTGGGTAGATGACTACAGTGCGTTTTAGTTACAACATGACAGTTGTGAATAATGGATTCCATAGAGACAGCAGGAACAAACAGAAATCAAAAGGAAGGGCATTCATCATGGAAACCACATGCCGTCCAGGCAAGCTCAATGTGTCACATTTTTCTTCTCAAGAGTGGTCGGTGCTTAAAGTCACGAGGAAAATGGATGATTGTTGCTTATCACCTTCGTGGGTAGAAGAGTAAAATAAATCTCGGTGTAAATATGCACTGGAATAGCCACTTCAGAGAAATTCAAGAGCCCCCCCAGCCACAAGAGAGACAAGGTCAACTCATGAGTAACCACCAGGGTCAGTAAAAGGTTATAAACCACTGAAATTCTTACAAGTAGTTTATTCATGCTGGTCTTAAATTAAAAATACTGTCACAGCAACAAAAAAAAGAAAAAAAGAAAAAAAAAAAACCAACTGCACAATCTTCATCCCCTGAGTCTCTGATTAACTTTCCCATATGACAGCAGAGAGCCGAGATAGAGCATCATGTAATGCACCTCCTGGTCTTGGGTTTCACGGCACACCCCCACGGCCAGTGACAGCAGACCGGCTGCAGGACCGATTACACCATTAAACCTCTGCAATTCAGGTTTTCCACTTCGAAAGCAGACAGAAACGCTTCCCACTCACAGGGAAGAGGCAGAGAGAGATGATATAGCATCACTGCCATTGCTACCACTAATAGTGCTCATGATAACAAGGCAGGTAATTAGCTCCTCATTCAGAACAATATCACTGAGCTACACGTGAGCTCATGAAATCTCAGATCTTAAAATGGGAGAACAGCCTTCGTCTGCTAAATCTAAAGCACTGAGCAGAAAGAAGCACAGAACTCAGGTGTCCACCAAGGATTCACAGAAAGCACCTGTAAAAAAACATTTAGAATTTTAAGTCTTAAAAAAATAGAAAAAAAAAAGCAAACACAAAACCCAAATAGTTTTAGGATTGACTTCATCTCCAGTCCAAGTACGTCAAAGGAATGAGCAAAGCTGGGCCGGGATGGCATGTGACATCTAGAGACGGAGTCCTGCCTGGAGAAACGCAGCCCTCAAGAATGGAGAGGAGCCAGATAATTCAAGTGGGTGAGCTGCTGGCCAAGGAACCAGCCAGGACTGCAGATGTTTGACTGGGTTACTCACAAGCCAAAATGCATTCTCCAGGTGGAGAAACAAAATGGGCCAAGACAGAAGGCTGAATTTGTAAGCTTTGTTGCTTGAACGTGGAGCAGTGCCCAAGAACAGACTTGATACTTGTCAGCAGCCTGTTCAGCAGCCCACATCACGCTGGAGCAGGGAGGGACAGGGCGGAGGCAGAAGATGGAAAACAGCAACTCCTCTGGCTGCCTGACATGCAAGCTGGAGGAGCATCACTGCGGGAAACACATGCCCAAAGAGTGGTACACAATCACGAGTGTAGTGCTACCCAGGGGCTGCCGAGGTGAAGTCTTGAAAATTCCTCTCAGTTTCAGACCCCGCTTTTTCCAATCAGCAAGGAAGGAACCTCAACAGAAACTTGGTGCCAATTCTCCAGCTAACTCTCAGCAAGCCTTCAGCAAGAGCAACGCTGAGGTCGGAATTTCCATAAGAGGCTGCAAAGAGACCCCGTATATAAGAATATGCACTTGTAGGACCCCAGACATAGGAACAGGCTGGATGATAAAAGAGGTAAGATGAATGCAATATTGTCTATAGTTTTCAATAAAATCAATCTCCTGTGCTGTTGGCCGGCTGCAACCGCTTGCTCAGGGGCTGTACAAGACCCTCCAGAGCGCCTCAGGGTAACTTCCCAGCACACGGACCGCACACATTTCCAAGCCTCCTGGCATCCTGGGAGCATCCACACGCAAACAGAAACACTTAATTGCATTTTAAGGGTGGAAGTCCATTTCTTACCATTTATTTTGATTAATCAACTTCAGGAAGAAAATAGAGAAAGAGCCTTCAGTTAATTTTTCCTTTCCCTCTCAGGTCTCTGTTTCTGATGCTGCGGTACGCCACCTTGTCCTAATACAACAAAATCCCAGTTGCTTGGGTGAAGCCAGTTACAGCAACGTGGTAGGGAGATTCCTGATCAGCCAACCCTCCTTATGCTCCTGCCATTCTACGGGTCCTCCAGTACTCATGTGATTGAGTTCTCTACCTCGTACTCACAGTCCTGCCAAGCCCTTCATGGCTTGCTTCATAGAATCATAGAACATGTTGGGTTGGAAGGGTCCTTTAAAGCTTCACCAGGATCTGATCCAGTTAATACTCCTAACATTTCATTCACCAACCACATCGGCATCCACGTGTTTATAGAAAAGCAGATTCCTGCTCCAGGCAACAAATTTGTTCTGCAGGTTTGTATCTCTGTCTTTTGTCTTCCTGGAGAACAGTGAATCCTTTATAAGCGGAAGCCTCTGCTGGATGCAACAAAAAAGCCCGACACCTTTATGACTGTAGCTGTTTATACAACTAAGGACACAAAGCCTTGGCTGTGCTAAACATTTCTTCTACATTCTGCAAACCTGTCCTTTGAGAGACAAAGGCAGTGACAGCAGAAAGAGAGTGTGTCCAAGGAGAGTGAGCAAGATGGAGAGTGGAAAGAGAGAAAAGCAGATGCTCGGTGCCCTGGATGCAGATGCAAGGAAGGTCCTGGGGACCTGCTGAGCACCCTCACCCTCCTGTGAGTGCTGCGGTGACTTGGGGCAGCGCAAGGGGAAGGACACCAGAGGGGAAAGGGGGAGTATCTGAAGCACAACAGTGATGCTCGGGATCTGAGCAGGGACAGCAGACGCCATCTCCCCTCAATTCCTGAAGCATTTTGCTTCAGCAGGGTGCACTGTCACTAGGGAACCGTCACCACCGGCAGCACCAGTGACTCTTTGGACTCTCTTAGAGATTAAAGGACCCACCTCAGCCCACAACACGGCACCAAGAGCCTGAAAGGGGCTGCCAGGGAGGCAGCAGCAGGAGAAGGGCAGTCCTGCGGGGATGACAGCCTGCAGGCCAGCCACCAACCTTTGGTGTCTCTCACAAGGGCTCCTCCAGGAGAGGAGGAAAAGCAGGCACAGCAGGGGCTGAATTATTCAGGGCAGCACACAGACAGCAAGGGGCGAGGGGAAGGGATGGGGGAAAGCAGAGAGAACATCATTCCCTTCAGTGCGCTGTCCTGGGTGGATGCTGGCGAGTTAGAAATACAGGTGGAGAGCAGAATCAAATGTGGCTTAGGAAAGAAAAATATGAAAATAAATAAATCCAGGAGCAAATAGACAAGCACGGCAATTCCCAGCTGCTGGGACACGAGGCGCCACGGTCCGTAGCTGGGAAGATGCAAACCCAAGAGGACGTGGCTCAGCTTGCACCCACAAGTTGCAAACACAATGAGAGGAGGTCAGCAAGGACACCGGTTTCTTTGCCGTCGCATCAGGTATCTTTATCACAGTAAGCCCCAGGAAGACTTCAGGATGAGCCAAGGCATGGCTGCTCTCATTCACAGACAAAATCCTCACATTCAGAGAAACCTGCAGGCAAAACTAAAAATAATTCCTTGCCCCTGACTTACTGATTTGAAAACGTGAATAGAAATGCCTGTAAAGTATTGGTAATGGTTTTTAAATACTTCTAAAAATCAGGCCCACGTCACTACTGAACACAGGCAAACCATATTGATGGGAAAGCCCACCTGGAATACAAAGAAAAAGCATGGAAATGCACTTCTTTTGAGCAAGAAGAAACCCTGAGGGAGGTGAAATAAAGCACATCCCAGGGGCACAGAGAGATGGCACTGGCAAGTGCTGGAATAAGACGAAACCAAGTAACTGATTTACCTGGAAAACCATCCGTGAGAATTTCTTTACTCTAGTGACATTTGGTACCTTCTAAGATATTGTTTTTCTGGTTGGGCTTGCTGAGAGTTTTGAACCTTGTTATTAAACAAAGAAAGCCCAGAGGAGGACTGAGATTTCTTAGCGCTGAACACGAGAAAGCTCTGTGGTTCTTCATCCAACCCAGGTTCTCCTATCAGCTGCACAGAATCCCAAAGATTCACAGTTGTTTACGTTTCCATCTCACCTGGAGCTTACAGGAGCCAAGACCACACCAGGCATGGTCTGAGGAGGCACGTTCATCTCTCCCAGACTGAGCCTGAACATAGAGACCCAGCCGGCTGAGCTGCTTAACCCACCCTAATATCTGCTGCTTCAGAGAAAGGACCGGCTCTATAAATCCTGCACAGCTGGAGCTGCTTTGGCTCCCTTCTCATCGCTCTAAAGAGGGGAGAAAAAAATAGCTCTCCTCAACCAGCTGATAAAGGATGAAAGTATCACTGAGAGATTGATCTCTCAGCACCGAGCCAGGCTTCACAGTCACTTTTATCACGGAACATAGCAGGAAGATGCTTCAAATGCAAGCCAGATATGGGATACAACTTGTATTTCTAGAAAGAAAAAGAGGAACAGCGCAGAGGTGAAGCCTTCAATGTATCTTCCTTCCCTTTGCCTTTACATTCAGCTTGTGCCAACTTCACTTTGATTCTTCCTAATCCGATCTGAAATGCTGCGAGTGCCACAGCTGGGCAAACCTGGCTTGAAGGAGGCAACAACAAAGGGACAAAAAGGAAATAAAAGGCACCATTTATCTCATAGCATCAGCCTACTGCAATCGCTGGATGAACCTCTGGCTCTCTTCATCAAGTCTTTACCACACTGTCAAAGCGGAGGCCCTGGGAAATTAAAATTTAGGTTTCTATGTATATTACAGGCTTTAATTTCCATTAGCAGCTTAACAGCACAGCAAATAAAGGTAGTCCGTCTCCCCTATATTAGCCAAAAACACAAAAGGAACAAAGGACCCACATTCAATAGGAGATTTATCTTGGTGAGATGAAGCTTGCGTGGAAAGTCATTGCTCCCTGACCTCTTCTGCAAGAAACACACGTGCTTCTCCCCAAATTCCTTGTTTGCTATGATGGCTTTGTTAAAAATGGTGATGAGCAAGGAACAACAGGAAAGAAAATACATATTTTCTTTTTCCCTGTCTTTCCCCTCCTTTTTAAGCACAGGCTGGGGAAAGACTAAACACAATGAGAAAGCAAGCAGAATGTCGTATCTTTTCATGATGCAGCTCTTCTGTTGCAAATAATTAACACCAGCCAAAGTCAGATCACAGCAGGTAACAGTGAACTTGGAACAAATTTGCAGGGAAAATGAATTATTGTCTCTGTAATGAGGGAGAAGGAGGACAGAAGAATGCTTTGCCATTATGACAAATTAATCAGCCTGATTCTTCTCCAGCCTCTGCACATCTTGCAGGCTGAAGTTTTATGATCTCAATCTGGCAAAAATCCTCGGGATGGGAAAATATGTCATGAAACTCAGTAGAGCAAGTCATCAAAACAGCCAGTTCAAGGAGGTCTGGATGGCACCTGTGCTTCCTCCCAGGGAGCTGCTCGAACAGCACAAAAGCCTCAGTGACCCAAGGTACAACAGTCAGAAACAGAAACAAATGTCCCCTGGGAGACCAGAGTTCATGACAGGGAGAGCGTCTACCGGGCTCTGCCCAGAGGGCGTCACCCCGCGTTACGGGCTGCTGAAAACAGGGTACAGCAGTGAAGAATTAAAGTGCTTTTTACCCTGACCCTCGCTCCCCTGCGTGGTGCCAGCACGGTCTGTGGCTGCATCCCTTGCCAGGCTCCTGCTGTCACAAAGATGCTGCATCCGTTCAAAATGTCCCCCTGCAGCTCTTACACCAGGCGGTCTCATATAAGCAGAGGCAGGTGTCGCACGTCTCAGGACAGAGCGGGTCTGGACCACGTTATGGTCACGTTTAAGCAGGGCAGATGCAAACTGGCCACCACGGCGCCTCTCCACACTTGGCAACTGCAGCCAGATGAGTAAACCTCAGGAAGAGATCATTACTCTTTACTGGCTGGTCTGGAAATACCATAAATATTTGAGGACGCGACAAGCAGCATTTTTCACGCTCGAGAGGCGCAGCCCCTCAGAATTCAAATGCATCATTCACAGCGCACTGCCCTCTCTGGCCAGCACTCCTGCCGTCTCACCACCCTGGGAAGCGGTGCCAAAAACCACTTAGCCTTGAAATAAGTTAAATCATCTTCCTCGCAGCATCCCAGGATAACGTTTATCCTCTTTGCATCGTGTAATCCGAAGCATCAAAACAGTCACAAATGTATTGTACGGAATCATCCAGCTCATTACTAGGCAAAACTAATACCCAACTCAATGCCCCAGCAGTAGAAAACTCCATAATCCCACCAGCCCGGGGAGGAAAGCTGCGAGCTGGGCTGAGAGAAGGCCAAGGGCTGGGAGGGGAACAGCAGAAGTATGAGAAAAACAGCATTGGAAATCAGCGCGAAGGGATGGAACACCGGGAAGGTGTATATGGAGATGGGTAACTCCGGGAAGCTGGGGTGTATATGGAAATGGGTGCCCATCTCTTGGTGGCCACAGGTGCCAGAGCAGGATGGCAGAGGGCTGCATCCTGCCTGCAAGAAAAGAGTACAAAGGCAGGAAAAGAACAAGCGCTGGTCAGGACTTCTCAGCTCAATTGGGGGGGATTTTTTCCCTCTTCGCTGTAAAACTGGAGAACCACGTGCAGAGTTCAATTTAAAAAAAAAAAAAAAAAAAAATCTGGATCATCATAGGGTATTTTCTGCTCAGAATTGAAGCCAAATCGCATAACATCCCAAGCAGCAAACAACCCTGCAGTTAGGGAAAACCGAAAGGCATCTGGAGGCAACCCATCTGGGCATGACTTGGAACAAGAACATTCGCACAGTGCCACCAAAGGCAGCCGACCTCTTTTTCTATGGAAAGGTTGTATTCCCTGCGGCATGTGCCTTTATTGCTAGCTAAGTCACAAAGAGATCACAAATAATCTAATAAGTAAGAAAAACCATCCACTGCAGTCAATGCGAAAAGAGGTTTCAAGAGAAATACATTATCGGATACAAGTTCCTAAACATCTTCATTACTGCTGTTGTGCCACTCTGCACTGGAAACCTTACAAAACCCAACCCCAATTTCAGGGAACCAAGGCGCCCCAGCTATCTGGAACAAGGTTAGCGTGGATAGAATGGCTTCTCATGGTTCAAACAGAAATAAATTCAAGGGCAGCTCTCTAATATGAACAAAACCCGGTTCATCCTTTGGGTGGATGGATGGTTGAGTAGAACTTCAACCAGGTATCTAATCTCCTTTTAATCTTGGTCAAGTGGGCAAACCTCTACAGCTCACGTGCAGAACCAAATTAGGCCACCAAATGTCTCAATGCTACCAAAGGGGAGAGAAATCTCTCCTCCTGCTTCTGCTCTCCTGGCCCCATACAGTCCCGATCTTCTCTTGAATCAGCTATGGCACTCCATAAAAGCTCCTCCAGAAGAAAATAATCTGTGGTTTTCTGCTCTACTGGTTTCTGCGGGGCTGTGGAGTTTTATCAGCTCACGGATGGATTAAGCACTGGAGAGGGAAAACAGAAAGTGGGGGAATCCATAGCGAGGAGAGGAAAATCCCCAACAAGGGAAAAAAACCTGTGTTACCAGTACTCCACAGCAACTGGGATGCTGTGTTCCTGCTGGAGAGCCCCGTATCTTCTGTAAACAAGCAACCCCTGTATCTTCCATAAACAAGCAAAGGCACATCGTGGACTTTAGGAGCCGTTTCAATTGCCGTTCACTTGTGTACCTACGACCACCGCAGCACCCCAGGAAAAACTCTAAATCCTACCAAATTCACAGCTAGAGAACAGCACAGTCTGTCTTTGCTTGTGATGTGCAACCTGGCCAAGGAGGCGCTGCTACCAGTTTCCCCAGTCAGAGACCCACCGTTAGCACTGCGGTGAGCAGGGATGGCACAGCGTCCCCTGCAACACGCCTCTTTCGCAAAGACACAGGAGAGCCCAATACCCCTACTGCGCCCTCAGAAATAGGATATTTGCAATATTTCCGCACCCCATGTCCTGGGATCACGGGGGAAAATCTGGATATTCGGCGGCAGAAGCAGGGCCGAGCGCCGCTGGCAGTCTGGCCCCCGGGGCTTCATCAATGGAGGGGGAAAGAACGGAAGGCAGAGCATGCCGTTTGGGGAGGGTATTTAAATATTAACCGATTACAAGAGCACTGGCAGCGCTCTGATCAGCACGCGTGAGGATGACACGCTGTACAGCAGGCAGGGTCTCCTTTAATCAGAATTACAGAGTCAACATGCTTTTAATTACATCTTTAGCCAGGTACTCAGAGGTTTCTGTCACGTCAACTCAGGCTCAAGACTGTGGGTTATTTTTATAACCAAGTTTTCACCAACCCTTACAGATTTCCTCATCTCCCTGTCGCTTCCCTGCCTTTGCTTTTATTATAATTTCAGAAGAGTCAGCAGGGAGGAAAGGTTGTTTGCTCTTTATTTTATAACAGGTATCATCTCTTCTGGAACATTTGCAAGGCAAATGGCTCCCACATTTTGCGAGCAGATGAGACTCAGGGCAGTAACCAGCTAAATCTACCTACACAGCTCAAACAGATAAACCCACTCATATTAGGTGTCTGCCCAGCGTTGACATGGGTTCACAAATAACTACAGAAAAGCAGAAAATTCCATTAAGAGTTATGGCAAAACTCTGTATAATCTAGCATCAGTAAGAAGCTCAATAACTTGTTGTCATTTCAGCTTATTTATATTGCTGTAATCTGCGATAGCGTCTGCATGCCTACTTCAGAAATTTGTAGCTTCCTTATTGCCCACTGAGGAACCCAAATACGTGAGAGGAAATAGCTCAAAACTAACAGCAATGAAAAATACTCGGCTAAAAGCTTTTTCTGTGGCTTCCTAAGGCTCAAGCTGAAGTTTTAACCCCCTAACGCTGATGGTGCACGTGGCAAAGTATTGGCAAAGAAAATACAACCCTACCAACAGGGTTTTTGTGAAAGAGGACACTTATGAAGATTGCACACAAGCCGAGGAAAGCAGTGACCTAACCTCGGCTTTCCAGTTGTTTCCTGGGGACGTTACATCCCTTCTTTCCACCCTGCTGTTCCCTCTCCGTAATGCGCAGAGGCGGCGAGGGGAGCGCTGCATCGCTCCCAGGTTACAGCCAGGGTAATATTAAAGGCTATGAGGTGCGCAGATCATGAAAATAAGAAGCAGGTGAGTGATTGCTGAGTTAAGCCCGTTCATGGGCTATTCGTAGAACCTCTAACCCTAAATCAACTTTATTTTATTGAAACAGGAATGTGGGATATTGTCAAGAGTCTCTGCTGCAGGAGCCACGGGCTGATGCTGTCCCTGGGACGTGGATGGCATAACGTCCTTGGGTGAAACTGTACCCTATCTATGGAAGTCAACATGCATTTCCCAACAACCCCTTCTGTATGCACAGACAGCCGCACAAATAATCACCTCCAGCAGAAATTTCTCTTTTTTTTGTACAGCGCTGTGTAGGGATTTTGGCAAGAGAGTATAATGGCAACAGTCTCTGCCTTCAGAGGGCCTTTCCGTCTTTCTGGTGCCTTCTCATCACCAGCCCATTCAGATGTACCCAGTTTCCCGCGCAGCTCAATGGCTGTGATCCCACCAGCAGCCTCCTGAGCAGCGTGGTCAACACCTCCGCTAGGATGTTTGTTTTCTTCAGCCTCTCCCCAGGAATTATTCCAGTCAAGGACGTCAAACCACTATGCAAAATAGAATTTAAAAGCTTCCCTCTGTGAAGATGACATTGTCATCCTTACCACTAACAAAGGGAAACATGATGCACAGAGCTGCATTTTTTTTTTTTTTATATAGAAGATACACATTTATATAATATTCATATTTTGCCCCAAGCAACAAGAGGCTTTCAGGAGAGCCAGCCAGACGTCTCTATCTTTCGGTCACCAAACACGTTTGAATCCAGCACAAAGGAGCAGGAGCCTGCAGGCTTCTGAGTTTTGTTTTAAACCACCAGTACCATTACGGCCAACGTGGGCTGACCCCACTGTGGGACAAGGGAGACGAACTGCCTAATGAACCACACTCAGCCCTGGCCCCGGTGCTCGCTTTAAATCATACGTCAGACAAGTACGGTCGTGAAGCTCTCCTTTACAAAGCCTCCCCATACAACAGGCTGTCTGACGAATGGCTTTGATCGGTTATTGATCATGACCATTATTCCTGGACTGAAGGAACAGCAAAGTGTGTGACATGGCCTTCTCCATGACCCCCTCTTGCAGCAGCACATCTCCCAGTCCTCAAACAAAACTGCTCCTGCCCGCAGCACCTGCTCTGAGGACCCTTAACAAAATAATAAAAGCAAGCATGAATCTGTTCTTTGGAAAACATTTTTCTTTCTCTAGTAACTTAAGGAGAAAGAGCAAAGGTGCAGCACCAAAGGGCTTCTACCACTCAGCAGCATTAACTCTTTTCTCTCTTCCCATGCTGCCAAAAGCCAGAAAAAAAAAAAAATCTAGATCCTGACAGATCTATATAATCTGGATCACCTGGATGGGCCAAGAAGAAACTGTGTGCAAAATGAGGTGCCAAAGTCTAAGAGCTCACAAACCATTAAGATGAGTCATGTTGTTAATTCCAGATCGAATTTCCACAGACGCTGGGGAGGTTCCAGCGAGGCTTCAAATTGGCAGCTGCATCTCTACAATGGCCCAAACCCAAAACTCATATACAACAAACGCCGAATCCTTGGCTGAACCCTGGGGTTTGAACATCAAGAGGCCAGTGTGTCCCCAAAATCCAGACATTGGCTTAAGCAGCTGGAGATTTAAAAACAAAACCAACCCACAAACAAGAAATCACCACAAAACCAACCACCTGAGATCTTTTAATTGCCTTTTGTTTGAGCATCGCATTTCTCCATGCTGCACAGTTAGACCAAATGCACTTTGATGTCCAGCTCCAGCACTGGAGTATTTATACTGGCATCAGTGGGTTCCTCATGGGTTTTCATGAGGACGCAGGGGTAAGCGTTGTCTGCACAGACCCAAGTCAGTATAATTACAGGACACTCACTTAACTCTTGGGTCTGGATTCAGAATCATCTCAATTAATGATTTTTCACCAGCCTATCCCTCATCCTATGGCTCTGTAGTCTCACACAAATACCCCACTGCAAGGAAAGGACGGGGTAGGAAATGCGTGAAGGGGGACAACGTACAGTGTGATCATAGAATCATAGAATGTGTTGGGTTGGAAGGGACCGTTAAAGGCCATCCAGTCCAACCCCCCTGCAGTCAGCAGGGACATCTTCAACTAGAGCAGGTTGCTCAGAGCCTCATCCAGCCTGGCCTTGAATGTCTCCAGGGATGGGGCCTCCATCTACATTTGGTCTAATTGTGATGCATCACCCCATCTTCTCTTTTTCAGTTACGTCCTCTCACAGTGCCAAAACCAACACATCTTCCCTTTTTGCATGCAGGTGGAGACAGACAAATCATTAGTATCTTACCCTGATAAGACGCCCAGCACCAAGTTGAGCATGAAGAAAGAGCCAATGATGATGAGAGGGATGAAGTAAAGCCAGTTCCAGGTATTTCCTGCAGCATCGTTTGTCTGGAAACAAAAAAAAAAAAAGGAAAAAGGAAAAAAAAAAAAAAAAACAAAACCACAAATATTAATCAGCCTCAGAAACAAATACAGGGCAGAGGAGATTCCCCTCAGATTTCCATCGGGCTGTCCACCACTGGTTAGTTCTCTTACATTCACCAGTTCAAATAGCAGCAAAACAACTGATGAACCAAGCTGACTGGCCCACTGCTCACCCAACGCTTCATCGTCAGCTCCAGTGAGAAGATTCACCTAACTCCACAGCTCCGGACTGACCCTACTGCAGGGCCAAAACAGGCTTTTAGGTGACCTACCTCCATACAGCATTTCTACACCCTTCCCACCTCAACTCTGACTTCTCATGTGCTGAGCATCAGTATGGTATTTAGAAACGACTCAAGACACCCAGCAATGGGAGGGAACCCACAACCTTCCACTAATCTGTGCTGCAATTAAGGCAGAGCGTGGCACCGTGCCCAGAATCCGCATATCCACATGGAGCAGGAGAAGACAAGGAGTCTGCAAGAGAACCAGGCATCTTCAGCGTGGCTGCAATTCCACTCCTGCTTACTCAGCACTTTGGGCTTCTGGCATCAAAACCCTGTCTGAGGCTCCCTGAGTAAGCAGCAGTCTGGAGGAAGGGGAGGGAAGGGTGGTTTAGTTTATGACAAAGTTTCTGCATTCAGCAACCACAAGGGAGCTCCTTAAGGAACTGCTGAAAAGTAAAATTCTATGATTCTAAAACGCCACGTGGCCATTTACTGAAGCCAAGTGCCGAGAAAAATGCAAATCCTTCTCTTGTGAGCGAAGAACGCAGCAGTTTGAGCATCTGATGTCGGGTGTAAAGGAGGGGAAACAAAAAGACAAGACCCAAAGACATCCTCCTCCTCTTCCTGCAGAGGGTAAAGAATAACACAAACACCGGGATCACCTGCCTGCCCATCCGCAGAGGCTGGCAGGGACCGCAGAGGAGCGCTCGCACACACCAACTTGCACAAAATGCATTAATTCTAACTGATATTGATGCCTTTTAGTTATTATCTGTGGTGCTTTTCGGTCACTGTTCCCAATCATGTTTGCAAGCGTTAATTTTGCTTGCAGAGGGATTTACAGAAGAAAGAAGGGCTTGAAACGCATGGATTAACACTTCAGCCACGCGGGTGCTTGGTGCCACCTCAAAATTGTCCCTGCATGAGTAGAAATCACCCGATAAACAATCAAAACCGATGTGGGTGACCGATGCCATAAGCATTTCTTACAGGTGATAGCACCTACAGCGCTGATGCAAATAAATACCTTCTGAGACGTTTTTTAATACAGTGCATATCTGCACAGACTCTTCCTCCGGGAACACGCTCCGGATCAAACACATGACAAGCGCTTCTCCAAATAGCGAACATCTTCAGAAATATCTGTGTCAGCTGATCAGTGACTCACCCGAGAGGAGCAGGGACTAACTAACCTCGCCACAAGCCACCCCTGCTAAAGGCAAAACCAGCGCGTGACAGACTAATGAATTCGAAGAGAAAACAGGACGTTAAAACGAGAGCAGAAAGACGGGGAAAACTCTGTGCAGCCCAATCTCTCGTTATGATTTTTTAATGCCTTTTGCAATACCCGTCATCCCACCCCAGCAGCACCACAGCTTTGTTCACCGTTTTGTCTTTCCATTCCTCCCGGCTTTTAGTGGTTTCCTTTCCGTGTTGTCCTGCACCGTGTCGCTATGGATAGGTTTGGAAGAAAGAAGGACACTCGTCCTCAGCGCTTCTTCCCCATCGCACAGGGAAAGTGCTTGGTACTGCCCCAGCCTGCTCAATGGGATTACAGGGCAAAACCCATGGGTTTTTATTTAGAGGTTGTTCTTCAATTGTCATTTTGTGGACCGAGGTGGCAGCCCCCACGTCTCTGGTTGGAACAAGAACATCCCATCCAGCAAGGCTGGGGTCGGCCGTCGGCCAGGCGAGGGGAGCTGGAGAGCCAGCCCGCGGGGAAGGGCTGGAGGAAGGGACCAGATGGAAGAAGGGAAACCACATAAACATGCAAAGAGAGTGCAGTAGGCTCACTGCTGCCAAACGATCATTTGTCATTTATTTATTCATTTGAAGCCCAAACTTGGCGACAGATCCACAATTCCATGCCACGATCAAAGCCCTTAAAAATGAAATGTGCTGAAATACGACTAATTAACCACCACCCTCTGAGCACTTGCTAGACTACCTGATGAAGGGTAGGGACTGGCTCTGTTCGCTCTGCCTCGCACACAGGGATCCAGGACAAACTAGAGGGCAAAACACCAGGCGAAAGGGTCGACAGAAAACCTCTCCCGAGAAAGCAGAGCCTTCGCAGACACGCAGCGTCTTTCCCAGTGCTCCCAAGCACGCTTGAACCCAATCACCATTTATGGCACCGGCTCCACCATGGTGAGACACTTTAATGAATCCAACCTGTTTGCTGTCAGGAAAACCAGACTCCTCTTCTCCAGGGAAAGCCCCCAGGGTCCCACTGGCATCTCTGGCTGTGCTGGGCTGAGGAGACAACCATCCACCTGCAGAGCCACCGGGGCTCGGGCTGTGGCCCAGCTCCAGGCTCGCTCATTAATCAGGATGAGCCAAGAGATCAAATCAATTTTTGCGTTCCAGCTAAAACATTTCACTGGTGTAATGCCTGGCTGACTGTCAGCACTACTGGATCCTGACCACAGGTCTAATCCAACAGTGAGGAAGGAGGAATGAAATATTTCTCATGACGTGGTAGAATTACATCCAAATACAGTATGGGCTTACGGGAGGGCTCCCTAGCTGCTACATCAAACAGCTCACAGCCCTTCAATTTGACAGCACTCCCACAGGAAAGGTGCTTCACAGGGGGAAACTGAGGCATGGGAAATCTAATGGACACTTTTGGGTTGCAGTGGAGACCCAGAGCACGGCACCTCAGGCACCTACAGCCCATATGAACTCTCCAGCCCCTGGAATGCTCTTCCCAACAAGCCTGGCCACCGCAGCCCCCTCTGCCCAACCTCTGCTTGGCTCCAAGCTGCTTCCACCCCCCGATCTGGCACTTGTACCAAGGTGCACCCACTCCGCCCCTTCACAGCTGGTGCCTCCTTTCCCCTTTATTTTTTTTTTTTCTTTGTTAAAAGTCTAACCTAAATGCCCAACAGCATCCTTCTAGACTCTTCCACATGACCCTGCTCCATCATCTACCCTGGAGGCTGATGCCACTGCTCAGCAGGAGCACCTAGGTCACAGAAAGCTTGGCTTTTGGCATCCAGCTATGTTGGCTCTCTGCACAGCTGGCTTTAAGCAAGGAAGGGGCGGCGTTTTCTCCTCCTTTTCATGCAGCACCGAACGTATTGCCCGGATCCCTGAGCTGTGACAGCAGAGCCATCTCTTTACAGAGAACGGTGGGTGAGTACTATCACAGAATGGTGGGGGTTGGCAGGGACCTCTGGAGATCACCCAGTCCCACCCCCGGCCAGCGCAGGGTCACCCAGAGCAGGGGGCACAGGAACGCGTCCAGGCGGGGTTGGAATGTCTCCAGAGACGGAGACTCCCCCACCTCTCTGGGCAGCCTGTGCCAGGGCTCTGCCACCCTCACAGCAAAGAAGTTCCTCCTCATGTTGAGGTGGAACTTCCCATGTTCAAGTTTGTGCCCGTTACCCCTTGTCCTGTCCCTGAGCACCACTGAGCAGAGCCTGGCCCCATCCTCCTGACACCCCCCCCTTTCAGTATTGATAAGCGTTGATAAGATCCCCCCTCAGTCGTCTTTTTTCGAGACTGAAGAGACCCAAATCCCTCAGCCTTTCTTCATCAGAGAGGTGTTCTAGTCCTCTATCATTGATATCAAATGCAGAAGCTAAAAGGCTTTTGTCGTGCAGGGACATTAATGCCCTGAGCTCTCAATCCAGCCAAAGAGGACGGAGTGCAGCCCAGCAAAGCACAAGATACTCCCTCCCACAACCAAGCCTTATGTGACTTGTCCAACACCAGAGAAGGGCCGGTGTTAATGCTCGCTTTTGTGTCTCAGACACAGAGAGCTGTTCGGCCGCTGTTTCGTTATGTTAACAAGATGGCAGCTGCATCTAATTATTAATCCATTTAAAGATATGTTTTGAAACAATTGACTTGAAAGCAGTCAACTGCTGCTTGCAATGTCCCGCAGAGACCAAAAATGCTTTTATATTACCTTTCATCTTCCTTTCTGCGGCCTGGCCATGCCCTGTGTTCCCTTTGCTGGGCTGCCCTCAGGCGAGGTTCTCCTGCTGCTGGGGTTTCTTGCAAGACCAGAAGCAGCTCTGCTCCAGCCAACCCCATCCCATCACTATGAAATGGTCAACCAAGCCCTGCCTGCTCCGACATCCTTCTCCCAACCCATCCCCGTCCCGGCAGCTCTCTGGGGATGCTACCTACATCCAGCCTGGTGCTCCCCACAACCGGGGCATCACAGGGGAGCCCCGCAGCCAAATCCCACACACTGCCGACTTCAAACGGGGCTGATCAAAGGCAGCAGGAGTGGGTTTTGGTAGGGGAAGGAGCACGTAAAGACTCCGCAGCACTTCCTTGCCAGCGAGGCTCCCATCAGCAACGGGGAGTCATTGGGAAAACTATTTTTCGCCCCTGCAGCAAAAAGACCTAGCAGTCCCCAAGGAAGGGAAGGCTGGGCAGGTTCTGCCAGGGTTGCTCGATCATGATTTGCATCAGTGATGAGCTGCCGGTTCTGGAATTCTGAAATAACAAACACACAATTAAGTGAAGTTTGGTTTACTTGCAGCCTCGCAAACAGGCAAGTGCCTGCTTCTGCTCGAGGGCTGGAGGTTTCTGAGGTTTCAGGAGATTTACGAACTGCAAATTAGAGCAAGTCAAACACCCAATAATCCCCAAAATTCTGTCCCCCCACTCTTCTCTAAGCTGACAGCACAGCTGCCCACAGCCTCCCACTCTCCTCCGGCTTCTACAACACAACCTGAATCAGTATTTCATGCGGCAAAAGGATTAGGGGATTCCCACGTAGCCAGGTATGTGTGCCACCAACCAGCAGCCGGTCAGGCCATGCCCGAGGGTGAGTTTGATGGATCTGCAACCCGGAGCCGACAGCTCCTCCCGGCCGGTGCAAGACGACAACCTGCCACCGCTCTGCACTGCCCCCAGCCCCATTCAGTGTGTGCCAAGGAGCAAAACGAGCCAGGCAGTGATAGCACATGTTTAAATAACTTATTCAAATAACCTATTAAACACTGCTGAACCTGATTAAATCCTCCTGGGCAACACAAAAGTGTCAGGAAAACAAAGACCTTTGCCATAGGGAAGTGCCGGGCGGCACATGGCAGGGACTGAATGACCTGATTGGAGACTGTTGTCCTGACACGGACCTAAGCCAAACAAAAAAAAAAAAAAANTCACATTTCAGCTCCTCATTTCTGGGTTTCAGATCAAAACACCAACATTCTCTTTGCCCTTCTCCCAAAACCATCGCTGTCTCCACTTGCAGGCCTGTAGCGGGAGGAAGAGAGCGCTCGGGGACGCCCACACGCAAGGCTACACCAGCTCAACTCTATCACCGCAGACCCACGCGTGAACACACTGATATACAGTAAGCCTATAATTAATATAAAATATACAGCCTTCCTGATGACTTTAACTTGCACTCAGGAAGCTGCTGCAGAGGGTGGGATGTCAGTGCCGGGCACTGCCCACCCAGGGGACACTGACCCTTCACGGCAGATCCAGTTCTCTACCTGCACCTCCGTGGGTCCAGTCACCATAGTGCAAACTCACTCCTGCTCACAGCTGGAGCTGAGGAGACACACTCCAAACCTCATGGCTCAGGGATGAATTCCCTTCTGCTACTGCCATGGGTGGCAGGCACCTCTCCAAGATTTAAGCCTTCACTAGAGCTCCTCTGCCAGCACCTCAAGGCAGCCAAAATGCCTTTGAGGGTGTTCATCTGTTGACTTTGGAGCTTCAAATGAGACCTCAAGGGCAGCATCTACAGAACTGTAAAGTCACAGTCCACCCCACCGTGTACCAGCACCGACCTGGGCATCAAATCACAGGACAAGATCTAGGCTGGTCCTGCCAGCAGATCTCCAGCGAGGGTTCCCTGGCTGTGCAAAGGCACTGCTTGGGGCTCTCAACCCATTACAAACCCATTTAGACTCCGAGCTACTCCACTTTTTTACCAGCAAAACAACAAAACAGTCTCTGTCTCTGAACAAAGAGCCATTCTGCTGCTTACACAAATTGCTTCTTTCAGCTGCTTTTGACCGGAGTAGCAACCCTGAGGTGATTGCCCCGGATCTCCAAGGAAGAAATTCTGCCATCTCTTTGCTCAGCGCATTGTCCATTAATGTGAAAAACAAGCAATTAATGAGCTAACACATAATCCTTTGGAAATGTTTCCAAAGTGGGGTTCAATAAAGAAAGGATCTAATTTAACAGATACAGCCAAAGCTGAAACACCACAGACCATTAGAGCTTTACTATGTTTTTAATCAAAATGTATAGTACACCTACGGTTTACTCACTTTAATCTAATCAATGGCAGAACCCGACTTATTTGGGGCAATTAAAGCATAATCTTCCCTTGGATAAGTGCTTTTGCATTGAGGAAAACTCACAGCTGTCTTCAAGAGATGAACTCTATTTACCCTTCATCTGATTTTTCACAATTCTCTCCTCGCTAATCCTGTTAATTAACGACGCTATTTGTGGTTGATTTATTTCTATCTGTTCCTATTCTTAGGATTAGGTGAGCACAAAAATTACCAGGAACAAAACCAAAAAAAAAAACAAAACAAAAAAAAACAACGAAAAGCACATGGAGCCCTGTCTTACCCAGCACATTTTCTCTAGGCACCAAGTGGTTCCCGCTGAGCTCTTCATCAGAGACAGACTGACCTTGCGCAAGAAGGTGTAAGGGCAGAAAACCCAAATTTGCTGAGAAAAGCCGTTCCGAGTTCAATCCATAGAATCCATGATGACCTACTCTGTTCACAAAATAGTCACAGACTCAAATGACAGTTAAACCAGTCACTTCTCTGGGATGCTACGTAGTCCAGGTTACCATAACATCCCAACGGGTCCATCTTCACTTCTAGAAAGTGGGACGTTTTCTGAGCTTTCACAGGTGGAGAATGGGATGTACTGGCTTCATATGAATTTAATAGGTTCAACTCCAAATCTAACTCATATCTGAAGCCCCTGAATGCATAGCTGTGGTCAAGTGTAAGCTCTGCCTTTTCTAATTAAGAAATATTATTATTTGCCCTGTGTTTGTAAGCAAAATCCCTGCCGGGAAGTCCAACCCCATCCTGCCAAAAGCCCTGGAGAAAATACCTCTGGCCCCAAAATCCAGCCTGGTGGAGTCTTGGCCAGTGTATTTGTCAGATTAGAGCATGAGACTCTTGGCTTTGCCCCTAAAAAAATAATCTGAAGCCTAAAATCTAGCAGGACACTGACTAGCTTTATTGTATTTCAGGCTTAGATGACCACAAAAGGGGACTGGAGGGATTTGCATAAACTTCTTAAAATATTGCAGCCTTCAGAAGTCAGTCCAGGGATGTAGGAGGTAATGAAGGGGCCTCGGTCTCCCACCAATAACATACTGGGAAGAGCTGAGGCAGAGCCCAACACCTTCCTCACCTCCCTGAGAAAGTCATACCTTAACATCTCATTCAGTAGAACTGTGAATTATTTTTTCTCTATTCCATTTATTCACTTACCAAAAAGATATTATAGTTTATTACTTTTTGGAAATAATAATTTTTCTCCTTTTTGTCCTACTTTTTTTCCCCCTCCCTCACATCTCTTTGGATCATCTGAAAATAGAAGAAAAATATTTTTTTCAAAGGCTTTCATCTTTTAAGCCTTATATACCCTTTTGACTCAGGAACACCACCAAGCCCCGCACTGAGGAGGTCCCTATTGCTACCCCCAGCTTTACAGAAGGTGGAATTGGGTGACAGTCAGGTGAAAGGAGAGCTGCTTCCACGTTTCCCAGCAGACCAGCAAGAGAAATCCCACATCCCAAGTCCTTACCCAATGTGCAGGCTTATACAAAGTACCAGAATCTGCAAAATAGCCTGGTGTGTGGTTTTTTTTTCCACCCCCAGTTCCAGTTTAAATACAATCTTGGCACAAAGTCAGCCCAATAACTTTGGCTACTGACTTTCAGATGTTACAGTCCATTTGCAGAGAGCAGCTGGTGTTGAGCTCTGCAGGGACACGACAGCCGGGGCGGGAGGGGGAGTGCTGCCGATTGACCCTTCCGAGCTAAATTAAATTGGCAGAGAGGCGCGTTTCCGATTGATGCTCAGGGGTTGTACCACCCACGGGAGGGAGATGGCAGAGCGCCTGCCTGGTGTGCTCGCTTGTGTGAAGGGTAAAACTAAAGCGGTCGGGTTAATGAAACTAGTGGTCAGCTCAAATCACACTCCTGCACGTGCTGCGTACAGCGAGACAGGGTTGGATTGGGGTTGAGATGCCCACCCTTGGGCATCCTTCCGTTTGGGATCGGTGGGTTTTCAGGTCATTCAGAGCAGGTGCCCTTGTAGGTAGAGGGGGTGAAATGGAAGAGCCTCCAGTCCAGCAACCTGCATGGGAATTTGCTGTCAAGCTAAACGCTGCATCTTGTGGTTTTGTCTGCTCACACGAGTTTTGAGGAAAACTTTAGCGGAAGGGTTCCATGTGGAGCCCGGGATGGACAGGATCTCAGGAAGCCCTAAGGTCCATCTGAAGCCCAGCTAACAACCTGAGATTGAAGGATCTCCTAAAGCACACTAGGTTTGTGCCTCCTGTGCCTTTTTGATAGGTTCCAAGTGGGTTTTGGACACTAGGAAGGATTTTATGGCAGAGGATGTGTTTTCTGGGAATCCTCTGGGATGGGGTACCTGTTGTAAGGACCAGCAGCCGTAAGAAAAGCATCAGAGAGCCCATGGCCTCTACACTCCTTTTTACATGAAACCTTGGCCAAAGGCAATCAAGTCCTGACCACAATGCCTGCTCAAACTGACCTCTCTGGGAGGAGATGCTCTAAACTCCTAGCACATTTACTTTCAAATCAGTATTTCCGAGAAGATCCTCTGTCTTTACAGAAGGTCTTTGAGTTACTCCACTCTTCCTTTTTACCTTCAGGATAGAGGTTAGGCCGTTGCTGTAATAACAATCCACCTTGTTAAAATCCCCTGGCTACTCCTCAGATCCATCCATAACACCTGGTTCCCAAGCAGGCATCAGATGAAAAATAGATGAAAACCCTTTGAGTCTTACGACACTAAAATTGATGCTGTTTTGAAACAAAGACAATCCTGCCGCCTCCAAAAGGGAAGTTGCTTGCACCCAGCCCCACAGCCACTTGCTGTTTGGAGGAGCGGAACACAGAGCTGTTCACTTCTGGCATCAAACTCCGGAGTATTTCACAAAAAGCAAAATGCTCCTGGCCTGAGACCACACACAACCAGCCTCTCCCACAGACTTTAAAAGCCTTGGCGGCACCAGGTATGGAGAAGGGGTGAGACGCCAGGCCTGGCATCAGCTCTTAACCCCTCGAACCAAGAGCCCAGCCAAATCAGTAACAAGTTTGGGGTGCTAAAATTAAAACATCCCTTTGGTGCTGTTGGTGGAAGCTGGACAAGAGCCTGCCCAGGGCAGGAGAATGCAGAAGGCAGCAGCCACAGTGCAGTTCAATGGGGCAGCAACCCCTACCCGAGGAGAAGGCAAGAGGGGATGCTTTGATTTCAGGAAATCATGCCGAAAGCATAGGTTAATCTGCATGCATGTATCACTTTATATTCTCAGAAGCCATTGTCTTACTGGCATTATCATCACACCAGCAAGAATAATTGGGAAAAGTCCTTTTTTCCCCCCTTCTAAAGATCCCTGAAGCAGGGAACGCGGTAGCAGTGCTGCCTGCCCCTGCCTTCACACCAGGCAGTGGTGCCCATCCACACCGTGCATCAGCACAGCTCACAGCGAGCCCTGCCCAGTGTTCTGCCAGAGAAACCATTGCTTTCCAGACAAAGCCAGTGCTCTGCAGAGACGATAACTCAGATTTTGCTGCGTCTCCGTAGGGCTGGTTGTCCTCTGCTCTGATGTGGCCGTGGTGGGTCCATCCCCAGAGTCACCCCTCTCCATCTCCTGGTCCCTGCACCCTGCAGGGCTGCCCTGGTACCCGGAGGTCCCAGAGCAACCACCACAGCACGTCTGAAAAATCAAACGCACCATACTCAGGCAATAAGCGTGATACACATGCCTTATGCTGCCCCAGCAGACGTACAGGTACCCTGAGCATAAGGTGAAGCACATCCACCCCCATCGCAAACCAGAAAGATGTTCATCCACTGCTCCAGGATGAGAAATCCCTTTCATTCAGCAGGCAGTGAAAACAGAGAGGGAAAGGCAGCTCAAGAGGTGTATCCACATCACCAAATGGGAGGGGAAAACTCCCATCAATTTCTAAGTGGGAAGAAATCCAGGTGGAAGCCTCAAGCAGAGGAGAGCGATGGTTAAAAAAGGAAAAATAAATACACACACATAGATAATCAGCCCTTTGGTTTTTGGTATTTTAGTGTTTAGCTTTTCTTTCCAACAACATGAGTTAGAAAGCACCAAAAGCGAGAGGAAGGGAGATATAATTCTCTCGAGCACGTAAATCCAGGAGCCAGGCTTTCAGAGAATACCATACAATTGCATAAAATCAACCCAAATACCAGAAGACTCTCAGTAAAATCCTACAAGCTGGCAGCATTTTAATTTTGCTACAATACTGCTAGCCGTGTATGAACATGTTTTAACTATAGCTGTCGCATGCAGTAATAACGTTAATTCAGACAAGTTGAAATAGCAGCTAAATCCCTCCCTTTGTTTCTCCTCTTCTCCAGCCTTACAGAGATGGGGAGACTGAAAAAGCAAAACTGCTGACGTTTTATGCCTTGATCCGAAGGCTTATGGCACCAATAAATCAATACGTAAATATGCAAACAGGATTTCTTGATAAAAAATTCATTCTTTCCCCTGCTAGTGTGGACTCACTCAGCTGCTTTATTCATGAGCGTGCCTGCCTGGCACTGTGAAAGCTCTTCCACTGTCAAAAATTACAGGCTGGCCAAGGGACCTTACCTATTTAATTTTTTTTAAAGAGCTGTGGACTTTAGTTATGAATGTAAACTCAGTCTAGGCAATTCCTGTTGGAAAGAGGCAATGCACGTTCATGATAAGGAAGGTCAGAGCTATGGTGGAGGTGCTCAGGAGAAAGCATCACCCCAGCAAACACGCAACCGGCTGCCCTGGGAACCCCACTGGGCAGTTGTGGCACCGATGCTGTCTGGGAGATGCATTTTACATATGCCAGCACCTTCTGGAAGGTCACACAGCAAGTTAACAGCACAATGATGAACAGAGCCCAGAAAAACCAAAGCTGTAACCAGAAGCACCCAGGAGCAGCTCATGGGCTACTTGCAACCCAAAGACCTTTTGTTTGGCTAGTAGTCTTCAGCTGTGACAGGGGACCGAGGCATTGCCTTGCTGATGACCACAGCGCTCGGCCCACAGGCCACCCAGCAGTGCCTCGGGGCCATCCGCACCAAGCCAGACCCATTTATCTCAACACTCAAAAGCAACGTCTAAGAAATAACAAACCTTCCCTACCTGCATTCAATAGGCGTCATAAATCTCAAAGCCAAACAGCCAGTAACACCAAGTCGTTCCAATAGCTTCACCTAAAGGTGAGACTCAAACAAGGATGCTAAGGGGGCAGGCAATTCATCCAGCAAAAATCCCAAGAAGTTCTACAGTTCAAACCAGCAGCACAGGTGCCTCACGTAGTTATCTTCAAGTTTCTTTCTCTGAGCACACAACCCGCTTTCCGTGGAGGCAGAGAGAACGCTGCCAAGTGCCCACACAGGGTTACCAGAGGCTCTTGGAGTTGGGTTGTTTGAGGAACGTTGAAAAACAGGCACTGCTTTCAAACTTGAAATTCTTGGAAAGCAAGGGTGCTTTACACATCAAGTCATTGCTTGAGAAGACTCACGTGTAAGTCAAGTTATACTCAGAATAAATTCAGTGCTCTCTTGATGTTTTTTCTTATACTGCAAAGCCAACCAGCCAGGCTTCAGGTACGTGCTGTCTTTCACTGAAGAGCAAAAGCTGTCCCCAAATGTACTCCTGAAGCTGTAAGGAGGGAGGACTACACACGTTTACGTAGACACACATGTTCAATTTGGTTGCCCACAGTTATTTACAATGTTTACATAAGGATGAGGATGCATTCAGACCAAAAATAGAGGGTTTGTTGTTCTAGAGAGTAGACGCAGAATAAACTTTTCCTCCCAACTCAGCAGCCCCTAAGTCAGCAAGACAGAGCCAGTCACATGGACTGATTCCCAGAATACTGAAGCAATCCAATACTCAATCTTTTTCTGACTTTGAACACAGCAAATTGTGGATCAATGCCCAAAATCACTGTAGATAATGACAGTCCTAAGAATAATGCTTCCTCATCATCTTAAATCCAGATCTTGATTCTTTCTGAAAGAATAAAACACGTAAACCTCAAACGCTGATTTTCCCCTCTAAACATTGCAGGCGAAAGCTTCCCAAGAAATTTTCAATAGCAGAACCCTGATTAAACGAATTAAAGTCTTGATTCCACTGCATAAAATTATAACAATAGGCTATTAGACGCATGCGTTCTTCCGCAGAGCATTGGGATTGTGCAGAGTATTGATCTATTTAGGTTAAGCAACCTTCTCATTTTGTCTTCTAACGAGACTACCTCCAGCAGCATAGCTTCTCCCCTAGCCAGTTATAAGCAGAAAATATCCTACCGCTCACAGAACTAGTTGGAGCTGAGAACTCGGTCACACAAACTTCAGAGCACGGCAAAACCCCCAAGTCCAACAGTCATTTGTCAATGCAAAGCCTACTTCTCAGAACAGGAGTCCAAAAGTCCTTTTACCACTACCATTTTCCTGTTCCAGACAAAACAAAACAAAAAAAACCAGCTGGTCAAGATCCTCTCAGCTCCATCTAAATGTGTTTCATAAGGTTCTATTAAGAAGTTTTAATTTAAAAAGGACTTTCTGCTACAGGAAAAAAAAAAAAAAAAAAAAAGATTTTTCTTAAGCACAAGCCTTGTCAAATTGTTCCACATTTGAATGAAAACTATCTGTGAAATTCCAGATTTGAGTGTGAAAATATTTACTATAGTGTAAATTCATTAAGTCTGCAGAAAATGATGAGGCTGGCCCAGAGCTGCTCTTCTCTGTATTCCAAGAGTCTTCACGGAGGGGGACACCGACAAACAACAAAAGGCTTTGCCAGGGACCATGCTAATAAACAAACTAACTAAAATACGCAGATTATATATACACAAATACATCCAGATAATTTTTGTTGGGTTAATGAGTAGGTGACTTAACCGCTACTAAAATCAGTTTCACAGACTTCAAATTACACCTGCCCCGTTTAGGAAAACATGGTGGAAAAGATGGGAACTATCCATTTTTTCCCCTCGGTTCCCTTTGATGGCACACGGAGTGCTGTAGAACCCCTGCTCTGCACTACTGGAAGGTTTCCCCAGGCTGCACTCTGTCCCTAATTCCTCCCTGACCCTGTGCGGAGCTGATCCTCCGGACGGTGAGCCCAGGGCCGGTACCCGCATCGCTACGGCACTCCAAGCTCTGCACGGGATAACTGCTCCGATTTTACCTGCTTCTCTGCTCAGAAGGTAAATATTTTTAATCCACAACTGCATTTTTTTAATGACAACTGGTGCTTCCACCATAACAGACAATGCAAGTTCTCCAGCTGCTTGGGCTGTATATCCTGAGCTCTTACATGGCTACAAACCCACGCAGATGAACTCTCTCACTCTTGCATGACTTTTCAGTCTGAACACTAGGCAACGTGGCTTTGATCTAGAGTCATCTTGCTTTCCACAGTTACTGGGCAATTTTCCTCCTGCAAGGGATTCAACAAAGGATTTGCTGAATTTTGGCACAAGGAACACAAGAATATGAAAATGATGATGGTAAAACACCTAGATTACAAATTTCCTATTTGACAGTTTCTATAGTGCTGGGAACTTTATCTGTTGAAGAAAAAACAACAGGTTGCCCAGAGAGACTGTAGTTGCCCCATACCCGGAAACATTCACGGTCAGGTTGGACGGGGCTCTGAGCAACCTGGTCCCGCTGAAGCTGTCCCTGCCCATGGCAGGGGTGTTGGACTAGATGGTCTTTTAAGGTTCCCTCCAACCCAAACCGTTCTGTAATTCCATAAAAAGAAGGAGGGAGGCTTGAATGTCACAAGTGCTGACCCTGAAGGCAGGCAAAGGAGAAAGATGGCACCCTCTGCCAAAGAGCAGCTTCAACTCACACCTTGCAGCGCCCTCCTGTACCACACACCAACAGATTGGCCATAGAGGACCTCTGTCCCGGCAGACTGTTCCCTGCCTCTCTACCCCTAACACAACACAGAAATCAGCCTTTACACCACCCACCTGCAGAGTTCCCCAAGCCCAGCACCCCTGAGCTGCCTGGCACCCGCACACCGAGCATCCTGCTCTTCCCACTGCCGAGTCACCCGGACGCAACGCCCCAATACACCAATATTGTACCCGCTACAGCCTCCTGCCTTTGTTCCCCTCCTGTACCCCAGGGCACACGCTCTGTAGATTAAAGAGCGAAGACTTTCTCCCAGAGCCCACGCACAGCCAGCCTCTTCTGTAGGAGACCCTAGCCGCAGGTATTTTGGGTTGCCGTAGAAACTACAAGAGCAAATAAAGTCTTTGCTTTTGGTTTTCTTAGAAGCGTTCTGTTATTCTCCTCCACTCCAACCGCAGCTGCAGCAGTCGTGGCATAAGCAGACTGGCACACTTCTGAAAGCAGACAGCTGCCTTTTTCATCCTGTGTAGCAAAGCAATTGTTGGGCATGTAAGAGAGCTGCTTGTACCCTCCGTGCTATAATGTTGTCAAGCTGCAAGTGAACTTCTTCAGCTGGAGTTTTCCCTTCTTGGCAAGCACTGGTGATTAAGCTGTTGTTTGGAGAGGTTTTCATTTCTTTTCAGATAGCAATTGCTCTGTTGAACGGGCTCTTTAAGTTTGTACTACGTATGTCACTCCTGCTGCTTGTCTTAAATGTCTCCTATTATACCTGAAGATGGCCGCCACCATGTCATTTTGAATATTCCTTCACTGAGACATTAAATGAAATGCAGAAGATTCAGCGAGACACTTAAACTCTTGCTCAGCTTTACACATGTGCTCAAGTGCTTTTCTGAACCGGGTAATTTGCTGAATTAGGACTGAAACGCCCCAATCCTTTTAACCTTAGAGAGAATGTCCATGCCGGCGCACAGGGTCAGATGGTCGGGCTTTCCAGGTGGTCGGTCCCTTCCAACCCAAACCATTCTATGATCCTGCTACTCAAGGCTACGGCCAGGCTCCTGGCTGCCTGCTCCCAGTCGACGCCCAACTTTCCAGTAGGTGATTGGTGATACCAAAACACAACAAATCAACGCTCGCCTCACGGCAGCGGCGAGAAGCTGGGAGTTATCTATCACCTTGGTGTGCACGTATAAGATGGCTGATTCTTATTAGTAGATTAAAGTCACCCTAACTCAACAGCAAGTGCAATTTAACAACATTAGGGTGTTTTCTCTGCTTTATGAGACTGCAGGGAGAATGAGAGCACGATTCAATCCATGCAGCACCTTAGGGCAGCACAGGAGCTGGGCTTCCATCCCCATCGCGTTACACACACAGTGCTGGCTCCGTAACGAGAGCCTGGGCCAGGCATCTCCCTCCGCACTCAGGGCGTTTCCAAAAGCAAACACACAGTGACAGTGACAGTTCAGCACTGGTGAACAGCTGGTCCCGAGGGTAATCTCTCCCCGAGATGGGGTAACGGGAAATTTTACACTATATGTATAACCCAGCTGTTGGGCAGATGCTGTGTGCTCTTGGCTCTGAGATGCTCTAAAAGGCTGAAAAGTCAGAACAGGCTCTTTGCTGTGGACAAAGACTGTGGTGGCACATTTCTTCCCACACCTCTAAGCATTGCTTGCTTTATCGTTGTTAGGGGTTTTTTCCCCTCTGTTTGCTCCTCCCTTCCCACAGTGGGCTGCATTATTAGCTCTCCAACAGGGCTACGTCCACCTCCTTGAAGACCCAGGTAGACCTTGAGGCCCTGGCCACTCGCTGTGTTCCCAGAGAGCATTTCAGGTCACGCGACACAACATCAGAAAGGCTAAGTGAAAGCAGAGAACCCCTGTTTTCATGCTGTTAATGCCAAGCGTGGCATCAGTCCCCTGCTCTGTTTTGCTGGGACAGCCCTGGGAGACACCCCACATTCACCTGGGGCACAGCTTGCCCCTCAGACACACCAGAGAACGCAGTGTAAAAAGCAAGAAAACAGATCAGAAATGTGTTGCGTGACTCAGTGGCAAAACAAAACCTTTCCTTGCTCTAATTCTTCCTGCTAACATAATGTAAGGAAAGCGCTTCAGCCAATTTTTTTCCCCTTTTCCTGTCTGTTCAGGCTTTTGCTGGCTAAACAGTTTTGTTCCTCAATATGTTAATTCAGAGCAAGGAGAGCTGATATACACACAAAGAGTAATCAGAGGAGACTGAACCCATTAGAAACCCCCCCAGCCACTAACACCGCAGGCTGCCAGCCCCAGGACACACAAATACCACTGCAAACAAAACCCCATTTATCCTCCTCAGCATCCTCTCCATCTCAGCATCCAGCAATTATGGATTTGCGCTTTAGCGGACTGGCTTCAGGTCACTTCTAAGAGACAGCAGACAACAGCGCATTAGGTATATTAGGAGAGAAGAGCAATTTCAAAGCCGCCTTCAGAGAGTCCCACAGGCTTTGCTGTTGCATTTACTGCTGCACCAAAGTAGGCGTGACAGTCACGCATCAGGAAAGCCAAGTGCATAACCTCACAGGAAACCACCATCATAACCAAAGGGCCAGCAAAAAGCTACTTAAGTCACCTTTAAGCCTTAACTTGCAGGTTTAAGATGCGTTTGAAAATGTGGGGGCTCTTGAGCCCAGGAGGAATCTCACAAGCAGGCAGAGAGCCAAGGAGAACCTTAATCCAAGTCTCCGATATGAGGGGATGCTGCTGTATGTTATTTATTTCCCATCTGCTTTCTGTTGCACATTCACCTGCACCTTTCCTCCACCTTCCTGGAGGGTTTTGCACAGGAAACCATCTCATGGTCCAGGCAGCCAGCACTAGTCCCATCCAAACTCCTCCTGAGGAACATCACCTTTGATTCCTCAACTCACAGTTGTGACTGATGAAGACCGAGTGTCAACGATTCGATCTTTATAGATAAATGCCCCCAGAAAGGCAAATGTGAGGTCTCCAAACAACTAGATCAAACAGATTCTCTTCAGCTTCTACAAGACCCAACACATCTGCCATCCCACCAAAAAAAAAAATCTCTGGGTTGGGCTGGAAACAGAACAACAATTACTTCCCAAACTTCCATTTCTGTATCTTTATAGGAATCAAGAAATTCAAAGACACAAAGGGGAATGAAAAATACCAAGTGAATCATAAGCTATTCTAAATTCACTGAGGGTAAAGTTCTAGTTGGGATCCAATTTAGGGTAAACTTACATTTTATTTGAACTGTTCATTCCTACTTACAAGCATATTAGGTTAGGCCCAGTCCACAATCTTGAAATACCCACCGGACACTAATATTTGTCAGTAGAAAACAGAAGAAACATGAAAAAATCTCTTGCCATTAAGATCAAAAGACAGTGAGTGTACACTTTGACATTTCTCCTTTCCTGCAAGGAGTCCCTGTTTTGCAAAGCAAATTCCACCATGTAGCTTTGAACTCTTGTAGAGAAAAGATAAAAGGTGAAAATCCAGCTCTTTGAAAGTCAACATCAAGACTTCTGCCAACTTCAGATGAATCAGGTTTGACCCATGATTTTTTTTGTGGGAGAACTGCAACCACAAACCACTCTCCTCAACTCCTTGGAAGTTCCTCATATACCTCCACCGCAAAGGCATGACTGCACCTCACAGATGGGTACAGACCAAGCGGCTCGACTGCTGCTGGCTGTGTAACGACTGCAGCAAGGAGCTCAAAACCCTTCCTGATCTACTTGGTATACAATGGAAAGCATCGTGCTCCAAGCTAACCACAGCTAATGTGCTAGGTCTACCCAAGGTTACCAGTGTGTCTCTTCTCTGGTTACAGGCTCTGTAATGAATGCTTCTACTCAGCATAGTAAAAGAATTGTTTTAATTGGGCAATTCATGGGCAAGCACAAGACTTTTAGGCTTTTCTCACTTTGGAAAGCACAGCGAGCTTCCCAAGGGAATCAGAAACAAAGGCAGGAGAGTATTTCACGATGGACAGTAAGGTTCTTGCATGGTAAAAACTCAGAATTACTACTGTAGAAAAGGAAAACAGGAGTTTTACTATTATCTCTTTAAAAAGTTCTACACCTCCAAACAGCCTGTGTTAGCAATATGCAATAGATGAATCACTGTCATTCACAAACACTAAGCATATAAACAAGATGATCTAAAATACCATTGTTTAACTTGAAAACTAGATCTGGAGGAAGACGAGGACTCAGATCCCAGGGCACCACAGTTTCCCTTGCTGAGTATCTGCATTTCCTCCCACCTCTGTTTTTGTCCCCAACAGCGCTGAGCCTCAGTTTTCTTTACCCAGACTCTGCACCTTAGTTTGCCAAGAGCTTGGAGGCCACCACTGGGGATGCTCTCCTCCCTCAGCAATGCTAACATCCTCAAGCTCCAGCAGCTACAGGTTGTTGTCAGACAGCTATGCTTATAACAATTGCAGCGTGGTAATGCTTAGCATATTAGAATACTTTATGGGAGCTAATGAATAAATTTCCATAATGGCCCCAAGAGATACACTGATCACTAGTTATCTCTTACCTCAGTAATGGCTCCCTCGGGTACAAGCAAAGTGGAGGCAGCAACTCTCGTTGCCTCACATCGCCCCCAACCCCAGTGTGATGCTCCAGGGGACCACAACTTACCGGAGAAGGTGCCTGCCCTGAGCAAGAGCACCCAGAGCAGAGCCCGGGTCAGTGCCACCAAACCAGGATGCAGGGTGGATGCATCAGCCCCGTGCAGGGGCTGGTTTACGTTGCTGAGAGGCACAACTGCCGCTGGACCAGCCTGGGACTAAACCAGTCCCAGCTGCAGAAAAAGAAGTCAGGTTTGTTACTCTAGGGTACGTTGTATTTGAGCAGCCCACAGTGAGCTGGTGCTTTAGGTAGCTTTTTCCCTAATTTCATGCTCTAGAAGATGCTCAGCCCATACTTCTGATCTGCCTGCACTGGATTAGATTGAAAAACTCTTCACAACACCAGACACTGACACTGAGTCCTCCCACACTGAGGAAAACAGTTTAGTTACTCTATTTTAATGCATTCCCAGATCCCGTTGAAGCCTTGAATTAGCAGGAGGCAAGTGCACTCCACTTGCTGGAGAAAAGTTTCTTCCCTGCCCTCAGGACGCAGCAGCTTGCCTAAATCACCTGTTGCTCCTTGGACCTTTTTGAGTAGAAACAGGCCACAGCTGAGAGATCTGCAGCTCACAGAAGCGCTTGTTTGGAGCAATAGCTCTAATGCTATTGTGCTGCTGATTCAGGAAGGAGTTTTTTTCCCTAGCTAATTCTTAAAACATTTCATCCGATTGACGATTCGGTCTTTTTTGCTTCCAGCATAAATCACCTTCCAGATAAAGTCTTGCTAGAACGCTTTCATTGGCCCTAATTGAAATGAAACTCTGGGAAAGTACAAACAGTGGATCAGCAAGGAAAAACTGGGCTGAGGTTTGTGAACTTGAATTCTCCCTGCCCTCCTGATTCCTCAATTTATCACAGGAGGAGGAGTGAATGTCTGCAAGGTAGATTACTTGCTGCAAAGCCTAGCCTTCAATGCTATTTTTCTCTAAATCTGTAGGATGGCTGCACCTGGACCATGTATAAAGTCACCTCAAGCCTTTGGAAATGACTGAATAAACCCTCACAACAAACCTCTCGCTTTGGAAAGACCTGAGCCAAACCATCCAACTCAAAACTAAGCTCCCTCTTTCCTGAGCATCACTTTACATCAAACTCTTCGCCTTGCCTGGTGCCACCACAGACCAACTTTTCAGGCTCGAAGCTGCTTTCAGGACAGGGTAAACTCTCTCCTTTGGTTAAATTAACAGTAAAGCAGGCCTCACTCTGCAACTGACCCCAGCCATCACCACGGCAAACTTAAAAACCTAGATCTTCTGAACACCCTGCAACAAATGTAGTAGCAGGAGGGAGCACTAACAAAGCCTTATTGATGCAGGGCAATCAATCAGTCACCATTTTCCAGAAAGAAATGAATGGCCCATTAAGGAAGCAGTCCCTAACCTCAACTTCCCCCTAATGGGTCTCGGTCCTAGACTGTCTGGCATCAAAGGGATTTCAACCCTAAGAATGGACTGCATGTGGGGTGTCTGCTCTGACAGCAGGAAGGGAGTGTTTGCAGAGCGAGGCAACAAACCTGCCCCACCAAACCCAACACCTGGCGGTGGCACACAAAAGGAGTGAATCACAGCATCATAGGGTTGGGCAGGGACCTCTGGAGATCACCCAGTCCCACCCCCGGCCAGAGCAGGGTCACCCAGAGCAGGTGGCACAGGAACGCGTCCAGGCGGGGTTGGGATGTCTCCAGAGACGGAGACTCCCCCACCTCTCTGGGCAGCCTGTGCCAGGGCTCTGCCACCCTCACAGCAAAGTTCCTCCTCATGTTTAGGTGGAACATCATATGTTCAAGTTTGTGCCCGTTACCTGACACTGCGCACCACTGAAAAGAGCCTGGCCCCTTCCTCTGCCAAGGAAGGGCGGGCTCTGCCAAGCCTGAGGAACAGCGGCCTTCCCCGCTTTCTAGTTAGTTCATGGAAGAAAAAGCCCCAGCCTGTTTTCTTACGAACGCGTAATCACAGCTTACATAGGCAGCGTCTTGCCTCTTGTGGTCCCATAGCCTTCTGCAAATCTTAAGTAAGCAAAACATTGAAAGTAGGTTCTCATCTTATCTCCGAGGAGTATCCTGCACCAGGGGAATGCTGGTTTCCTTGAGGAGACCAGAGGCCGGGGCTGGCAGGGAAAGTAGTTCCACCATTGCAGCAAAATTTTCCTGGCCAAAACCTTTCTCCTCATCAGTGGAGAATCCAAATTGTGAATCAAAGCTCCCTGAACAAGTAATAACCTCTGACACTCACCTGTTGTCTGAGCCTAAACACGCTGGCTTACTTCCCATCCTCCACAAACCAAGGAGAAGGACCCTGACACATGTCCACTTACCCCACCATTCAAGTTCTGATGCAAGAGGTAACGTCTTCCAGCTTCTTCCCATATCAACCCAGTATGGGTCCAGTAGGGATCCATCTGAGTCAGGCAGCATTAACGTGCGGTTGCTGAACTGACTGGTGCTGGATGGTCAGACTGGTTGCGTTGTTATCCCTGAGCAGTCTGACAACTGCATCCACAAGCCCCCACCATGCTGGCTTTTCAGGCACTGCTGATGCGTGGTTTGGGCTTTTGTTTTGCTTTAAAAATTGATGAATTTAGAGTAGGCACAGAAGAAACCAAGAGGAACGCCAAGCGGCCAGCAAACAGCAGATGACTGAAGCTGTGAAAAAGTTAAGGGCTGCACCGAGTGGATCATCTCCACCCACATCTTTTCTCAGCTGCTAACCTGCAAAAGCACAGTCAGCTCCTCAGCCAGCAGAGCCGCACAAGGAGGGGGTGACACAGCATGCAGGGCAGGGCCAAGGGAGACGAGGAGAGGTGGCTGCTGGCACTAGTGACACGAACACCGTCTGCCGAGTGGTCCTATGGCATGACATGCACCACTCGCCCTCCACCCAACAAGCAGATCGTCCACAGAGCCTCACACCTGTCAGAGACGTGAACTCACCAAGTGTTAAAGCCTAAGCTGGGCTCTCAGACAAGGCTTGACATTAAACAACAAATACTCAACTGCATCTCATCCAGGCATCTGTTTCCAATTAGATTAATGGGCATCTAAAACGATACTATAATAGTTTTTCAAAGCAACCCCCAAAATCAATACCCCGATAGTAAGCTCTGGTTTTTGCATGTGGTACAAAAGGCGGTTTGGGAGAAGATGATCTAATACACCACGTATTGATTAATCAATTCCATCCAGGATGCTAATGGGCTTTTGTTACAACAGTTGGCACTAGAAGGAAGGAGCGGGATTGCTGAATGAGAATGGGAGAAAGGGGTGGTGTGCTGAAGTTTCAGGGTGAGGGGAGGGCACGCAGTGGGGAAATGGGCCCTTCTGGAGATCGCTGTAAGTGGCAGAGACTGGGTAGAAATGGAGGAACTGAGCACTGAATGGAGAAGGTAATAAATCAGATATATTGGCTTCAAACACAGCAGAATTGTACCTTGCAATTTACTGTGGATGATATTAATAATACTTTCCTGTTGCTACAGAAGCCCTCACAGGTTTTGCTCAAAAGAGTTCAGGAAAAGAGCCCAGCATGGGTCTAGAGTCTATAATGAAGCAGACTGAATACTTTGTAGTCCTACTGGCCAGTGAAATGGTCTGGAGGCATTATTAATGCCTACCTTGGTTATTTTTCCACACTGGCACGTCTGGCTAGGACAGCATGGGGTAATTCAGATCACCTATGCACGGCTGTCAGATTGTCCTTCCTTCCAAGGCCCACTGAAAGAAGCAGCCAGCGTAGCCATACACTGGTTCTCTCCTTCCTGCCCCTGTGCTTGATAAAGTCCCTCACTACCATAGAAAAGGGTAGCACAAAACAGCCAGACCATCCTCCAGACCCAAACCATAGCACTTCACACCCACAGCAGCAACACGTGAAGACCTAAGCAAACCACAAAGCTGGGGACAACAGGTCTGCGATGGATACACAGGTCCCTTACAGCTCCTGAAGAGCAGCTGTCGCATTTTGCGAGGAAAGACGATACAGATGCTGGAAACCAGCTGAAGGGCTCTATTCCCAGCCTGTGGTAAGGGTTAGGCGGTTGCCTCTCAAGGCAGGACACCTCAAAAGGGTAGGTATAAATTACAGATGCAAAACAAGAGCATTACAGTGCCTGAAAGACAGCGGAGTGTTCTGTTGTTGCTAATTGGGTGAGGTTGCCGTACTCTTTGTAAGATTGGAAATAGTAAAACTGACCAAGAGGTTTTGACCTTGAGGGGCTGTGACAGTGGTGGTCCCGGCTGGCAGGAGGCACAGCCAGCGGAGACCCTAGGGTGAGGAAATTCAGCCCGGTGTAGTGTATCTTCCCTGCAGCCAGAGTCACACCAGGCGTGAAGGTGACTTTATAAGGCTTTTTAAAACTGTATTCAAGCTGCCAAAGCTAGTACCGGGTCTCAGTGCGAACATCCAGCAGATGCTGTTCATTGATGTAGTTTACAAGTTTGATCATGAAGGTTAGACCAAGTCAAAAGAGGTTTGAAACCTCAAGGTATGAAATATTAACAAGTCACTGATTTTGCCACCCTGTAGCGCGCAATTTGGTAACTGATTTTCTATGAGATATCGTGAGAACTTGCTCCTACTCACCCACCCATGTTACAGCAGAGCACACCAGCATCTTGGAGCGACGCACACCAATTCTTATACATGGCAACACCCCCCTGACACAAGACAGCGTGTTGCAGGCAACCAAGTCTGCAGCCTCCAACCACCACAGGCCACCATAGTGGTTCAAAGACTCCTACAGGACCCGCAGAACAACCCTCAAGAAAATAGGAACCTCCTATAAAGCAGAGTGAGGTGATAATCAATAGGGGAAAAGTGCACAAACTAGGTTACTTTTTTTTCCAGAACCAGGTTTTCCAACCCAACATGATGCATAACAGCACCCCAGGAGTCCTACAGCCCCACCAGCGGACTCACATTGTAGAGGATGTCAGTCCATCCCTCCATGGTGATGCACTGGAAGACGGTGAGCACAGCAAAGAGGATATTGTCAAAGTTGGTGATGCCGTAGTTGGGCCCTTGCCAGTACTCCCTGCAGGTGGTCCCGCTCTCACACTGCCTGGCAGGAGGCTCCTCTCCGCAAGGAAAATCTCCCACCTCATCACCTGCAGAGAAGAACAGCAGGGAGAAAAGTTACCAGCAGAAGCCAGTCAAGCAGCTGGTGCTGCTGCATCCTGCTTGCCCCACTGCATCAATGTAATTTACATTTCAGGCTTCCTGGTGCCACTATGGGCATGGAAAAGACATTATGACCACGCAATCATTTATATACTGCTACGTTATAAGAGACAGCTTAGTGGCAGGGTGGAGCAGAGCCATCCCCAAAGTGCCCATAATTTATAGTTTGCCCCAGTGTTCAGCCATGTCATACACAAGAAATGCCACCAAAAAAACAGTGAGGATGATGCCTACTTGAAGCACTGTGAGCCAACGATACACCCTCATACCTTTTAGCCAGTTGATAAATATTGGCACTATAACATTAAAGCAAAAGCGGCTTAAGCAAGAGCTGCTTGTGGGTAGCCCCAAAATCGTGCAGGTACAGATGTTAGACCACAGCTGCATGAGGAGCCCCTGGCTTTGTCCCAGGGCAGTACCACCACAGCAGCATGCGAGGTGGACCACGAGCTCCAGCCCCTCCATAAGCTTCGTATTCCTGCCCCACAGGACAATGCTGTGGAGCGCAGGTACACGTGGCAGGGACAACATCCAGCTGTCAGCTTGTCTGCTTTTTCTGCTGAGATTCATTTCAGACCCAGAGAAGGCAATGGCGGATGAGTCTGTCATCTTTAAGGACCACAAGGGACGGCCAGAAGGGTGGCCAGCATCTTCCAGGGTCAGCTGCGAAGTCTGAAGCATTGCAACCCCCAGCGGTGTTGCAAGCACCAACACAGAGCAGTTTGGAAAAATAAAATGCTGGGTTTTCAAAGTAAATAAATATACTAAGTAATATTCCTATTTACACAGAGATGCAATTCGGGAAATATTAAAGTGACACGTTATGGTAATGGAGCAGCAAACTGCACAAAATCAAATTCACTAGGGGAAAACAACATCAGCACTAACAATAATTAGGAATAATCATTCCACAGAGCAAAGCCTGCAGGAGGAAAACAGGATTGTCACTGTGGCTCCAGGATACATATACATGTGTGTGTGTGTGTGTGATGTGTTTTCCTGTTGACTCAACATCTTTATGCAGAGCATCTCTCTCCAGCTCCCATATAGGTCACCGCAGGCTTTCACAAGGGCTTAGGGAGACAAGCCTGCGAAAAAGAAAATACCAAATCCAGCTCTCGCAGACCGTTGGTGAGTGCGCCTTAAAAGAGCATCCAGTTTTGTCTCCGTTCAACCTTTTGTTGCCAGGTAATGCTCTTGAAAATGCAATGCGCATCAACTACGAAGGGTTGGGTTGTTTTTTTCCTTTTTAAAAAAGAGACCAGAACCGGTCCCTACTCCCGTGGCTGGGAAAAGACAGAGAAAAGGGGAGTTCTCAAGGAAAAATGGGAAACAAATGTGATGCCCTCCTCTCCTGGAGCATCTTCAGGGCACTTGGGCTGGGGCAGCTGCTGAAAAATGTTCATGTGTCAACAGAATAGCACAGCAAGGAGGATGCAGGGAGAGGAAAACAAGTCAGGCAGCCACTGAAACATCGGCTGCCATTAATTTTTACCCATTTTTCATTAAAATAGAGAAACATTTCCACTAGCTTCAAACAGGCTGAGTGGCAAAGGCCTTGAACAACCCTTCTGCCATAATTTGGTCCCTAGCATCCCTCTTCATTGCAGTTTATTACTGACCTACCCAGGGCTATTGGATTAGCAGGGCTGTAACAACATTTGCTGTTGACACCTCTACTCAGTTCCCTCTATGATGCACTAAAGCTGCAGCCAGTACTTCTCCTGTGGCTCCCAATTCCAGGAAAAATCCCAGGAGTTTGCTCACTTTGGGGATTTGGAACAGAAACAAGCACAAGCAACTCCTCCTCCTTCAATTTGCTACCCTCTGACAGAGGCATCTCTTTAATGAGGGTCACATTTCCACACTCCAGCCAGCCTTTGGAGCCCTCGGTATCAGCCTGGACTGGTTAATGCACCTCTTTGGAGCTGATGAGCACTTAGGGTTTAAAAGGCTGGGCTGATGGCTTTGCGGGATGCTCTGCTGCTCCGCTCACAAGGGACCGCAGCGCCAGGAAACCTCACCGCTCTCCGCCTTTCCAGAAACACCACCGCACCATTTCCTGCCCAGCAGGTGGAATCGATCCCCATAATTCATTCCACAACCAGCTCAGCGGCCCTTGAGAAAAGCAAGGGGCCGGTGCCTGTAAATCCCGGCGCCTTCCCACACCTCCTGGCGAGCGGATTCGGGGTGGGGGCTGAGCCCGGCCACGTCGCGTTCTCCCACCGAGATGCCAGGTGTTGGGATGCGGAGATACGCGACATGCACAACAGTTATTGGGCTGCACTTCCAATGCCTAGCTGGGAGCCATCCAGCAAGCAAGGGTCACTTAGGCACGACATTACACATGACAAAAATCTGTCCTCCGTCCCCAAGCCTGGCAGAGGGAGATCTTGGGCACCACTGGTGTCAGAGAGTTGTCTGCAGACAACACAAACACCTTTGGGTTTTAATTTCCCCTTTTATGTTAACTAGTTTCTGGGGGGAGGGGAAAAGAAGAGTCGCTCTTGTTTTTATCCCGCTGGCTAAAGTCAGACCATTAACGACAGAGCCTCAGAGCTCAGCCGCAGCCACTACCTGCAGGTGAAGGAGGCAAAAAAAAATCACCCGCCTGGGTGTAATTTAACAGACCTGAAAACCCTCCTAGAAAATGCAAACCTGCTCATAATTGCTTTCTCCCTGCCATCTCACCGAGAACATTTCTGCTTCCTACACACCTACCTTGTCACCATCATCATTATTCCTCCGTAATTGCTGCGGCAGCCCCGGAGACCCTGCAGGGGCTGGGACCTGCTCTGCTCGGCACGAACACGCGCCCCCTGCAAAAAACATTTCCCTCTCCTACAAATCCAGTCCAAAAATTCATTTCTTCCAGGAATCGTCGTGCTTTGCTCACAAGCCACCCCACCTGACTCGCCCTTACAACTTGTGTTATGTTTTTTCTAAGGTTACACAGGAACATAAGCAAGAAAATAATCTCACCCCGCTTTTGCAAAGCTCTGTGTAAACTGAATATATTCAACTGTTTCCGTGTTGTTGTTAGAAAGCGCTGTGAAGGATGCCCAGAGATTTGGCAGAGGTGTTGTTTTACTACCATTTGAATATTATAAATAAATCAATATTAAGATCTATTAGTGATAATCACTGAAAATACAAGACTGTGTTTTAGAGATGGTCAATTGTACCTTAAATAGCAGTCTTTTGGAGACAAGAACCACATTTTCATCAGTGGGTAGCCCAGATAACCAACGCATATTAGCACTGCTATAGAGGAATGTTAAAAAATTACATGGAAAAAAAAATGGCTTGCTTGGGGTTTTTTTGTTGTTGTTTTTTTGTTTTGTTTGTTTTTTTTTTTTTGGTTTTTTTTTTTTTTTAAATTGGAATGAACTCTGAGCTGTGGACAAACAGCTGGCTTTGATGTGGCAGCCGGTCCCAGCCGAGGGTCTCTGGGCATCACTCCTCCCCACCTCCATCTTCTGGGGTTTATCGCTCGTTCACAGGCAGACACATCGTCTACCCTGCAGTGCCCAAGGTCCCTTCCCCTTCTCTGTTTGAAGGACTTTTTTATCCTTCCTCCATCAAAGGGCTCCTTGCCTTCTATCTGTTATCTTTTTTTTTTTTATTACTATTATTATTTTAGGGTTACTCCCAGTCTTTCCAAATCTTACTATTTCACACCAAAGTTTTCTCATCCGCAGACAACTTGCCCCAGAAAACTTGCAAGGAAACTCAACGTTCTGTAGCTGTTCATAGAGCTAAACCCAATAAAAATGTAAACAGAGACCAATACATCAGGAAAACAACAAAAAAAAAAACCCAAAACACCCACACAAAACCCACACCACAGCAACCCACCCTTCAACAAGCTGGAACAATAGGGATTTGGTTCTGTATTTCTACTATGAAATACTTGTCCCACGAGAGAAGGCCCTAAGCACCTTCCTTTCACTCTTGCGTAGACCCAGAGCATCAGGGACACGGTGGCGGTGTAACAGAGAGGAGAATCTGTCCCTGTGCGTGTAGGGTGAACACAAAAGTCTTGTTAACTCTTAACGTAGGTGGGTAAAGAGAGAGAAAATGCAATAAACATAGACAGGGAAAAGGAAAAGCAACAGAAGAGCGGGAGAGACCGATGAGACGGAGGGGACTAGAAGCATCGTGAGGATACGCTGGGAGGGAAGTGAAGCTGGAAGCTCACCCGTCTCGTTAGAGAAGCAGGTTTTATGAAACTTCCCCATGTAAAACTCCAGCCCGATGATGGCAAACATCACGATGGCGAAGAAGAGGAGCAGCCCAATCTGAAGCAAGGGCACCATCGCCTTCATGATGGACTTGAGGACAACCTGCAAGCCTGTAGGGACAAAGAAAAACATGTAATCAGTGAGGGAAGGAAAACAAGGGCTTCGAGATGGGGGCAAGGTAGGAGAGAGGGGCTGCCTAAGGGAAAAGTTTAGGGTTGGCAACACCAAGCAATGCTGCTTTTCCCTGGATGCCATAAAAAAAGATGCTACAGCCATAACGCACTCGAGAGGAGAGACAATCAGGACAGCTATCTTTTTCCAACCCCTTTTCTTCAGATCACAGATTCGAAGGTCTCTTAAGCTTTAGAGATACAAAAAAAGGACTTTTCCCAAAGGCAGACCCTGCAGCAGCGGAGCTGGGCACTGCCGTGGTACCCCCCATCCCAGGGAGCCCGGAGCTGCCTCTCCCTCCATGACACACGGAACAGCCACGATGCTGCCGTGCCTATCACACCCTGCTCCTGGAGAAACAAAACCCTGTCTCCAGAGCTATCCATCCATAGGTTTTTTCACTGGCACTAAAACTCGTTTTCAATTAAAACCAGGGGAGATAAGGCGAGAGAGGCTGGAGAGATGGAGGTGTCAGATAGTGTCATACGGACGCACATAACAAAAAAAACTTCAGCGATAGGCAGCAGCTGAAAGCCACCTTGGTGGCCCGCCCTAAGGTATGGAGAATGAAGGATCATCATTGTCTTGTCACCTTGTACAGCACTACTGAGGTCAATACGGGTGCATGCAGGAAAAAAAAAAAAAGGCACAAAGATCTGTCGGACGGGAAAAATACTGAGAGTGTAGAAGAAAAGCATATGCCATGCTGTGTACAAATGCACCTCAAAGTTGTACATTCACTACAGGGGGAAAAAAAAAAAAAAAACAAAAAAAACCAAAAAAAAACCAAAACCACAGCACACAGCTTTCACAGCATCGCTAAGAACACGAGAGCAAATAACAGGCTGTGGGAAAATATTGTGCTGGTTCAGGACACATCAAAAAAAAAAAAAGCCACATCCTCCTGGCTCCCACACCGGGACAACCCTGAGGGGCCACCTTCCTTCTCTGACACCCTTAGACTGTCGCTACCCCATCGCATTGCCTTGCACAGGCAAGAAGTCCAAGAAAAGACAGCCAGCAGCATCTCCTTGTCAGAGATCCTGTTAATAAACGACACCTTTCCCAAGCCCAGCCAAGGGCCTCTCCTGCGTGGGAATTCAGATTCAAGCCCTGCCCACAAAAGGATGCCAATTGCAGGAAATTTTGATGTTGTTACAAAGCAGAAACCCTTGCTGGATTTCTGCAGCACCAACATTTCGGTCCGGAAGAGGCAAGGGAGGTGGCGGAGCTGATTCCTCAACCCGCCGCCCCGGCGGAGCGGGATCTGCCTGGCTGCCGAGGGGCTCGTGCAGAGAAGAGCAGAGCATCCCCCAGAGCAGCGGTTCCCTTACACCGGGCTCTTGCTGGAGGGAAAAAAAAAACCCAAACCTCTCTATTCCACACTCAGAAATGAAATACACTCCTGAGAGCGATCCCCCGCTAGCGGGCGGAGGAGCTGGCAAACACCAACAAATAAAAAGGCAGTAAGCAACAGTGTGGGGACTTTGATGCTTTCAGGGCACCAGCAAGGCGCGATGCAGCTCCTCACCGAAGCATTCACACCCTTCACCCTAGCATGTAAAATATATCAAGTTGCCTATTGAGTATGTAAGACCAAGTTCTATCTGCTCTTTCCCTTTCTTGTTTCTCCCCCCACCCCCCCATTATTAAAGGGGTAAAATCCCCAGTGCAAGATGCTCAGCTGGTAAAACCCGCCAGAAAATCCAGGCTCAGGGCTGGAGGCCTGGAAGCTGCAAAATTATAGTTTCGGGTCTTCACCCCGCAGTCAATTAATTCAACCCCAAAGGCGAAGGAGTCCTAGGACGACTCCCTGCCGCTCACTTGCAAATTTGGGAGCGCAGTGCTGAAATCAGAGCACTGTACACAAAACGGGATGACAAAAGATAGAATCTAGTAAGGGCAAGAGTCACAGCCTGGAAAGAAATAGAAGGGGAAAAAAAACATTGCTCGGGACAGCACGTAGCTCCCCAAAAGCAATAGAGCACCTTCGGCTGTGAAGATGCCATTATCACAACACTCACTTGGGATTCCCGACACAAGCTTCAGGGGTCGTAACACCCGGACGGCTCGCAGGGTCCGCAGGTCAAAATCAGTCCCAGCAGTTGCCAGAATCCTAATTGGAAAAGGGGGGAAGACGGAGGGCGGGGGAGGGGGGAAAAAAAAAAGAGATTAAATGTAAATTCCTTTTTCCAAAGCATGGGTAAATGTTGTGTAAAACCAGCAAACGTCCCAGCTGCTTTGAATTTTATACCTGTGATCACATTGCAAATGGTGTCCACCGAAAAGCATCAATCCACGCAGTCCCCCGGAGCTGCTGAGCCTTGCTTGGACTATACGAAAATGTGTAATATCTGGCTGCTTATGAGGGCATTTGCACAAAGCGATCAGGACCGGCTCTGGCCAGCAAAGAGCAGCACCCCGTGCGTATAGGAAAGCGTACGCTATTTTTTAGGAGTCAAGTTATGCTAGAAATTACCTGCCAGAGGCTTTCTCTCCCATAAATTCAGAAATCCCTCAAGTCCTGATGTCTGCTATTCCCTAGTATCTGAAGTAGTTTCTAGTTATACAGTTTACTCCGCGTGTGCAAAATTAATTTCTGTCCCGAGCACCTTATTTGAGGAGAATATCCAGAGAGCGGGGTGCAAGTATTTCCTCTGATACGGTGCAGTAACTCTGATAAGAAATACAGCCCCCAAACCAGAATGATTCTTAAAAATTCAAGCGCTCTACACAGAAAATGAAATGGCTTCGCTGTTTTAGGGCACAGCAAGGCAAGAAATATCGTCACAGCGTCCACCAGCCGCAAGGATGCAATCTCCTTAAGCGAAAAACTTGCAAGGCACGCTACCCCACAGAGAGCATGGCAAAACGGCGTCCATTAATTACTGCAGCACTTCCTATGATGCCTCCACAAAAACATTCTTGATTTGAGACAGGGCTCCCCTACCACAAGCCAACCACACAGTTAGTTCCGAGCAAAAACCCTCTCATCAGCTCCCCGTCGACTGCACCATTTAAAGTGATGATAAGCAATTGCCATCAGTTTTTGTCAGGTTTGTCCCCAGGCTGTTCTTACCAAGGTGGCGGCGGCTGAGCAACCGGCCCGCCAATGGGGTCTGCAAGTCCACAGCCACCTGGTACCACTTGTACGAGGTGCCACCACTTCATTAACCACAACCGCTGAAAGCGGTGCCCTTGGGGACCCAACCATGACCATAACCTGACACTTCACCAACCCTTCTCCAGGAGGGACCTGCAAACCTGTCTGAAAAGCAGAATTCCAGAGGTGCCTGAGCTGGCAGGAAGCTGCCAGACTTGGGCAGTGAGCCCCAGGCGGTGCCCTGGGGATTACGCACCCAGACACTGCGAGTGTCCCATGCCCGAGCACAGAGATGCTCCAGGAGGCGCAGAGCACCCACAGTACGCCCCTGTGATTCACCTGGGCCCTTTTTCTCCGTGCCTGCTAACAGGGTGCTGAGCATTCAGCAAAGTGGTCAGCTACCATTAAAAAAAAAAAAAAAAAACTCCAAGAAAAAGCAGAGTTTTTCAAAACGAGACGTATAGTTCTACCGTGTAATATGTATTACACGGGACGTCTGGCAAACTCAGCAGCGGAGGACATGGCCGCGTAGGGAGCACTGACAGCACAACCACGCTCAGATAAAAACCTTGTCCTTGACTTACTGACTGACTTCGCAGAGCTGCCAAGCACGGGCCAGGGAAGAGCAGGATCAGCATTGCTGTGCGGAAAGGGCCAGACTCCATCAGCAGGAGGTGCTGGAGGTCAGGAAAAAAGCATGCTGAGATGTTGGATGGCAAGAGAGGCAGCAGCAAGCCAGGACCCGAGGAGCAGAGTATCTATTCTATAGGACACCTGTTCCTGCATTTTCATGACCAGAAAATTCACATTACATCAGCTCTATCGATGCATAAGCAACAGGAGACATTTTAAACCAAGAACCATCGCATGCAGAGACTTCTAATTTAATCTTCTGTGCCCGTGCCAATGATTTCATTCCTCTTCTCCCTTCCCTCCATCCTCCCAACTTAATTGCTCACTTATAAAACTCTGCAGTCTGGGGAGAGCACACACTTCAAGTCAAAAGATAATCTTAAACATCCACCTTGGATGTTGCTACTAACGACACAATTAGTCTCCAGCGAGCTAAGATGGATTTGTGCTGTCATCAGGCAGAGCCCTGGTTCATGGTACAAGCTGAGAGGAGCCGTGCTCCATAGGCTCTTCATTTTGTTTCTAAATTCAAAGAGAAAACAGGAGTGAATGGGGGACACCGTCAATTAGTCCCATGATGCCAGTAAATGTTCCAGTGGCTGGAGGTCTTTATTCCAGTCCTATCTTCTGAATAGGCTTGGTACTAAAAACAGCCTGCTCAAACTATGGCAATCTTCCCCCCATCAAAACCCCTAAATTCTTCATTAATTCCCACCTCCCTAGTGCTGAGATCCCCTAGCTAACCTGCACAGGGCACCCTACCGCCCACCACCTCCCACAGCTGGGGTGGATCATGTCAAACACCAGTCTATCCATGCGAACTATCCATACCCGCACGGCTGAGCTGTCACTGCTACACCTGCCCGTGAATCAGCCGCTCTTGAAAACCCCTACAACCTTGGCCAGCTTTTACCTAGAGATATAAAAAAAAAACCAAAAAAAAAACCAAAACAAAAAAAAAAAAAAAAACCAAAAAAAAAAAAAAACAAAAAAAAAAAACCCCAACAATTGCATCCTAAGTAAAGCCACTTTTAGTGGCGGAAACAGGAGACCGATGGGGACGAGGTGGTAACTCTAGGTCTAAAAAGAAACCCACATTTGAGCCTTGCAGGTAAATGAGGCAGTTGGTGAGAAAACCCAGGTGGGAGGTGGGCATCCAACGTGTTTCCTTACCCAAGCAGGGAGCACGGGCTGCTGCAGCCTTCGCACGTCCTGTGCTCACAACCTGCGGCCCCGGGCAGGCTGCCCAAACTGCGGCACCGGGGGAAAGAGGGTCCTGGGGCTTTTAGAAGCGTTATGGGGCCAGTGTCCGTCCTAGGAGCCCTGGGACATGGGGTCTCACTGCTCCGAAGGACCCACTGGCAGAAAGCTGGCACCCAGAGAAAGGGAAGAGAAAGCTGGAGCCCAAAGAGCTGTGCCAGGGCAGGGATGGTGCATTTTTTCCCTACAAAACTAAAGCAAATTTACAGCTGCTCAGCAGCTCATACCCCTAAACTGCTCACAGATACACAGGGAAAAATTCCCCAGTGAGGGGCAATAATTAATGTTGTAGCATTTTCTTAAGTGCCACCTTTCCGGTTTACTCTTTTACCCCAACTCCAGCTGAAAGCTCATAGAAGTCACTGTGAGTTAGGCCAGAACAAGCCAGAAATTATCATTAAAAATAAGAGAAATAGAGAGGTGAAAGGAGCTGGCTGACAAGCCCATCCCGACAATCCTGCCAAAGCATCCCCGTCTGCACAGCAAACAGCGGGGAACAAAGCGGAGGTGATGGGCGAGCCGGTGCCGGAAAAGGAAATCATCTGCGAGAGGTTAAAAAATAGCAAAAGAGATTTTAGGAGATAACCTCACAAAGAAGAATAAACATCTTCATCTGCAGCCCTTTTTGCATCTTATCAGATCATCCAGAACCGCTGGGATTTGACAGGTTTAGAACGTTGTCTCTGATACTGGTTCAGGTGTTGAAGTGGAAGAAAATAAGTTCCTCCGTGAGGAGTTCCTCGCGTGGAACCATCAGACCTTCCCTGCTCCTCTGCTGCTGTGGGTCTGGGCGCCCATCCTGAGCCCCCCGCAGTGCTCGGCGCCGCCACACGACTTCCTCGCTTTCCCCATAACTCAGGTAAATGCCGCTTTCTGTGTCACCACCACCACAAACCCTCTGACTCACACCCACTCCCAGAAACAGAGGCCAAATTTGTGATAAACGCTTGAGAACTTCTGTTCTAGGCAAAGCCTGGGGTACATTATAAAAGCAGCTTATTCCATTTGGTATAACGGAAAGCAAAGAATGAAGGGAAAGCTCCTTTCCTGGATGTTATGCTAACATAAATAATTAGCAATCTGTTTCTTAAAGTACCTCAGAGATCAAGATTTCTGTGTGCTGGTTCAGCAAGGCCCAGGCTGTCCTACAATGCTGTACTTTTCAGAGCCACCTGATAACAAATCTCCTCACTGAAGCCCTGACCAAAGAAAATGCCTCAAAACTCCTCCAAGCTTCGCCGCAGAGCTGTAATTCCTGTGGACTGGAGCAGGGAAAAGCTAACCCTCCTCCTCAGCATCATCCCCACCTTGTCCTCTCTTTTAATGGCCTTTTAGTGGATTTATTTCAGCTTTTCCCAATGAAGATATCTCAGGGAGCGGGCAACAGAGTTGCTTTGCAACTGCCCTAAAGCAGGAAGAGAAACAGAAAGGCAGGAGACATCCTAAGCAAAAAGACGATCACAGTTAAGGAGGGTTCTGTACACATCTCTGCTTACGGGAGCAACCACGGCACGGGTCCAGCCCCAGCAGAGAGCAGCCAGCCAGGCTCCTTCTTCAGCACACACATCTGCAGGGGATGGAAAGTGTTTTCTTCCCAGCTTCTCCATGTCCCTCCCTGTACCTCGCACAAGAGGCGGCACTGGACACGCAGAAGAGAACTGGAAGCAGCTGACGGTCCGGCAGCTTCACAGAATCACACTGAGAATCAAAGAACAGTTTAGGTTGGAAGGGACCTTAAAGCCCACCCAGTGCCACCCCCTGCCCTGGGCAGGGACACCTCCCGCCAGCCCAGGTTGCTCCAAGCCCCGTCCAACCTGGCCTTGAACCCCTCCAGGGATGGGGCAGCCACAGCTTCTCTGGGCAACCTGGGCCAGGGGCTCACCACCCTCACAGCCAAGAATTTCTTCCTGAGATCTCATCTAAATCTCCCCTCTTCCAGTTCGAGGCCATTACCCCTCATCCTGTTGTTACACTCCCTGCTCCAGAGTCCCTCCCCAGCTTTCCTGGAGCCCCTTTAGGGACTGGAAGGGGCTCTAAGGTCTCCCCGGAGCCTTCTCTTCTCCAGGCTGAACCCCCCCAGCTCTCTCAGCCTGTCCTCCCAGCAGAGGGGCTCCAGCCCTCGGATCATCTTCTCAGCCCTCCGCTGGACCCGTTCCAACAGGCCCATGGCCTTCTTGTGTGCAGATAACATACCGCTACAGCAAAAGCAGCAAGATTAATTCCTGAGAACAATTAACACTTCCCAAGGGGATCTCACTACAGGACAACGCTGGTGCCAGGGCAGGTACTGCCAGAGGAGGAATCACACACATTGTAGGCCCTTTTAATGCAACCTTTCTATTTATTACAAACTCTAGTCCTAGAAAGTAAGCGGAGGCAGCTATTTTTTTCAGAGACCGTTCCTAAGCACCCGTTCCTAAGAACCGAGTCCATCAATCCAAGGGGATTAGGAGAGGCTAAATATCCACCAGACAGCTTCCTTCAAAAAAAAAGATAAAACTAGCCAGCAGCACAGTAGCTGTTTGATGCAGAGAAAGAGAAACCACCACTTCTTACCCACCAATCCAACCCTGCCTAATGCAGGCAACTTGGCAGCATCGACCCCCAGATCTCTGGCAGCAGGAGGAGCACACTCCAATAAATCACCCCCGTTCCTAGACCCCGACTTTGAGCACAGGCTCCCGATGTTTAACAAGCCACGGTGACCCCCAGGAAATGAAAACCAATGGGAAAAATAAGTAAATAACTTAATAAATTTTGGCTGACTTGTTTAAAGGTGCTTCCCTCATCTACAGGCGGTCCATGGGCTGACCATCGCCTCTGTGCTCCCTGCGTCCCTTGCCCACCCGCTCCTTTCCGACTCCTCCTCCACTGCCGGGGGGCGCGCAGAGGGTCCCTGAACCCCACAGAAGTTGTCACCACCGTGAGGATCACTGTCACCATGCTCGCGGTAGCTGGGGACCCAAGGGGAGGACTTGCAAGGTCCTCCCAGTCCCATGCCACTGTGGGAACACTTGGGAATTTTACAGTAAAAATTAATTGGAAAGAAATAATTATTTTGAAATAAGAGGTTCTACAAAAAAGATTCATTTCCCTCAGAAAAAGCCCATAAAATTAATCTTAAGTAGGTGGGCTTTTTAACTGGTGTTTTATCTTCAAAAGCATGTGCAGGGCATTAAAAATTTACCAAAATATACATTTTCCTTCCCCCTCCCCCCCACCCCGAAATGATTTGCCATGGGAGGCTGCTCTGCCTGCTGCTTTCCTGAACGACTGAAGCATTCTAACCCCAAACCAGCACACAGCATGCTTCTGGCTGGAGCTGGCAAGACTTTCCAGGATCAGGAATACCAGCAGCGCACCAACCAGCGCAGGACAGCCACCGGCCTCGCCACCCACCTCCCAGCTTTTGAATTAATGGTCTTTATTTGTAAATGTCATCTTCTCCAGCGTCCTGCAGGAGCCAGGAACCATGGACCTAGCCAGGAGAGCCTGGGATGCGTGGAGGTGGCCACCCAGAGGTTCCTACCAAGGAAGCTGCTGCCCTGGAGGGCTGTGCCCCACACTCCTGGGAGCAGGAGGGTGCAAGGTCCAAGGTAAGCTCTGGTGGAGTCCCTCAGGCAGCAGGTGGAGGAAGGCAAGTTACGATGGATTAGAGAGGGGGAACAAGAAACAGAGTGTTATTGGAAGCATTGCAGCAAGGAACATCAGGTCCCCATGGCACTGACGTCCAAGGACTACCCGAGCATCAACAGCAAACAGACAGCACTATGGAGAAGGAGGTGCTGTGGTCTCTGGTAGCTTGTGGCAAAAGGGTATCACTTGCCCCCTTTTCCTTGTATGCACCAACCAGGAACAGCTACAGAGTCTTGGCAGCAGATGAAGCCAATGGACAAGACTCACAACAAGAAATCACACCAGTTGTACGCACTAAAAAAAGCTGCAAAAGGATATGGTGATGCTAGTAGTGGGTGAGAAGGCACCTCAGCTGCAGTGCAAATCAATATGGGTATTTTCCCCTTTCTTAACACTAGAGCGCACACTGAAGATGTTGCTCGGTCATATGCTGGTGACGCGGTCTGGCCAATTCTCTTGCCCGGGACTTAAGGGCAGGTCAGTGGAGGTGACCAGCCAAGGGATGTCCGTGAACCAGCCCCTCAGATGCGGGCAGTCAGTTTGTCTGGAGCAGCGAGCCTGGCTGTCACTTGGACGGCAGCAACGCGGTTGTCAGTCCCGCTGCTCCCTCCTCCTCCAGCCACGGCACAAATTTACATGCAAGGGAGCACTTGGAAAGATGCCTCGTTTCACTCAGTTTGATTTCATGGTGTGTGAGCTTTATCTTGACTACCAAAGACACGCAGTCGACACCAGGGCTGAGCCGATAAGTAGATCTGGCGTGCTAATTGCACCGTTTAATTTATGGCATTACCGGGTTCATCTGTTGGCTCCATCACTCCACACTGGTGACTTCCCCACCAGCTGTCCAGTCCAGCCCACACGAAAGGGCCCAGCTTGCCAGCTCTCTGCCTCTCCTTTGGATCACCAAGACCAAGTCAAAACATCCAAGTACCTACCTGCATATTGCATCTAAGCTTACTTTTTCCCTTCAAAGCACATCTACAACCCAATATACCGGGTCACAATACTTTCCTTAACACCAGCTTATTCGGAGCAACTCAGGTTGACCCCCTTCCTCATATAAACACACTGGCCCCAAAACTGACTGTACCCATCAAAACAAGCTCGCTGTGGTGAAGGATAAATCTCTCTTTAGCAATAACATGAAGGGAACAGAGCGCAAAATACAGCGAGGAAGTGACAATATTCAACAGTAGGGGGTTGCTGTGTTTCAGAGGCACAGAGAGCAAATTCATTGCTTGGCCTCACACCAAATGGGCGCATTTCTGAGCCTTTTGTAGCCAACACTAAATTTTCCACCAGCCTTCCGCATACAGAGAGCTGCCCGTACGTGAACGCAAACTCTCTCCTCCTCTTCACATGGCAGAAACACTAGAGATTCCTGGGAGGAGACAAAGCAAAATGAGAGCAGAATCCTCCCCGCAAACCACCTGCAACCTACTTTTCTGACTATAACTCCTGAGCCAGGCTCCAGGGAGAGGAGCATCTGGAGACAGAGACTCCTCCGCCCCAGCGAGACACATGGCAACTGAGTGGTGTGCGACACGCACACGGAACAAATGAGGTTTCGCAGAGTGCCGAGGGCTCGGCTTCTGCCCAGGATGAAGGAAGATATTGGTTATGAAGCTCAAATAGGTCCTTGTTACTCCTAAGCAGGAGAGACGCGAGCACACCCCGGCCACAGAGGAGAAAAGGAGGCTCATTCGCAAAAAAGCCATGACAGCTGGGAGGAAAATGCATGCATCCAAAACATTTTAGCGAGCTCGCACTGGGAAAACCAAGCGCAGAGGAGTTAAAAACATCCTGAACTTCATTGTGGCTGGAAAGTAGGTCATACCTTGAGTCTCGCTCCATTAACATTACAAAGGAGAGACAGCTGCTTTCTGCCCTTGGAAAGGAATTTTGTGGCATCCCAGAATTTTGTTGCTGGCATCAGAGGATATGGGGAGCAGGAGCTGGGAGCCCAGAGCACTTTTCTGGAGACATCTGGTGTCACACATCCCACCCCACGGTCTCTGGGGTACGGGCAAGCTACGGAGGGGTTTAGCCCAGTAGCAAACAAGATTCTTGAAGAGGAGAGGGGAAGGTCAGGGTCAACAAAATGTTCCAAGTATTTTCACTTCACAAGGGAGGGGGGAAAAGGAGAGAGCAACGAAATCTCATTTGGGATTGTTTGCTTCATTTGTCAAATTCTAAAATGAAGTATTCTGACTTTTAATGTGTTTTACTTTCTCGCAAAAGCAATTCACGTCAAGCCTGCAAATATTCTGTTACTTGATTTAAAGCTGCCTTTTTCCTCAAAAATACAAACCCCCAAATCTTGCGTGCATGAAAAAAGGTCACCCAAACTACACGCTACTTTTCCTGGCTCTGCCGGAAAGCCAGGAGGAGGTTGACTCCGCTTTCTACAAGCTGGCAGTTCGAAACCGGGCAAAGGGCTCAGGACAGCTGGTAGGTGGATGGGGGCTGTATTTCTCTGCCAGGTGGGCTAGCAGGGCAGCACGGGCACCGCAGGAGGCAAGAGATCTGAGTCACCAAAAGCACATCCCAACCCTTCTTCCTTATAGTACCCAGCAAACGAGAGCCTCCTTGCCAGGCTGCCCTGGGCGCGGTGACGAAATCTGTGTTATTTGGAACCAGAACCACATCGCCCTCTGCATTTGGCCCATCCCCAGAAGTAGTTGTTCACGAGTTGAGCAGAAAATGGCATCGCTATCAAATTACGCTACCCTTTAAAAAGCAAAACAAAGCGGTTCGAAGTAGAGCACAGCCTTCCCTCCTGGAGCGCTGAACTGGTGCTGCTGGAGCTAGAGGAGAGGGATGGGAAGCAGCCACCGATGAGGGGCTGGTGTGAAGGAGAAGGGAAAATATCTGTCACTGCTGGGCACATGGAAAGGAGACCTCTTGGTAAGTTACTGTCTCCTGGGCCTTTCTGCATTGCAGGCTTTTCTTTTCCACTGAGCCACCAGCTGAACCACGCACTAGCTTCTAGAGAGTGTGCTTGGAGGGGTGGATGGCTTTCCTCTGGGTCCATCCACCCCACCTTCACTGAATGCTGGAACAATCTAGAGATGAGGCGGACAATGAGCAAAGATACACACATCATGCAAAACGATAGCCAAGAGCATTCATGTAATAGACGGGAAGGTGGAGAGTAGACAGTTAGTTAATTCCTGCTGCCGCATTTGTGCACTTTCTGTGTCCGCTCCCCAGCACTCGGCCAGCTAAGCCTCACTGGCACGGCCAGATCGATGAGAACTGGCAAGAAAGGATCATCAACATCATCCACACCCAGATGTACTTGTACACTAGACCAATTAGAGACCCAAAAACATCACACGAACTGAACTGAGCCATCTTAGCTAAAGAGCTTTACCAGAATTTCAAGCATTCCTCTCCCTTTTTTTCCCCACACTATAGCAAAATATTGACAAACAACAGGTCTCTGTTGCCGTCACCACGTCATTACACCTCTCCTCCTGCCTGCACTCTCATTGTGCTCATCCTCCCAACACAAGCACGTGGGGAGTCATGCTACGTCCAAGGACCGCACTCAGGTCGTGCTGCCACTTGCATACCGTGGAGGGAGACCATCCAGGTGGTATAACCAAAGAAGCATCAGATGTGGTTAGTGTGCGTACAAGCACCCAAAACTCCTTTGGTGCTACCTTACCATGAGCAGAGGGAACAGCCACAGTCCCTCTGTGCAGGGGAAGACCTTCAATCCTCCGCCTGCTCTATCAGCTGGGAAGGTCTTCTGCCCAGGAAACGTAGCCTCCTCCAATCTGCATGCCTAGGGCCAGCTAATTTAATGACCTGGTTTTGGTCTATGCTCATGGCTTCCAGCTTAAGACCATCCCAAGCAGATGATACATTGAGCATTCAGTTCTCAGCTGACTACCTAAGCCGTGGATGGGAGCCAATATTGAACTCCAGAGAAGGCGGAGACAGAAATTGGATTTGTTGTTGTTCCCCAGGTGCACGTTGGATGGCTCTGACTGCTTCTCAGGGCCACGGCCTCCAAGTAACTACCACGCTACACCATCATGTTACACACTCAGAGGCAGTGCCAACTCCCTCACCTACATCTGCCATCCTGTGTCTTCCCAGACAGCAGCTTGAATCAAGCTGGATGCTGTTGGACTTAAGTTCAACAAGACAGGAAAATTGCACCCTGTCTGTCCCTGGCAAATGTCCCCACAAGAAATTCTCTGATAGCCCAGAGTTTGGAGAAGGGCTGGAAAGGTCTCAGATACCTCTACAAGCAGGCACAAAGCTGGGTTTCTTCTCTTTGGAGGCTCACCAGGGAACTGGTCCCCACCCGTGTCACAGATAGTCATGGGATTCTCTGTCACCAAGGTCACTGAGGGAGGTCTTGCCTGTGAATCCTCTGAGCAAGCAGAGAGATGCATAAGTTCCTCATACACCACCTGTCCAAATCTACTGCCTCAAAGGACCCAAACCCCAAGCATTTTCCACCCTCCAGCAGGTGCCCCTTGCTCAGAGATGCAGTATTGCCAGCGGTCACACTCTGCAAATAAATAGGCAGCCCCCAAATCAACAAGGTTGGGTTAAAAGTCGTGAGACCATTTAAAAAAAATAATATTAGGGCTCCCTATTTGTCTCGTGATTCCTTAGCTTTTGTAGGCAGCTGGGGTTGAGTTTTCAAGCTTTAGTCTGTGTGCCACAAAAAAATACACACTTCAAATAAAAGCTGAAACTCTCCCCTTGTCACAGGGATTAATATAAGGCATCAGTATCATAAGACTTGCAATATAATATCTCTTCTTTAATGCATACCTCATTGTCACTCCCAAAAGATATCATTCTCCCTCTTTCTTCCAATTATATTTTTTTTTTTTTGGCCAGAACTATCACAGCAAACATGCAATGTTGTTCTAAGGAAAACACAGTTTGCCAAGACATCTAAAATATTGTGTATTCCCTCCATCTGCTTCTGCTAAATAAACCCAGGGCCTTATCTAATATAATGAGTAGATGTTGGCAATAATTGCATAGCCATCTGTACCGTGCTTTAAACCTGTTGCAAGCTGGGCTGCGGACACAAGAAAATCAGAATTTATTCCTTCCATACTGAAAACAGAAATCGTAACTTCCCCCCTTCTGTTTTTAAGGATAATTGAGCCATATCAGTTCCTTTGCTTTGTGCTTGGGCAACAGTATTTCATGAACGTGACGGATAAAACCTCTCTTTTCGGTATCTTGTATACATAAAGCTCAAGCTGTGAAGCAACAAGGTTCCGAGCAGCCCCAGGTGAACGCTCTTTGCGGCGCAGCAGCCTCCAAAGCCTGTTTCTGCCCAGCGCGGTGCAAGCATGGCACAATATGCTTCCACAACTACACCACGCCAGTGCTTTGCCCATGCCCAAGCCCTGCTGAGGATGACAATGCCAGAGGATGCTTCCCAAAAACTTTAACGCCTAATTAGAAAGTCTCTTCTGGCTGCCCTCAGCTGCTAGAACCACGGCACGTGAGGTGCTATCACCCAAATTTGCCGGGGAGTTACTCACCTGATCATCCCCGCTCAAAGGGAGCCTGTACCAATCCAACGGTTCAAACAAGCTTTTGTTTTGCATTTCAAACCTCGGTCTTGCCCTGTTTGAGCCAAACGGAGCCAGGTCTTCGCTGGCAAACCTGGGGAAATGGGGACCAGGCTGTAGCGTACAGGAGCACGCAGCAGCAGGCTGGCAGATGTGCAGTAAGAGGAAGACGTTTGACTGAATCTACTCTCTGTAGGACACGACCGAAAGGATCTGCAAGAGAGCAGTTGTGCTCAGCTACTCCACACAGTCAAAAACCACCAAGGTCCTCAGATAAAAAGAACTGGAGAAACAACAACTTGTTGCCTATGAAATTGAATTAACTAGCTGCAGCCAGGTACACACTGGCCTGGAATTAAGATGTTCAGAGAACACAGCAAAGCTTCTGTGCGTGCAGGAGGCAATATTTAATGACGGCACGGATCACCATCAATGCCAATACAAAACAAGGCCATGATCATGCTCTCTCTGAGCACTGGTTTGCCTGTCCTGCTTTCCTCCTCCTCCACCCCACGCTGCAGTAGCCCACTCCTTCCCCACTTTGCCCACCCCTTTTCACCCACCGCAGCCTGACAATCCCCTGCCCAAAACCAACAGGAGCACACAAAGGCCGACAAGGCAGCAATGCCAGCAGGCAGAGCAGCCAGCTCCCACTGAGCAGAGACCTCAGAGCAATGCCGCCGGTACAGAGAAGTGACATCTTTATAACAGGACAGGGGAATGTGCTTAAATTAATTGGCAGTTCAGATAACAGAGGCTTTCGCTCTCCACTGGGCTGTTAAGAACACTGGAATTGCTGCAGATAAAAGTCTGGCAGCATTTTCATCATAAGCTCAATGTTTCTGGGCTGTATAATCCAGCCATTAAAAAAAAATATATATATATATGCTCTGGGCTGAAACCTGACATACCAGGTCCCAGCACAGCAGCAAATATTTGTGTTTCCCAAATTTCCAGAGCGGTCCTTTTGGGCCCATCAGGCAGTTACAAGCCGGTGGAGTGGAGATGGTTTTCCAGGGGAAGCTGCACTTGCATCAGTCGTGGATTTCGGAGCTTCATTTCACTCCGTTGACCAAGCGGGCGAGTTTGTTCTCATGCTGCAGCCATCGGAAATACAAGCAGACAGCAGCATCCAGCAGACACGACTGGATGTTCATTGGCCCCGTGATTTGCGGCAGCAGGTTTTCCCCGTGATGTGAGGACCATCCTGAATTATGGGGCAGGAGAGAGAGATCCACGGGGAATTTCTTAGGCAGCTGCAGGAGAGGTGAGAAGCATCCTGTGGCCCACAGCAGCTTTCTGACGAGGCAGCACAGGAGAATATAGCACCAAGGATTTGGGGATGTAGGCCAACAGCATCAGATGCTTTTTGTTGATGCAGTCTATTGCTGTGAAATGGTCCAGAAATCCCTCCTAGCTTTTCGGCATCAGAGTTAAGTGTTTCCTTAGGAGCTAAATCACCTCAGGCTTACCTCTACAGCCAACGGAGAAAAGCACAAGCAGAGAAAAAAAAAAAAATTAAAAATAAAATAAAATAAAAAACTCTGGCAGTTTCTGGTGTCCAAACTGTATGAGTCAGGTTCACCAAGGAGCAGCAAGAGCGACTAAGATCTGACTTGATTAAGTTCATCGAGTGAGCAAGACAAGTGACTGTTTCACTCCATGCTGGTGGTTTTCTCTTTATAATACACCTTTCTTGCTTGAGCTGTGATTTTTAGGAAGGATATGCCTCAACATTTGACTGGGTTTAAATCTCAGGGGGCTCGTAGTACCCAGCTCTAATCTCTGCCCATTCAGTTCCTCTCCTGGCCATGACACCCCACCCCATCAAGTCACCCGACTCGCTGCTCTCTAAGCAGAAAAAAAGCCCCACAACAGCAGCTGTGGGGCTGCACCCACCGGCGCCACGGCAGGGAAGGACCTCTGAGCACTTTTCCAGTCTACAGGCATTACATCAATTGAGAGTTTGCACAGAGCAGACCATCGTCTAGACAGCGTTAAGCTCCGAGCAGGGAAGGTGCAGCGTGGTTTCCAGAGTAAGCGTTTCTGACATTTGCTTAGTCATCGCCTTCCCTCCGGTTTGGTATCATGAGCGATTCCTTCCTCCGGTAGCCCTGGAAACGGCGGGAGGCGGCAGCTCCAGGCATGGGCTGCTGCTGGGTGGCACTGGAGGAGGGGGGGTCTGGGCTCCTGTATTGTCCCCCTCCCCGCCATCCTCACCATCACCCAGCCCACCTTCCCACAGCACAGAGGGAATGACTTCTTGTGGTAATTCCTGCATCAAACCTCAAGGCGGGGTAGCGGGATGCTGACAGAGGGCTGGGGATGAAATGCACCCATGGCACTGGGGCCTGGGGAGACACCAGCAGCAAGAACCACCTAAAAAAAAAAAATAAAAAATTAAGTCCATCTTCCATCAGTGCCCCAACTTGCTTTGGGGTCTTCAAGTTGCTCCGCTTTCTTCCTGCTCCCATTCCGCTTTTCCCAGCTTCGTTGGGCCAGTCCGTAGCTCAGGCCAGACGCTGCCAACCGCTCTGCGGCACTCCGGCACGGGGGCATTACCAGCGCGTCTCAGGGCTCTAAGCACTACTTCAATTAAGAGCAACAGCAGAAGAAAGCGCAAAACACTGCATTGTGTAACTCCTGCAATAAAAGCAGCCCCGTCAAAATGTAAATAGGTGGCATTTTAATGGCAATAACTCAAGCAAATCAGGAGGTATTGCTAGTTCTTAGAAAAAGCACTCAGCAAAGAAGGCTTTTGTGCTGAGGACTGCCTTTTTCCACCAAAAAATGTTTGTTTTCAGGGAAACATCAATTTCAGCTTTCCAGTGGGAAAAAACAAAACATTTTAGTTTCATTTTTACTTCAAATATGCCTTCAGATTTTATTTTTATTTGGTTGGTTTTAACTGCAATGATATTGTAAAGCTGGCTGAAAGCAGGTGCTTTCACTTAAAATCAGGTTGAAACCTCCCGGGGGAAAACCTACCTTTTGAAACACAAACTTTTGGAATGAGGATTTTTTCCTCCACTGTTTCTCATTGGGGAAAAAAATCTGGATTTCCGGGCAGCCATCCTTCAAACCTGGATGGAGACAGCTCTCGCCCAAGTCAGTTGATGCCTCCTGCCCATCGGCATGCGGTGTGGGACATGAGCATTTGAGGTGGAGGCAGTTGTTTGGCTGCATCTCCCACACATTCGTTTTGCCTTCAGAGACGCATGGGCAGCTTGGGGTACCGGGTCCCCCCCACAAGCCACCAGTGCTCGTGCACAGCCACCATTCCCAGCTCCATTTCTCAGGGAAACCCACTCACTCCTTCAGCTGCTGATGGCTGAGATGACCAATTGCACTTTGATATTTACATAAGCGTGCTGCATGTCACGGCAATCTTCAGTAGACCACATTCTTCGGAGGCAAGGAAACTCCTTCGTTTCTTTGCAATTCATGGAGAAGCAATGGATTTATGTCCACCCTTTTCTTTTGTTATCATATTCCCCAGCAGCCTGACACATGGCATGAACGTGATGTCAAGAAAACTCAATCAAACACAATACAGGTTGCTAAGAAAGAGTTTCAAAGTGGGTTTTGCACCATCGGATCAAGAAGGAGGTGGATAGTGAATGCAATGCTGCGGGGAAGCAAGAACACCTTCAGCAGGAACAAGGTTGGTAAGATGCGTCCTCCTTCTGGAGGACAGGTCTTGGGGCCATGCAGGACACAGATCTCCAGCAAAGCTTCCAGCAAATGAGGACAAGTCAGATTGTAGGAGGGGGAGAAAAGCAGAGAGGGAGGCTAGAAGATGCCAAGCAACATCAATCGCATGGCTTTGTCAAGAGCCCAGGATGGAGCTGGAGTGATAAAGTTTGCATCTGGGTTTTACAGATGACCAAATTTACAGGCTGGGGTAGAGTCAGGATTTGGCTCTTGTCTCAGGCCCCGCTCTTCTTCAAAAGAAAGGAACGTTTTAGCCCAGAAGTTCCCAAAATCAGCAATGGAGCTGCTTGGATGAAATCAGCAGGCAACTCTGAGGAACACGGCATCTTCCATTTATGCATCTTGCTTTAGAAAGGAGAGCTCTGCTTGAGTAGATCTTCTTGCTACTGGTGATAACTTTTTCACTGTTATTTGAATGTAGATGTAAAGACATACAAGTTTGATCACATCTTCTGCAGCTCTTGTAAAGCACAAGTCAGACATCATTTTGTCACCCCTTCCACTGCAATTGTTTCATGGCAGCAGGTCACCCAGTTAATGAACATCAATGCTGTCCCACCATGCTTCATGCAGCCCCATCGCCCCTTTTGGAAGCGACACTGATGCACGCGTAGCCTGGCCACTGCCGTCCCAGCCCTCAGCACCTCTGCCTGAGCCAGCAGCTCATCCTCACCTCGTGTTATTCCAGCTTCAATCATGTCAAACTCACCTCCCCGGTTCTAAGCACAAGCTCAGCCAAAGGCCAAGGTGGTGAACTCAAAATGAGAAAGCTGAGGCCACCAAATTCATTACACTGATGACCTTCCCTGAAGCAAGATTTTAACTCCTCTACACAGAAAGGAGATGCTGGACCTGCGCGCGCAGACACATCCAGCCCCTGGAAGTCACAGCTAAGTGCAGGAGTTAAACTTACACCATTTCCATTTCCCTGACCCAACTGAGGGAGGGAAGTTGGTTTTTTTCCCCCCTTTTCATTTTCCTCTCTTGTTACAATTTTCTCCCTTGTTACACGAACGAGACAGCAGAATTTTAATGCCTCTTACGTTCTGTGAAAGATAACAGCAAACTGTACCACTCTGACCTTTTCAGTGTTTTGTAATTTCATCAGCTGTCCAGACCCACTCTTCCCTTCCCTGTGCTCCACCCGGGAGGGCAGGGTGGCGGGATGGCCGGCGAGAGCGCCACTGGTGCTCAGAGTGAAACAGCGACGGGGCTTTCCTGGCAGGAGAGGACTGAGGAGCTGCCTTCTACAGATCAGCCCTTTCTACAGGATCAGCCGAGGGTGGGAAGCAGGAGGCTGACACCAGTCCCTGCCACGCATCCCATAGCGGATGGCAGCAGGGTGGGGAGGAGAGCACAGTGCCCCAGGGAGGTGCTAGGGAGACAGGTTTGTCTTTCCAAAGCCTGTGGAGGATGGTGGTGGAAAAGCATTTCTGTCGGAGGGCTCAGAAAACAGATTCCATTGGTCCCACCAGCTGGGAAATGAAGACGCAGTAAAGCCTGAGCCTGGCACAGCACCGTAAAGACCGGCTGAGACCTAAACCCGTAACCCCAGGCTATTTCCTAAACACTAAAGTGGGTGCTGTCACCTGGCTGGGGAGGGGGACAGGGAGCCCCACCTTCTGATCTAGTTAAAGACATCCCTGCTTACTGCAGGGGGGTTGGACTAGATGATCTTTGGAGGTCCCTTCCGACCCAACACATTCCATCATTCTGCTTTGCTGCTCCAACACGGGTCTCACCTCCTGCCCAGGCTCCGCTCCCCAGCCCAGCGGGGACCTGCCATTCCCCTTCCCCGCGGCTCCGGTCGCAGAAGGGACAGCTCAAAGCACAGCTCCGACAGACAAGGACACACAACAGCCTCGACAGGGGAACAGCTTACAGCACACATCGATCAGACCGGACCATCTCTGTGCTCCAGATCCAGAGCCCGATTCACATCAAACTGCGGGACCGTGGCCATGCAGGGGACTATCTCCAAACTCAAGCTGACGCACAGGATGGTGCATCTCCTTCCAAGCTGCTTAAACAGCTCGGAGGGTTTCTACCCCCTCTGCCCGGGATCTTCCTTTTTCAGAATCATCCCCTTCCCAAAACATTTAACCTGAAATCTCCTCTAACAAACTCCTCCCCACCTTGGGGACAAAACAGCTCTGGCTGCCATAGGCGAGTGATAATCTAGTAAATTTTAATCCTCGCCCGTTATTTTATTACCACCAGAAGTACACGGATTGAGATAAAAGGCTCACCAGCCCAGCCATGATTATATTATAAAAGTAATTATCTCCTCTTCCATCCGACTTTGTGCTTTCTTTCTGTAATGAAGTTTCCAGCTAATGTTTGCAACGATGGGGCCAGCCACCACAAAAACGTAAAAGCTAATTGTCTGTTCAGCGCGTGAGAGACAGTGGGGAAGGCTGGGGAGGAGGAGAAAAGAGCAGGGGAGCCCCGAGCCGGGAGCACATCGGAGCTCCTGGCTGCTGACAGGGCCCGTGCCCCAGTGCAGAGCTGGTCCCAGGGACACCCTCAGGCTCCCAGCTGTAGACACGAGCACCCCAAAGCACAGCACTATGGTCTCAAGTACACATTTGCCTCAAGGCACCTAACCCTGTGGAACGGGACTTCTTGACTCTTGATCAGGGAGTGGAGCGATAGGATGAGGGGTAACGGTTTTAAACTGGAAGAGGGAGATTTAGATGAGGTCTCAGGAAAAAATTCTTTGCCATGAGGGCGGTGAGCCCCTGGCCCAGGTTGCCCAGAGAAGCTGTGGCTGCCCCATCCCTGGAGGGGTTCAAGGCCAGGTTGGACGGGGCTTGGAGCAACCTGGGCTGGCGGGAGGTGTCCCTGCCCAGGGCCGGGGGTGGAACGAGGTGATCTTTAAGGTCCCTTCCAACTCTAACTGTTCTGTGATTCTATGGATCTTGGTCTTTCAGACTGTTTCTGAACCCTCAGGAAGGCTTAAAGGGACATTAAAATGACAAGCCATTCTCACATTCTGAGCCCAGTGATGAATGCAGTGTGGAGAGTGCCACCCCACCATCACCAACGCAGCTCACCCTGTTGCTGGCTGTAGAAGGCAGGTTACAAATGGAAAGGGAAACTGAGGCACACAGTGGGAGAAAGACTTCAGTGCAAGACCACGGCTACCCCCAGCCCTCACTCACATTCAACTCCACCCAAATGGTCTCTCTGTGTGAAGCTGGACCAAAACTGCTTTTGGCCCATGAGCCATCCTCACTCAAGTTTCTAAGTGCGGAAGCAACATGAGGGCTCTTCTCCAGCAGACAAGAAATTATCCAGAATTGAATGAGCTAAATATAACGTTAAACAAGCACACAATGTACAGATGACAACACAGAGATGTTAGCTTACACATGTTGGGTGCATTGTTTCATAGAGTGGGGGTTTTTTTGTGCTTTGTACTATTACTGAGTGGAATAAAATCATCATTTGAGACACTTAATTGTACTAATTATAATATTCTTGGGAACATTTTGAAAAATTACCATCTTTTAACAATGCAAAACTGACCATATGATGTCCTCTATAGTATAGAGTTTCTTCTATCTTCCCAAATTAAGCGGTAGGACAGCACTTTGCAAAAGCTGCCAGAAGGATCAGTTCCCACCCAGCCCAGCAGCTCACGCTCTTTGTCTCGTGCCGTTACAGAAGAGGATGTTTTGTCCCTTAATGGTAAACAATGCTCTCATGATTTGGAAAGGTATCGTAAAAAGCCAAAATCAAAACACATTTCAGCTGAGTTTCTTCAACATCAAAATTTGCACTAACTTCACTAGGACTGAAAGTTTGATGTCTGCAGGCCACTGCTCCCCACTTCCAGTGCTTTCCATTTTAAGATGGAACTAAACTACCCCAGAACTTCGGTCCCAGCCCTCAGAAAAAAAACCAATCCAGCACCCAACATCTCTAGATACCACAGAAGAACCAGCAATGACATTGTCTAAACCTCCACCAGTGCTCTGCTGGGCAGATGACCTTTCCCTGTCTCTTCCCACTCAACAGCAGTCATGACCCACCCAGCAACACAGGGTTTAATTTTTCTCTTATGCCATTACACGACTCAGCACCTCAACTGCTGTGTCCGTGCATCTTCACAGCGACACGCAGAGTCCTCACACAGCGTCAGAGCTTTTCTGTGCTTGGCACCAATCCCCCCACTCCTTCAAGGACACAGCACCCATCCCAAACTGCTTATACCATCCTCCCTGTGCACCAATGATCCTCTGGAGGACACCCGAGGCAGCGAGGGGACATTTGAGGGAGTTTCTGCTCCCTGATGAACGATTGCGTGAAAGCGGCAGGTTTGGAGCCACTTCCCCGGGGCAGGACAGAGGGACGGACGATGATTGCGGCGTGGGAGGACGCAGCAGGAAGCCAGCGCCTGCCGCATCCCACACCTGCCCTTCCAGCAGCATCTCCTGACAGCGCAGGGCTCCAGCAACGGCCTTTCACAGATTTGCAGGATGCACTTCCCAAAAGCCAGCCAGCTCCTTCTAGAATCTGCCTGGGAAGGAACCTGCCACCAGCTACGCGTAGAGATGGGGCCATTGGGAGAGGGGACTTGGCTGGAGATAGTGCTTTATTAGGTTTAAAACTTTCAGTCTGTAAACAGCTCTCCCCAGGTAGCTGCTGGGTGCAGCTGGATGAGTCTGGATGAAGCAGAGAGGAAGAAGGAAAGGCAGATAAAATCAGCTCTGCAATCCAAGGCGATGCTGGAGTTCAAGAAGGTTCAAGAAGGACAGGGAACTGCTGGAGAGGGGACAGCAAAGGGCTACCAAGATGCTGAGGGGACTGGAACACCTCTCTGATGAGGAAAGGCTGAGGGATTTGGGTCTCTTCAGTCTGGAAAAAGGACGACCGAGGGGGGACCTTATCAACACTTATCAATACTGAAAGGGGGGGTGTCAGGAGGATGGGGCCAGGCTCTGCTCAGTGGTGCCCGGGGACAGGACAAGGGGTAACGGGCACAAACTTGAGCATGGGAAGTTCCACCTCAACGTGAGGAGGAACTTCTTTGCTGTGAGGGTGGCAGAGCCCTGGCACAGGCTGCCCAGAGAGGTGGGGGAGTCTCCGTCTCTGGAGACATCCCAACCCCGCCTGGACACGTTCCTGTGCCACCTGCTGTGGGTGACCCTGCTCTGGCAGGGGGTAGGACTGGGTGATCTCCAGAGGTCCCTGCCAACCCCCACCATTCTGTGATGTTCCTTCCACCTGCCCTCACTGCTTCCCTCTGCCTTCAAATGCAGCGGTTTAGAGCCCCATGCGCTTACAGAAATATCTCTCTAATCCTTCACTTATCCGAGAGATCTGTCCCACTCATCATTTCCAGGGGGGCACTGGCAGTAGCACAGGAATCACAGGACAGTCAAATTTATCTGCTTCTCATGTGGGCACTGCAGAGCCCCTGGGCTCGCCTGCAGCTGCCTGACCCTGGCGCTGCCTTTTCGCCAGCAGAGTCTCATCCAGCGCTGCACTGACACCAGAGCCAAACACTTGAAAGGCCCAGGGCTACAGAGCTGATGAGAATTCATCAGGTTAAAAATGCATATATTAAATTACTTCTCTGAGAATCCTTATCCCCCAAGCTCAATACCCAGGCAAAAGCCACAGGGGAGTCAGTGCCTCCCTGCAGCACAGCCAGTGTCAGCATCTCCACCGCAACCACACAAGCAGCAAATTTGGAAGAGCAAACAGGTGGCAGCCACTCGCTGCACCATCTCTCTTGGGACAGGCTCTCCTCTCCCATCGCAGGCCCCGGGAGATGCTCCCCTCCAGCCAGGTCGAGCCGCAGCAGCTCTTTTCCATGGTCCCCACCTCAATGACGGATAATCTTCCGTCGCAATACCCAGCCTCTCGGTAGGGTGCAAGGTCAGAAAATCCTCCTCCGCGGTTCAGCCCGCATTCGCCTGCAGCCCAGATAATTGACTTGTCCGTAGGCTTTCATCTCCTGCCTGGGCTGGGAAGATGAAGTCAAATTGCACCTTTAAAATCCAAGCTGCCTGGTGCCACCTTTGCCAGTCAATAAATCCCTACCACCCTCACGCCGGAGTTTCCAGCGCAGACGTGAAAAGCTCAGGCCCAAGCACTTGTGGAAATCTCCCCTCTCATCTGTCACACAGCTTACTCTGAAACATGAGCATCCTTTAACCTGCTTTTACTTATTTATTTAAACAGGAAAGGAAGGAGAAAAACATCCAAACTAGCCTGTGTCAGCAATTAGGAGCATGAAATATCTGGCAAGGCAGCTTTATAATTAGAGCTTTACCCTGTCCTTCTCTTCTCCCTCTGCCAAAAACAAAAGTCACTGAAGAGCAGCCACGTCTGCAAGGTTGTGCTGCTCCTGGGGAGCCTTGGAGGATGAAAGGGCTCTGGGGCTCCAAACTGCTGGTTTCATGCTCCCGTTGGGCAGGAGAACTGCGAGCGCAGGGAGCAAAGGCTGTGGGCAGCACATGGACCAAGAGATCTGTCCCAAGGGATTTCTCTTTTGGCTGACATGAAGCCTTTTACCCCTCCAACACAGGACAACCTGCTGCCTCGTTCCCTCAACTTATAAGCCCACCCTTCCCACCCACCAGCACTCAATTTTTCCACACCTTCCCCACTGCATTCAGACTACACGCACACACGCATTGCACATCTCCAGCCCAACACTATGTACCACATTTTCTCCCAACCCCTCTTAAAAGTCATGCAAAAAACACACTCACAGCCTCATCAGCAGGGTTGTGAGATGTTCAGAACAAGGGGTAACTTCTTTGCTGTGAGGGTGGCAGAGCCCTGGCACAGGCTGCCCAGAGAGGTGGGGGAGTCTCCGTCTCTGGAGACATCCCAACCCCGCCTGGACGCGTTCCTGTGCCACCTGCTGTGGGTGACCCTGCTCTGGCCGGGGGTGGGACTGGGTGATCTCCAGAGGTCCCTGCCAACCCCCACCAGCCTGCCTACACTCTGCATCTACAAGCACTGCCCGTGGAACTATAAGCCTTCCTTTCCCCACACCCAGCTATTTCCAGCTTGCTCCGCATCAGGTATCTCTAATCTGTCTTTTAATTCTGAAATCATAAACTGCAATTTCTGCAGTGCTCTGACATCACATGCTCTCAGGCTGGGATAAATAAGCTGACCCTAACATCCATTTATCAGTGCGATTGGCCCATTATAACCAGAGTCTAGTTAGTGACAATAAAATATTAATAACTAAATAGAGCATAAACCTCCAAATATCCTGAAGGCAGTACAAGACAGCTGTGTAGGACAGCTGTGCCATCCCTGGGCAACATCTATTGCCGTCTGCCAGGCCAGGCCAGCATGCCAGGGCCAGGCCACCCCTCCCCAGCAAGTCTGGTGAACCAGAGAGATCAGCTCTGCAATGACCCACCATTGTCGCAAGGGATCTCCTTTGCCCTCTAGGATGGATCCAGAAAGATGACAATATTTGTGCTACCAGAGATGTTAAAAGCCCCAGACATACAAAGGCTGTAAGAGCATGAAAAGATCCCTGCCTGTAGCCTGTGGTGCCAGATGGGATTTTGCTCCATGAAACAGTGGCAGTAGGGCAGAGGGACACCACAAACCATCGTGGGAGCTGGTGAACTGGTGAATGTGGGCTACTGAGCTGCAAAGCTCCCTCCTTTCAGGCCTGAAGGAGCCCCTGGGGCAAGGTGGTGGTACAAAGCGGGCTGATGGTGCTGTGCAGCCAACGCAACGCATCCCCGGCATGAGAATCAACCCAAGCTCAGACACATCCCTCCGCACCGGGGCTCCTCCAGGCAGGGACTGTCACTCCCTGTACACAGGATTCATTTCAGCCAGCCTTCAAAGATCCTCAAAGCTCACAAAATCCAAGCTAATTCTTTAGGCTCCCTCTACAGACATCCCCTGCTGGCTGCTCGTCGAGATGAGAAACACCCAGGGTGGGTGGCTTGAGCATCGTGGAAAGTAGCTCCTCTTCCTTGGCAAGCCAAGCTGGCCACCTCACCTGGACTCGGACAACGGATTGGCAAAGTCTGAAATGCATCTATAGTAGTAAGAAATAGCAATAATTTACAGAGTAGAAGGGCAGTGCTAGCTGTTTTACACAGCAAAGAGGAGCAACACAGAGGGTCTTCCACCAAATGAGGTTACCTCCATGGCCTATGCCAGACATTTCCATGAGGAGCCATGTGCTGATCTCCTGCCTCCAGACTTTAAGTACCAATGCCCCTTATGAGTTATATTACGCAGGTTTGAGCAGTTTTCCTTTGCTCCAAAGCTTCCAGCTCTAGATATTAATGACATCTAATGAGAAGCAGCTGATGCCTGTTCACATTTCACTTCCAAGCGGTACAGAGCAAAAGGGCTCTGGGCTTGGCAGGTACCTGCTCACCACCAGGCACCGAGCTGCTCCCCCCCGCAACCTGCCCCCCAGCAGCTGCTCCCTCCTGGCCACCACTGAGGAGGCTTCTAAACATGGAAAGGTGATGCCCAAGGCCCATTTATCAGACACCAGAGGTTGGGAAGAGGCATGAAGCAATCTGAGGTGAGGTGGGCTGGTATTGCCATCTCCTCTAGGAGACCACAAGCATTTCTAAGAAGATTGCCCCATAGATGCCATTTCCCTGCTTTGTCTGGGAGAAACCCTTGAACATATAACTCTCTTCTTTCCCTTCTAATCTCCAGGGCATGCTGTCCTTCCCACTGCACCCACGAGAGAACTGCATCATCCCCAGACACAGCCCAGCATCCCAGGAATCCCATCCCCACCCTCAGCCCCTCCAAATCCCCTTGCAAAAGCAACACGTAACCTAGTGGGATAAAGGCTTTCAAGATATGCCCGCAAACCCCGCACATCGCACCTTTCCCCTCCCTTCCCCAAACAGCAGGTTGGCGCACGGCTGCGGTGATCGAAGAGAGCTTTTTCATCTTCAAAAGGCATGGAGGAGAACAAACGGCAGATACACGCGCTTAGCACACACAGACATAACAGGGCTGAAAAGAACTCCAGCTCCTGGGCTTGCGAACCAGCACTACATTACTGCAATCGCTCTGTAATTCGTTACCCCTGAGCAAGCCAATATGTTTCAGGAGCAGCCGGATTCACATGCGGCATCCAGAGCCGGGGGCTGACCCGCAAAAAAACCCCAGGGACCGAGGAAGGGAATTAGGGAGCCCAAGGGGAAGGGGCTGCTGCACACCCCCCAGCACAACTGGTGGACGCGTCCTGGACACCCCTGGGGAGGCAGAAGCACAACCACCCTCCCCAGCGCTCTCCCTGCTGTCAGAAACCGCCCTCACGACACTGGGCGATGCCATGGGGACCTATGTCAGTACCCACTGCAATGGGTGAGGTGGCACCGAGAGGAACGAGGAAGATGCCAAAATTGTCTGCACCTGCCTCAGCCGTGGGCGAACACCCACAAGTGCAAATGAATCCTTTTAGCACGGCTAATCAAGGCAACACAAGAATATTTCTGCTGAATGTTCAGATGGGAGAGCAGGTCTGGCTGCCTGAAGCACAGAGAGATCTCTGCCAAGGGCAAAACCCGCCTGTCCCAGAGACAGGTAACGGCTTAACACACAGTTTTCTGACTTGCACCAAAAAAAAACCCTCACCCAAAACCCCCCCACATATGTAAAATCCGCACAGAGGCTAGCAACTGCTAGCATCTTCGGAGATTTGTAGCATTTGTGTGGTAAGTGGATTTCAATTAAAGCCATCCATAAAGAGGGAGGGCTTCTCCTTCCGTCTAAATCACAGCAGCGCATCAGGAGGAGCGGAAAATGTATTTTTAAATGCTATACCTCAGATGGTGGAGAGCACCATCCTCTTAGGCTGAGGGGGAAAAACAAATTAATTGATACAGGTCAGACCAGAGCAAGACTCTCAATTATCTTACAGTAATTACCCTAATAAAAATTTAAATACACATAAGCTAACTTGGTACGGTTTAGCCTCAATATTAACAACAGGAGAAACTCATCTTCTACAGATGCCCAAGGGAAAATTAAGAGTCAGCTACTGATATCCAGACCCCCAGACAGGTCTCCTTCAGACAAACAGTCATTTGGGGCACACATAAAAATATGTTTACCAGCGCACACAAACACACACACGTGCAAATTCCTGGCTTTTCTGCAACTATCACTAGAGGAAAATAAAAATCTGTACACAATATGTTACAGCCGCTTCGATCCGCACCCCCGGTTTCCCTTACAAAAGCCCTGGTGCGCATCCTAAATGACATGAGTTTCCCATTCAGCACCCTCCGAGGATGAGAAATATTGTTTTCATTCTCATTTTCAGCACTCAGAATGGAAGAGAGCTGAGCAAACTCCTTCTGGAAAATACTTTATCAAAGGAAAATGCATGTGGAGTGAAACCAAAAGTGCTGGCTAATTGAGGCAGAATACAGTAAATAGCCTCAGCCAGGAAAAATTGAAGCGCTGAAGGAGTAATCAAACATTTCCTTTCAGTGTTTGCTAAATTAGGTGGTTCAAAATGGTGTTTTAACTTCAGTAGTTCTCCATATGTCAGGATAAACGAGCTTTAAAATATATATATATACATATAAACAGTAAAATGGAGCAACACATCTTATTTTCACATCTTGTGAAGGAAAAAAAAAAAAAAAACAACAATGAGAAAGGTACCTAGGGTCCACCGAACATGCTGGAGCTTATTTTTCTCAACTTGTCCAACAGAAATGGAAAATTATAGACCAAGCTCTAGATATCAGGCTCAGAGGGATGCCTGGAAGCCCCTGGACCACTCAGTCCACCCCATGCCCAGACCTTCACAGCCAGGTGGGCTGTACTGCAGTGGCAGAGGCTCCAAGGTGACAGACACCCCAAGGAAGGTGTCATCTGGATTAGCAGCTGGTCTTACCTAAGGTGGTAGAGCTTCCTCATGGCCAAAGTGATGGGACAGGTCTGCTAAAATCGCTCCCTGCTCCACCAGGTGCTCCTTAGCCAGAGCTGCCAACGTGCCTCTCCATCTCTCCCAAAAGCCAGGCCTTTCCCCACGCAGGCAGTAAGTCTGTCCTGGTGGGTCTGCTCTTCTTCTGAGCAGAGCTGCAGAGGCTCAGAGATGCTTTAGGAGTTACTGGCCACACCTCATCCCAGCTTTTTCACTTGCTCTTCATGGACCTGATTCCTCTCACCTGTTGCATGGCTGCAGTTCACCAGCAGCTAATGTTTAAATGGGGAACACATGTATAAAACAAGTCTTCAGCAGATTTGGGGGATGTTTTTTGGAGCACCTTTGCACAGAGGAACACTTCCTTAATTACCTCCCAGTTAGGTTCAGGTTGTGTTTGCTGACTCTCAGGTGAGATATTTTGTTACGGGGAAAAGGTGGCATTGGGAAAAGGTGGGCAAAATTCAGAACACCACCAGAGAAGGATGAAAAACTAATGCCACCCCTTCCCCCAAGATCTCAGGGTTGGTGTGCTTGCTCAGGGCACGGGAGGCCATGTGTCCCATCCCCTCTCTCCCCCTGCCCCGAGCAGATCTGGGCTCATTTCTGCCAAAACTGGGGCTTTGGACAGGAGAGGAGGGCTGGGTGGTTCTCAACGCCTCCCCCTGAAGCTGCTTCATGCAGATGAACCTGGGCTGGGCAGGAAGACGATGACAGATGGCCAACATTGGCGTGGGTGCCCCCAGCACCCACCGAGGGATCTCCCCACTGCCTGCCTCAACAGCTGCTTACGTCGTTTCTGTGGAGCAGAAGAGCTGCGCCACCAGAAGGGATTCAAAATGCCCAGCAGCCTGATGGTTAGAGTACTCATTAAAAATGCAACACTGCTTTCGATTCCTGTCCTAAAATCGAGCAGAGCTTAGATATTAAGTTTGCTCTCCTGAATCCAAAAGCTCTGAGCACAATGCTGCAAGAACCTCTTGGGCAGAAGTTGTGCCTCTTCACCTGGAGCTCTTCCTCTTGACATAAATACCCTTAAACCCTCAGGGAGATGATCAAAGTGAGCGGTTACACTTTCGCCCCTACAGCGGGACGCTTATACTCCTGTTTACCAGACATACCATTTAATTAAACACCAAGCCAGATCAGGTCAAGAAGAGTCTTAAAACAGGACAAGGTGTTCTTGTTGTGTTGCTCCAAGACACAAAACCTTCAGCTGTCCATGCTGGTTGCCCAAACCAGAAACTACTCCTAATCTCCCAGCTGGTCCCAGTATGGGGAAAGGTCATTCTGCTCCATCTTTCCTCCCACCAGCATCAACCCTGGAGGTAGTTGGAAGGTGCATCCTGCAGAGGCACACCGCGACATACAAGTGTATCACTCCAATAGCTGCCCAGTTGCACACTGGTGCCCACCTGCACTGGGGTCACTTATCAAAGGGAAATGAGATGAGCATCGGCACAGCACTGATGCCTCTTTCCACCTTAGCTGCTGCTGGGTGAGCATGTGCAGGTTGGGAGTGCTGCCTTTGGACTGATGTGCCCTGTGAAAGCCACAGCCCAGAGATTTCACGCCTGTTGGAGGCTCTGCTTGTGCGAGGTGACGACCGTGCCATCACACGACCGGCAGCGTGTCCCGCTGCTCTGGGGGAGGCCACTGCTGCCCTTCAGCAGTTCAGTTCTCTGCGGTACATCCCCAGCTCCCTGGGGTGTGTTTGATAATTCCCCCCGGTGCCTGGGCCAAGGGACAGCAGTCCGTTAAGGCCACAGTTTAAAATGGCAATTTCTGGTATTTTTCATGTTACAGAAGAACTCTTGAATTCCTGACAGACGACAGGTAGGAGCAGCAGGGCTGGTGGGAGAGGTAATGGGTCCTGTGAGGCCCTCAGGGAGAGCAGAGCAGCTTCCAGGAATTCATTCGCCATCAGATAATTGCCAAAATAAAAAATTTTAAAAGAAAANCACAGCTCAGGTCCAGCCCTGGAAATTCCTGCTTTTAGCTCGGGAGGTCGCCAGGCTCAGGCTTCGTATTTCAGGCAGAACAATAGATGTTAAATACGAGTTACTCAAACCTCATCCCCTTTCCAAGTCACCCTGCATCCCATCACCACCCCACAGAGATGCTCCCCCCCAACTCCAGCAGCCTCACCGCACCGCGGGGTGCCAGCCATCACCTGGGGCTTATTGCACACCATCCCTCTGAGACCTCCTGTATCGCTCGACATCCGGACACGCACAGGAGAGTTTGTTCCTGGCAGAAGGAGCCTGGGACTGAAATGGCTTTAAGGTCTGTTGCTAGCAGAGATGCGCAGCCTGCCTGTCCCTGCCTACGTGCCCTGGGGCTTGCACCAGTCCCTCTCCCAGCACCGCCAGCCAGGGAGGGAGGGAGGCAGGCAGGCAGCCGGCGTAACCCCTCTCCCCATGCGTCACCTCCTGGGATGTCCCAGCTGGGTTCCCAGCACCACGGGGCAGAGGCAGAGCTGGACTCCAGATGCCTGTATCTGGGCCAGAGTGTTCACGCTGCCAGACAAGCATCCAAAAACCCTCGCTGGAATTAAGGATCAAAGACAGGAAGGGAATTTAGCGAGCGCAGAAGTTCCCACTGACTCCTGCAACTACTTCCACGTGCAAAGACCCAAGCCCGGCTCCCACGTGAATCCTCTCCTCTTTAGCAAAGCTCCAGCTCTTCAGTGCTTCCCCTTGCAGAGAGATGCCGGTGAAAGCCTTGCCGGCCCCCCGCAAACCTTTGTCTCCCCTTTCCTCCCATTGCCAGGCGCTGCCAACAGCAGGACCGGCAGCACCCAGCCCACAAACCCACTGACCACGGGCAGCACCATGGCCCCACGCTGCTCCAGGGGCTCTGCGGGGTACCAAGAGGGGTCCGTTAAAAGGTTCGAGCCCAGGCTGGGAGCAGCGGCAGGGACCAGAGGAAGGCTGGAGAGCAGCAGCTCCGGTCCTGCCGCAGCTTCATGCAAGAGAGGAGAATCCTGCTCAGCCGGGAGGCTGCGGAGAAGGCGGCTGGGAGGCAGGAGGGGGGTTATAAAGCTCCCTCTGTCTCCAGGTGCAATTCGGTTAAATTACGCCCCAAAGAGTAGGAAAAACATTGCAATCGGCTGCACCAGGACGTCCATTTCCAAGGATGTCCAGGGTACAAGAAAGGAAAATATCGATTAGAACTGGCTGCAAATTTTTCGGGAAGAACAGTTTTCTGACAGGAAATGACAAATTGATCATATCAGAATTTCCTGCTAGAACGGGTCAAACCCATAAAAACTTAACTTAGGAAAACAGTCACAATCTGTCTTATCACTGGGTTGAACATGTTTGTTCTTATTTTGAAACCACATCTACTTTCTTTTTATTAAGATTCACGCCAAAAATAAATCCTAAAACCAAAATAAAAATATTTTTATGTACTCCTAAACAAACTATTTTAATTGTACTGGAGGATTCACATTTCAAATACTTTTGCCTGGCAGAAACTCCAGGTCCTTCCCTAACTTGGAACTGATACAGGTACCTTTTGCCTAAGAGGGTTAAATAGGACGAACTGTTGCTATAGAATATTTGTAATTCTTGTTTTAATCCTTAAAATTATATCAGCCGCAGTCGAAACTCTCGGTGAGAACGGGGGATGCTGAGGATATCTTCTTTTACAGAGACACTTTCTCATTTGGGAGTTCTGGCATTTGGTGGGGTTTGGGGTTGGTTAGTGTTGGGGTTTTTTTAAGTTATTGGCTACAAATCATGGGTAGATCCTGTTCCAAGAAAATTGGGAATCCACTGGCAAAATCCTTCCATCTCCAGCAGACCCAGCTGGGGATGCAGAGTGTGACCTGTCCCCATGGACCGGTGGCAGCGAGAACAGGAGCCACAACATTTATGTATCTCACTCCTACCGGTTTCAAGGCAAGCCAGGAACCAAATCCATCGTGGAATCAGGCTGGGGATTATTTCTCACACGTGCTCTGTCTTCTCTGTTCTTTTCCCTGTTTTTCATTTTTCCCCCTCACTCCTGTCATCACACAGTTTATTTCATTCACCGTCGCCTTTGCCTTTTCCCTCGGTACTCTGAAGGCACTCGTTTCATTTCCATTTTTCAGACATTAAAAGCATTTATTTTGAATTCTGGTGCCTTCAGCACATTAAATCAGTCTCAGCTGCACTCAAAAAACACCAGCCTGATCTTGTTATACGCCTGTTCTTCATGTCGTGTTAAGACAGAGGGGGGATCCAAGCTGCCCTTCCAATAACCCTGTTCATTACCCACGCTCCGGGTTCAAAAGCTGAATGCAGAGGACACGCCACCAGGTCCAAACCCCGCTGCTCGCCCTGCATCCCGCCTGCCCTCTGGGTTTCAGAGATAGACGGGAGTGGTGAAGTCTGCACTGAATTTTTTCTAGCACTATATTTGAAGAGTGGCTGTGGAACGACCGATGAGAAGGATGGAGCCAGGGGCTTCCAGAGCAGAAGAGACAAGGAGCACCCATATCTCGACCAGGTGCCGCAGAGCCACCACCTCCTCACGCCAGAAGTGACACGTTCTTGTGGATCCCACTGGGACAAGGTAGGAAACTCTTGTTCTGGTTCGGGACAATCATCCCACCTTGGGGACATGGCTTTTAATGCAGCTCAGCTCAAACTGCTGTTGAGACAGAACGGAGCCATCCTGCCCTGCTTTGCCTGCAGCCAGCCAGGAGCAAGCTCTGGATCTGGGTTGGGGTGACCTTATTTCACCTCCCTCTATTCCTTCTTAAAGATGTGGTGCATTTTCCTATGATTTTTCCTAATGTTACTTCCTAAAGGGGAATGGGAACCTGCAGCTGAAGGCAGTAATTTCTCATGCCAGCCAGCCCCGATCAGCAAAAGCACATCTGCAACACCGCACAAAGCAACACGCCGCACGCATGCAGCCTCGGCAGCTCGCCCTTTCTTACAGAATAAACATATCCACCACCGTCCCAATAAGCTTATGCCGTAGAGCCAGGCTCTGCAGCCAGTAAATCCCATGGAGCCGTGCCCCGGGCAGAGCCAGGGATGGATCTCTCCACTGCTCAGAGGCTCACCGCCGCGGGGACTCGCATGCCGAGCACCATAAGCAGTTTATAATCTGGGCAATGTAAGCATCACCCTGCTAAACCCGCTCCCGGCTTTGTTCACCAGTGCCAAGTGCGAATTCCACGGTAATGTGGGCGACGGCCTGAGTAAGACCCGACTTAGCATGGCTCCAGGGAAGCAGACGGCACCTATGTTATCCATACAATAAGCCCAGCCAGCTTTTGAGGGCTTTGCCATTCAGATTGCTCAGCACTAGCGTTTCCCTTGCACACGCACTAACACACATAAGCCCCGCCGCCCTTTGGACCTCGCTTATCCCAGCAACTTTACAGGTTGATTAGGGTTTAGCCTATTTTTGAGCCTTTATCCTAAAGTGAAAAAGCACCCAACCAAAAATCATTAGACTGAGAACTATCAGTAGTGATTAACAAAGGGAAAAACAACAAACGAACTCACAAAACACAGGAGCCAGGAACAATATAGGGTAGCTCTATGAAAAGAAAGCTTTTTATCAGCCTCAGCATGGCACGGAGCCATTCCTCTGATACATCATTTCCCTTGTCTGACACACAAAACACTCTGGTGTAGGGTCTGTTTCCACCAACCACCAACAAACTTTTATCATGAAAAATAAATCAGGATAATCTACTGTTAGCGTGGGCTGGATGGAGAGGAGCAAGGGGGCGCTGCCAGGGCTCGGGGTCATACCCGTGTGCCGACCTGAGCACAGGGTTGGGGTTTCACCAGCACTTGGCATCATTGCCGGCAGATCGGTGTCAGGTCCTGTCTCCCAACGGGGCAGACAGTCCAGAGAGATATTAATTCCCTTGCCCAGGGACATGTAACAAAGCCACTGGACACCTGGGAGAAGGAGCCCAGGGACACCTGGCTCCTTTCCCTGTATTTTTCCCCAGAGTGCCTCATTCACTCCCAACCACATTCCACTTGTGCCCCCCGGGGCTCACCCTCCTCCCCAGGAGGGACTTGGGAGAGGAGCCCTGCTCTGTTGAGCGCTTAAGAACATGCTCGGAGTTGAGTTTGTGCTCAAGGGCTTACCAGAGAGCTACTGAAGGAGATCAAGTGCAAAGGCTTCCCAGAATAATCAGGAGAAAAAGGCTTATGCGGCATATCACCACTGGAGCGCCTGGGTGAAGCTGTCCGGGCATGGGGGATCTCACCGGCTCCAGCTGGAGCTTTCAAACCAGACAAAGATCTAAATCCCCCAGCCTGGATCCTGCACCCATCTCCAAGCTCCCTCTGCTGTTCCCAAGTGTGTGTTACAGTCCCTCATTCCTCTTGTTACTTCTCCATCCGCAGCAAGACCTCAGCAGAAAATACATCCTACTGCCACCCAAAGCTGCTCCCACCCAGGTGGGTCTGTCAGCGAGATCGGTGATGGCTGCATCAGGAGCAGGAAACAACAAGTACCTTTGGAGGCTTTATCTGGGATGAAGGTGATGGAGGCTTTATGTGGGATGAAGGTGATGAAATGAGAGAAAGCAGAAACGTTTGGGATGAAATAAGGGGAGAGGAGGAAATCGCCCTGCTGCAAATGGGTCAGATGTTCTGCTGAAAAGCAGGGAAAGCAACCACATTAAATTAGCGCTTGAGCTGCAGATAACCATCCCATTTGGGGTTCCTTGGTCTCTCTGCTCCCCCCAAGGTGCTGCCTAATTCTTCTCTTACTTTTACAGCAATATTGCCATGGCAAAACCCTCCAGCAAATGCCCAGGGCATCTCTCATGGTTAGCATGAACTCCAGGTCTTCTCCTGCAGGTCCATGATCTCAAACCCATCTCAGTGACTTGCAGTGACCAGGCTGGCCCTGGTTCAGAGACCCAGCAGAGGAGGGTGACACACACTGCTGCGGGGACCCCAGGTGATGAGCAGTCAAAGCAAAGCATCCCCTAGCTTTCTCCTGGCCATGGGGAAAGACACCACACACCCCAGAAGAACAGCAGAGCCTGGCCCGACCAATAGCAGGAACAACAATAACCCTCCAAGGCCCACTGCAGTCTTCAGCAAAGACTTAGCAGAAAATGAGTTTCATCAGAATATCCTGAATTCCTGTGGTTTTCTAGGCTCTTTAGAGTGGATTTCATACAAACTCAACCCCAAAGGACGCCCATTGTCCCACCGTGCACTTGGACCAGGCTCATAAATTTCAATCTGTTTTTTAGAGGAAATGAAAGAATGCAGCTAGTGCAGCCTAAATACAAATAGTTGTTTATTGGGATTGTTTATCCGCTGAGTGCCATGCAACTGCGGCTCTGGCTGTGGAGTGGCACAAAAGGAAGCCACAGGTTCTTATTACTGAGGAGACTCAAGACAGCACGCCCCTGCTGCGCGGCATCCCCCGACTACGCAGGCTTCTACCAGCGCCTGCCTGAACTGGTAAATGATTCATCTCAATCTCTGGAGGATTTTTCTGGTAACTGCTGCAGATCCACCTTGGGATGACAGAGCAAAACTAGCAGCAAACCAATCTTGTCACTTCTTTTTTTTCCTCCCCACACCAGAAAGACATAATTTCAGGCTTGGGATATCAGAATCAAAGCTAAGGACGATCTGGCTCCTTACGCAGAGATTTTTTTTTAAACCTGTTTTCAGCTGACAACGACAAAGCTGCCGCCCATGGGTTTATTGGCAAAATTTATGAGTTAGTGAAGAAAGCCACCAAAAGAGGAGGAAGCAGAATCAATTCCAAATCTCAGGGCAAGAAACAGGTTTCAGTGGGATTCAAAGGTGTTAAAGTCAGTGAGCCAGAGAGAAAGAAGCACAAAAGAAATACATGTACCCTCTAATCCCTAAGATACTTTGTCTGGAGGACACCAAGCACCGTGCTGCAAAATAAAAGCAATAACTCCTAAAGGACAACCAGGCCCTGTTAGCAGACAGACAAGAAATGAGGATGAAAGCAAGAAAGAAGCATGACAAGTTAAACAAATACAAAACCACTTGTCAACGCATTTTATAAGGAAAAAAAAAATAGGAACAACCATTTTCCTTGACTGGAGCTTTATTTACAATTACAACTGACCCAAATGAAGGAGGCTGTTCCCCAAGCCCTCCCCCCCGGGTGGGGTCGGGGATGGCAGCCATCACAGCCCGCTGCCTCCTGAGCACACCTAGAAGGTGCCCGGCACATCCCCAGCTGCCTGCACAGCACCAGTCTCTCTGAAAGGAGCCCATGGACTTTTCAGCTCGACCTTCACTCACGGTGCTACTGGGAGCGTTCATAAAACACCTGGAGGAGGGACTGGGCTGGACATGCACACCCACAGCTGGCCTGCCCCGTCCCCATCGGGGCTGTTCAGCCCCACCACCGTGTCCCAGCCTTCAACAACCCGCCCACACCTAGCAAGGTTTCGTGCCCCAACAGGGACCACACAAGCTTTTCTGTTTTAGGCACAGCACCAAAGGGGCCTTCCTCAAAGTCCACCGCCAAGGCAGGAACGGTGAACGCACGAAGCATCCTATGTCCACGCGTGAAGGAACGGGCAGTGGTTGCCAACACCTTTGCGTGGACCTGCCTCCCTTTTGTCCAGCAGCTGACTCTGGAGAGAATGTCCTCCTGGAGCTGTGATGAGGAGTATACTCACCCTTGTCCTCCCGCAGCCATGGGAGAGGCAAACCTCTGCCTCCAACCTCACCTTTGCAGGGCCACAGACCAGTGACAAAGAGACAAGAGAGGAACAAGACTCCAAAATTTGTTTCTACGTCCAAGAGGCATATCTACAGTTTCTCAGATTTTACATGTTCATGTGTGCGTGTGTATATATAATCATACACACACCCCCATCATTTTTATATCAGCCCCTTGTCATTTGGCACCTGGAGAAAACAGGGGGGTTTATTCTTTATTCTGAGTCATTTCTCTCTTCAGAACGAGATCAGCAAGACCTGGTCTGCCGGATATACCGAGCTACAGTCAGCGCTGCCTCTGCAAAGGCCTCCTCCTCCTCCTGAAAATCCATTTAGAAATTCCTAAAAAGACGCATTTGCTAAAGATGAAGGAAATTTGAGGACACAGCCAGAGAGCCACGATTATCAGAAAGGCAGAGAAGGGCCAGGGCAGATGTGCTGCTCCAGGTGGAGGACGCAAGGACTAAGTAAACATTACCTGAGCCATCGACTCCACATTACCCAGGAAACGCTGCCAGCATCGCTTTCATAATCCAAACCATTTACCCTCGTCCATGAGAGCAGAGCACTGATGGGAGAAGCTGGCAGGAGGCAGAGTTGGGGCCAAGTAAGAAATAAGAACCAGAACACCTGGCTGCAGAAACGCTCAAAAACATCCCAAAATAATTAGCTCCTCAGCATACTTCATTTATCCCTTGCAGCAGGAATGAATGAAAATGAATCTGTATTTAACCAGCAACTTGGAGCCTTTAAGAGAGAAATATTTTCAAGCTGGTAAGGGGAGCCATAGCTCCAAATTTCCACCAAGTTCTCAGGGGCCAGATTAAGAGGGCAGTAAAAAAGAAAAAAAAAAAAAAAAAGAAGGATTGAACTTGGAACACAAAATCAAGACAATTTACGGGAACTTTTTTTAAGGTTATGCAGAGCGGTTATTGCTGCTGGCGTGACCCTCAGATGACAAATAATACAGAAGGTGGCAGCCTGGCAGGGTGGCCGAGAGCGGGGGCAGACGGCGGCTGAGCAAGGCTGGGGACAAGGAGGGACGGGCAGTGGTGAGCAGAGGCTGTGACAGAGACCGTGCCATCACTCAGCCCTGCTCGATGGGGCCAGATGTGCCAAACCTCATACACAAAGAGATGAGGATGGTGAGGGACATCACAGACAGACGAGTGGAGCACAGCTTTCCCTTGCAGCACCGTGCTGGTCCTGTGGGATTTGCACCTGGCAGCACATACAACTCGAATTCATTTTGGAATTGCTTCTAGCAGTTCTCCAAACCAGTCTGAGTCCTTCAATTGCCTGCCCTTCACCTTGTTTGCCTTTATCTGAAGGAAATTGCCCACAGCTACCTCTGCAAAAGCATTCTTCAAGTGAAGCCTCAAATTTTCCCCTATCCTAGGAAACCATCTGTGGAAGATCCTCCAATATCCACCATCAAGGCATCCCTCTGCAGAGCATCCTCATCCTCACCTGGACAGCGTTGGCTGGGACAGGAGCACTCAAACTACAGGTGAGGTTAAAAACCCCAAACAAAGGGAGAGGAGAGACCGGGGGACAATTAATAGGGAGGAATTAGTTTCTTTAGCACTTCCAGCTCCATCAGGCATAAAAGTTTAGGATGCTCTCGGGGGAGGGAAGATTCTTGTCTCAAGGCAAACTGGCCTACTCACTCTATTTATAGATGAGAGGCAGCATTTTAGCCCTACTGCGGCTCACCAGAGCCCACTGAGATGCTCGGCACGTTATGCAAGTGGCTCCAGAGCCAGGCTGGTCCCCTGGCCCAGCGCCACATGTGGGTGGTCACCAGCAGCACAGGGAGATGTCCCATGCAGGGCAGGAGCCCCCATCTGGCGTGGGGGCGGCAGAGCCGATCCCCCACTGCAGGCACCACGCTGCACTGTGGGGACAACGGCGAGAAAGGCTGAAGCACCATACGAAGCATCCCTCTTCTCTGCTGGCGTAAACCGGGCTCAGAAAAACAACACAGTGCAGGGAACTGGGAGCTCCAGCTTTCCCTAAACCCCTCAGCTGGGAAGCATGGGGAACTGCAAGCAAAAGAAGGCAGAAAATGGGATTATTTCAAACCTTCTATATTGAAGGGAATGGCAACAGATTCGTGTCTCTGGCCTAAATCCCACCGTCTGGTTCACTGTGGGGCTGCTCAGGGACAGGATGGGACCACCTCCTGGCTGACATCCAGCGAGCAGAGCAGGGGCTGCTGCAAGCAGGACTTTGGCCTTCAAGGTGGTGTGTGTCTGTTTGGGACTAAAACAGCCACTTTGGGCACAAGACACGACATTGCACATGAGGTAGGCATCAAGTAATCACCACGATGCAGCCAAGTTACCTAATCCTCATCTTTCTTCTCCTTATCTTTCCAGAGCAAATTTAGCCTTCTGAAGAACTCTTTGCGTGTCTCCTATCTCAGCTATTAGCAATAAGGGTAACTAAGGGAGCCATCAATGGGAATTTAATCCTGGTCTTTTAGGACAGGGTCACAGGTAGCTGTAGGGATAAGGCTCAGGAACCCAGCCTGCTCCCCATTCACAGTCAATCGGTAGGAGGAGGAGGACACATTTAACAACAAACTCTTATAAATCTCATGCTAGTGGAAGCCTTCAAGCCTGAAAAAAAAAAATCTGTGTTTTTATAAGCAAATCCCAAAACTACGTACAGAATACATCAATAAACACCAAGCCCTTCCTTGCATCCATCAGCCCTGCCCTCGGGAGCTTGCCATGGGAGCAAATGCGGATGGGATCGAACTGAAGGGCCATGAGAGCGAGCTGGTGCTGAGCAGAGAAACAAGAATGGCCTGTCTTTCCGCAGCATCTGCCACCTTGCCCAGCACGAGGAAATAAAGTCGTCGGAGAAAAACGTATAAATCTCAATGGGATAAATTACCAGCCAGAGTCAGCTCCCACAGAGACAGGGGCACTTAATACACCGAGCAGTTGTCAGGGCTGGGCTTGCTAAGCACAACGCGGTATAATGCTTCCTAAGGATAATTCACCAGGACCCAGGCATTTCCCAGACATCTCTCATCACCCCACCAGTGTGCCTTGTTACTTATTTATCACCCTCGCTTAATATTACCCTTTGAGAAACTGCTTAATATGCCAAATCCAAATATCACAAGAGTTCATCCTGCAATAATCATAATCTTTGGGCCAGAGGGGACAATCAAGGCACATCACCCAGCAGCTTGTTGTTAACCTTGACCTGCAGCACAAACAAAGCAGGGTTCGCAGTTGCATCAAGCAGCTACTGGATGGATCTGCAAGGAGCCATCCTTCTCCAGCATGGCTCATAACACCTGCAGAGACACCTTAACATTTACCTACTAGACGTGGCTCCAGCTAAATTTCTCCAGCATCACCATGGTGCATCCTGCGGCGTGGGATGCCAAGAAGCAAGAGGCCAGCCATGCTTGCTGGAGCTGAACAACACTTCCCCACACAATGCCACACCATGCCACAATATCCAGCGTAGCTCTAGAGCCAAAACCACCATCAGCACACGAGCACAACCCTTTGCCTGAAGTAAAAATGCCAACACCTTGCTGGGAGCAGGGGCATCTCAGCCAGGGCAGGATGGTTCCCGCTGGTGATGCCCAGACCATTGTCCCTGGAGGGTGTCACACTGGTGTAGTCACACAGGGCTCATGCCATGCCAGTGTGGGTCCCTCTGTCACAGCATCGCATTCCGCAACATCAAAACATCCCTTCTCTGGTCCTTTGGGCTCTGCTTCCAGACCCTTCACCTGAACAAACAGCCCTGATGCCTCCTACATGTAATTAGCCTAATTAAAGGGGGAAATATGTGATGCTGCTGCTCACTATGGGCGGACGAAGAGAGGAGAGAAAGATCAGACGGCTCCATGGGAGAGCCCCTGCCATCAGCTGGTCTGATGCAGCAGCGGAGAAAGAGATGCTGCAGCCAAGGGAACAGCCAGATCAGACACAAATAACCCAAACACCGAGGGACTGACCCCGGCTGCAATGGAACCAGCAGTTAACACATACTCTTCGTTATTCTTCATTAAACCAATCTTTCAATGGTTACTAGAGACAGTGAAACTATCTTTTAGTTCTTGATGAAGGCCAAGAAATGGTTGACATAAGCGTTGTAGGAGACACCTGGGAATCGTCCATGCACAAAAGCGTGGGTCCACTGCAGGAGACCTGCTGGAGCCCGGCTGCTTTTGCTCCGGCCTTGAGGGGGGAGATGCAAAGAAAACAAAAGCACAAGCATCGGCGCCAGGTGTGGGAAGGGGTACAGATGGCTGAGACTGACGCTTCAGGGAGGAACGTGGGATCTTAGCAGGTTCCTGAAATATTACCTTTGTCTGGCTAACAAGAACTGGGTGAGAGCTGCACGTGTCCCAGAACAAAAGCTCCTAATGAGAGTCCTAGTAGAGTTGGGGAAAGCTCTAGGCAAAGACTGAAAAGAAAACAAGGACCCTCGTCTTCTGCTAACACATCTGTACACCAAGAGAATAGTGAAATTTTAACATTTGACAGTTCATTGCTTGTTTTTCTATCAGCCTGCATCACAGCAACACAATAAGGCATCAGTCCTTGCATGGGGACGACGCCAAGTGACAGCCAGCCGTTTTTTACCATCTCCCAGAGTGCAAAATCCACTGTTGACTTCAGGGTGGAGAGGAGGAATGAAGGAAATCTGACAGCAGGTCAGTGATTTACAGCAAGGGGCTCCACGCACAGGCCCTTGGAGGCATTTAGCCAGTGCGTGCCTCCATTTCCCCATCTGTACAGACAGGGATTAGCACTAGCGCTCCTCCAACCTCTAGGGAGATTCTTGCAAGGTTGCAAGGCATTCCAGTAAAGGAAATTTTAAAAGCATGTCGCATTGTTCACTTAGCACTTGCATATATTTGCCATGTAGCTACAGCGTACTATGAGCAGCTATTCTGTAGGAAACAAAGCTGTCCTCCTCCATGTCTGGAGAGAAATGACCCTCTGTTGGGAGGTGGGACATGGCAAAGCAGCAGTATCGGTGTCTGTCCTTACTCCTCCTCCTTCCTACACAAAGGCAATAGCTTTTAATGTGAAAAATTAATAGAACAATGCTGAGCATCAAGGATAATGCCAAGTACATTGTCTATAAGATACTGGCAATGCAGNGCAGTAAATGTCCACACACAAACATGGGCTGCACTGTGGTCAAAGCTACAGGGAGAGGGTCTGGTTATCTCATGGTTGTACAGGGGGGACAGATTGCCAAGAACGCAAGAAAAAAAAAAAAAAAAAAACCAAANCAACATCAAAACATCCCTTCTCTGGTCCTTTGGGCTCTGCTTCCAGACCCTTCACCTGAACAAACAGCCCTGATGCCTCCTACATGTAATTAGCCTAATTAAAGGGGGAAATATGTGATGCTGCTGCTCACTATGGGCGGACGAAGAGAGGAGAGAAAGATCAGACGGCTCCATGGGAGAGCCCCTGCCATCAGCTGGTCTGATGCAGCAGCGGAGAAAGAGATGCTGCAGCCAAGGGAACAGCCAGATCAGACACAAATAACCCAAACACCGAGGGACTGACCCCGGCTGCAATGGAACCAGCAGTTAACACATACTCTTCGTTATTCTTCATTAAACCAATCTTTCAATGGTTACTAGAGACAGTGAAACTATCTTTTAGTTCTTGATGAAGGCCAAGAAATGGTTGACATAAGCGTTGTAGGAGACACCTGGGAATCGTCCATGCACAAAAGCGTGGGTCCACTGCAGGAGACCTGCTGGAGCCCGGCTGCTTTTGCTCCGGCCTTGAGGGGGGAGATGCAAAGAAAACAAAAGCACAAGCATCGGCGCCAGGTGTGGGAAGGGGTACAGATGGCTGAGACTGACGCTTCAGGGAGGAACGTGGGATCTTAGCAGGTTCCTGAAATATTACCTTTGTCTGGCTAACAAGAACTGGGTGAGAGCTGCACGTGTCCCAGAACAAAAGCTCCTAATGAGAGTCCTAGTAGAGTTGGGGAAAGCTCTAGGCAAAGACTGAAAAGAAAACAAGGACCCTCGTCTTCTGCTAACACATCTGTACACCAAGAGAATAGTGAAATTTTAACATTTGACAGTTCATTGCTTGTTTTTCTATCAGCCTGCATCACAGCAACACAATAAGGCATCAGTCCTTGCATGGGGACGACGCCAAGTGACAGCCAGCCGTTTTTTACCATCTCCCAGAGTGCAAAATCCACTGTTGACTTCAGGGTGGAGAGGAGGAATGAAGGAAATCTGACAGCAGGTCAGTGATTTACAGCAAGGGGCTCCACGCACAGGCCCTTGGAGGCATTTAGCCAGTGCGTGCCTCCATTTCCCCATCTGTACAGACAGGGATTAGCACTAGCGCTCCTCCAACCTCTAGGGAGATTCTTGCAAGGTTGCAAGGCATTCCAGTAAAGGAAATTTTAAAAGCATGTCGCATTGTTCACTTAGCACTTGCATATATTTGCCATGTAGCTACAGCGTACTATGAGCAGCTATTCTGTAGGAAACAAAGCTGTCCTCCTCCATGTCTGGAGAGAAATGACCCTCTGTTGGGAGGTGGGACATGGCAAAGCAGCAGTATCGGTGTCTGTCCTTACTCCTCCTCCTTCCTACACAAAGGCAATAGCTTTTAATGTGAAAAATTAATAGAACAATGCTGAGCATCAAGGATAATGCCAAGTACATTGTCTATAAGATACTGGCAATGCAGCTGCCTTCTCAGCAGCGCCCTGGGTTGCTCTGACAAGAAATATCCAGATTGCCACTGTGCCAGTGTCATCCTCCCGTGGATTAAACACACCTTGGGTAGAAGGCAAGGTTCGTGCCCCTGGAAAGCTGGGCACAGGTCAGCTGGAACAGCCCAGGAAAGGCTTCTTCCATCCATCCATCCACCCACCCNNNTTTGTTCTTTTAGAGATCTTTGGATCTTTGGGTGAGGACATGACAGTTTCCCCAAAGCTCTAAATGCATTTATTCCTTTTAGAGGATAAAAGAGAGGGTCCCTCAGAGACCCACCAAACCCAGTTTTTCCCGGCCAGACAAGTGGTTTCTGCACACCAGCTCTGTCCTAGCGTGTCCGCTGGCAGCCCATGCCTGGGCAGTTTGGAGGAGAGCATTTGCCAGTAAGCCTGTGCCAATAATTAGGCTGTTTCTCAGTCTCCCCTGTCTGGGATCAACCATATAAACCGGCTGCTGGCCAAGACAACTCACTTTGTGGTTCTTCCCTCCTCATTTCAGGGGCTTTAAACTACGTTAAATTGCCAGCCTGCTCTCGGGGACTTTATTCACTATCATTTGCTAGGTGGTGCTAATGAGCTCGAGATCGTACACAATATTCTCTCATGTTCTTGCTACCCATAACAACCCCTGTGAACCTCAGGGCTCCACCAGCCAGGTTCTCAGAAGACCTTCAACTCCAAAAGAAAAGCTTTCCTTGGTCTCCCTGCCCCATCTAATGTTGCCCAGTAGAGAAAGAAAGATACTTTTCTGCAACGTGTTGCATATGCACAGAGGGTGCCATGTTTATCCAATATCCAGGAGAGCCAGGAGGACTCTGTGTTCCCCAAAGGCCATCAACTCCAGAACCAACATCTAAGGTTACTAAGCAGTGTCTCTTGGGAACATAAGCCAGCCACAGGTCCTGTTCCCTTCCAGAAAACCCAATTATTTACCTAATGGGCAATTTGCTGCCATCTGGACATTCAGAGCTTGACCCGTGATATGCCAGACGTCCCAATGAAGTCAGTATTTGGCACCAACAGGGTGCTACCACTGCCTGGCACTACTGGAGAAGTGGATGCTGATGAGCACGACAGCGCAGATCAAATGAGCGTCAGAGCTTTCAGATGGATATTCTCAGTCTGCTTAGCAAGCCCTCATCCTCTTCCCTTCGAGATGAACATAATTTAAGATACAGGTGTCGGGCAGAGCAGAGCGTGGGAAGGCAGCCTATATTCTGTTCCTTTCTCTCCAGAGTTAGCATCAGCTCTTTCCATGGGCAACCAACTTACGCTGCTAAACATCGTTCTGCAATCCTGCAGACTGAACAGAGCCCAAAGCTTTTGGCCCTGAGCAGTTCTCTGGGAGAGTCAGTCCTTGGCTCTCATGCAGAATTTTCACCAGCAATAGAGCACCTCAAGGATGTTCCAGCAAAGATTAAGTCTACTTCAGCATCAGGTGCTAGTCACTGAGAATAACACGGAATGGAGATGGTGGTGAAAGCACCATTGTCAACACATCCTCCCCTCCCTTTGGCTGCTTGAGTTAATCCTGTAAGATCCAGATCAGGATTCACTGCAAAGAATCGGGACTCTGAATCAAAACTCCCTGCCCAGGCCCAGCAACCAAAGCCAGAAGCACTGCTCTAATAAAGGAGCACAAAGCACGCTGCTGATTTGATTTTATTAGCTCTTGGAGAAGCAGAGTCCCACTAACCTCTTTCCCTTTCAGTAGCTGACCGGTGACAATGTGCATCCATATGAAGGTGCGCTAATATAAAGAATGTAGAGAGGCAGGAGAATTATTGGGATTTAATGATCCTGCTTTTTGACACCGAGGTGGAGCTGAGGACTTGGCAAAGGACACGAAGGAGTGTGTGCATGCAAGCTGGGATGACTGAGCCCGGTGCTGGTAACCATGTGGATGAGCGAGTCTGTCTGAGCGAAGAAGTGGGCTAGAGACGTGCGTGCTACAACAGCAGCACTGCGCATACCTAACTGCTCCATCAGAATCTTCCATCCCAGGTTCCACACAAGCTCATATTCAAGTTATGAATTGCAAAGGACCCACAACCACACTCAAGAAGGGGAAAAAAAAAAAAAAAGAAAAAAAAAGAGAAATATCAGACACGGGAAAGGAGGACCAGAGAACAGGAAGCCAAACACAGAACTATTTCCAGGAGGAATAACAGCCATATGGAAAAAGTTACCAAGATGATGAATTCTGCCTTCAATATGTTCAAGAAAGAAACTACATCAGACCCAGTCTGGGGGTGGCCAGATCCTTCAAGGGGTGGGGGGGGGGCGGAATCTGCCACCCCAGCTTGAACTTGAACATTTGGTGTTTCATTTGCATCTTGGAAGGAGGCAACTGTTATCATTCAAACTTTGCATTCTTCTCTTGGATCTCTGCCTCCCCGGGTCACATTTGTGGCTCTCACATAACCAGGAATCCCCCCGCTGCAATATGCTTCTCCTGGCTCGGCCCTGAAACCAAATTCCTGAGCAGCTGACATGGAAATTTACCATCAAACAACTATTAAAGTTTTACCTCAGGCTGTAAAAACTGGTTTATGTGCTCTGAATAAAGAAATGTGACTATGCACTCGTCTCACGTGCTCTCTGGCACGCTGCCACAGAGCTTCACACTGCAATCTCCTCAGATTTCGGAAACCAGGCTGGAGAAGCATAAGGATGGTAGTTGAAGCCCCAACTCTCCAAATCTGCAACTCCCTGCGAATGGCTGGAGACTCACTGGCTGGATTGCAAGTGGCAAAATCCACCTCAACAAGCCAAAGCTGTTTTCAGCCATTAATTTAATTTAGTATCATGATCTCCATCTCACCCAGCTGTCTCCCTCTACTGTCACATCCAGTTTCTCTGCCCCGCTTGAAGGACTGGGGGAAAGGGTTTGCACAAAGACAAATCAGAGCAGAATGACCCAGTAGCACACAGCTGCCCACGCACACTCCTATGTCTCTCTCCCCAATACGCAGGGATGTCCCTGGGGCAGTTCCACATAGTGGAATTGGAGACGTTTCCTTCTGATGCCTAATCTTCTAATGCAGGTACCTCATTCAAGTACTTAAAGCTAGCTGGGACGAATCCAGGCTTTTCTCCAATTAACGGCAGTTTCGTTTTCTACTTTGCATCCCAACTTCTTCTTCTCTCTTCCTTTCCATGCAAATCACCACCCACTTGCCTCCAAGGGTGGACCCTTTGCCAATACAAGCACCCAGCAGAGAATTAAAGCTAGAAACTATTAACCATTGTTGGGTTTTTTCCATCACCATCAAGCTCAAAATCCTCGTCTATTCAAGCTACAAGTGGGCTGATGTATATCTTCTGCAGATGTCTGTGTGCAAGGGAAAAATACAACAGCAACAAAATCCTCTTTTGGCTAATAAACGGAAAGTAATTGCAGGATTTTTCTTTGATGCAAAAGGAACCGTGCTATTGATGGCATTGGCAGAGAGTGCCTAATTTGTATCAGCAACTTGTATCATTAGCTGTACATTCTCCTGTGAAACTCTACCCACGGCGCAACCACATCTCCCTTGGTCATCTGTTTTGTCCACCCAACACCTAGGCAAGGATGGCAGGGATTGTTATTCTTTCCCATTCCTTAGTATACCACACAACACAATCAGATCACGCTTCTTTTTTTCTAATTCCTACTCACTACATAACACAAAAAACAAGCATAATTAGCCATTCTCTGGCGCAGCAATAGTCACAACTGCGTGCTAGACTACGAGCCCCATGTATGAAATGTAAAGGACGTTATTTTGCCCAAGATGCAGAAGTGATTCTACAGTAACGAGGAATCCGAAGAGATTTTGCCATAAGCAAGGTTAAACAAATGCTTCTTCCTTTCTCCTCTCTAAAGCAACTTGCTGATTAATTCAGAAGCAAGGTAAACAATAAACAGTGATTATGTGCATAGGGGTGATGATTCAGCCAAAGCAGCAGATCAGCATTTGAGTAACAGGCTACAAACATGTGCTTTATTTTCTCAATGATGATTCCCCAGTGAGCAATGGAACAAGATGTCTTATACAGCCACCAGGCACCAGCATGCTCCCAGTGTCAAGAGCCAACCACACGACCAAAGGACCGATATGAAAGCTTAAAAAAAAAAAAAAAAAAAAAATAAAAAAAATCATCCCCATAGGGGATCACACATTCTAGGACCAATTTTTTACATACAGGCAGCAGTAAACACAGACCAGCTGGGACATTTCAACTAGCAATAGCATGGCAGTGCTTAGGAGAACACGCTGTGTCAAAAAGATCTTCTGGAAAACTGAAAATGTATCAGGACACCTGCAAAACAGCTACTTTTCGCCTGCGTAACCAAGCCTTGCAAAATGTAGATGGCTAACGCAAGGAAAACATGCTGGGGGGAAAGTTTTCCTATAAAGCCATAAAACCCTGAGCCACCGAGGGGAAGAAGGAAATCTTGAAGGAAAAGCATTTGTGCTTCTGTTTTATGCCTCATATTTTCAGTTTGCCTCATCACAACCCTGATTTGATCACGTCTGTTACTTGGATAAAGAGGAGATGGAAATGCTGTCTGTTGCATCAACAAAAACCAGCATGAAAGATAACGGCAAAGGCAGCGCACCAACGCCGAGGCAGCTGTAGGTCAACCTTGTTCTGCAGTACTCAACAAAACTGCACGGACTTGCAAAGGGTGAGATTCTTGACCCTCTCAGACACGCGATGGGAGCGATCTGTGCTTAAAGCAGGTAGCTCGCCAGCCCATAATATTCCTTTCAAATGCAATTACCTGTATGTGGATGGGGAAAGAGACAACGGCCGCATCTACAGCTGGTCCCCTGAGACTGTTGCTGGGCAGCTGCGAGTTGTACGAGGATGTCACTAGAATCGAAGGGCACGTGAGGATGAGTCCGGTAAATTCACCTCCACGTCCGTGGCTTGTTCCTTACCTGAGCGTACCTGGCACATCCCCCTTTGCCTGCTCAAACCCACCTGCCACCAACACAGCAGGTGTCTTCTAATAACACCGGCAAGGTTTATTATATTAGCAGCGACCAAGTGGTTAACTAATCTAAGAAACATATCCACTCTACTTAAGCAAAGCAAAGCAGCAAGGGGGCCCCATGGTGTTGACAACTCTAACAGCAAATTAAGAAGTTAAATAAAATGCCCCATCAAGCAAGCAGCTGGAGTGAGGCCAGAAATCAGAAATGGATGTAAAGGAAACCGTATCGAGAAATCAGCTCCAAGCAGGCTCATTGAGCTCAATTACCAGAAATTAGGAAAGGAAATGGAAAAATTTATATTGTAAGGACACAATGCATTATGTGGCATCAATGATGGCTGCTCTGTTTATTGTCTTTCTCCTAATCGTGTTTTTATAGCATGGGATTTGCAATGCCAGATCGGAACGGTATTGATACAGGAGGACAGCCTGTCACTTCCAGGCAGAAATTCACAGCTTACGTTTAAGACATCAAACTAGAAATGAAATTCCGCAGCCGGGGTCTGTGCTCGTAACCCCGCTGACATTGCCATGTGCTCGCATCTCAGCACTCAGCCCCTCTCACAAGGCTGGAGACAGGCTGAGGAAGCCAGAGAGTTTTCCAAAAGACTTCCAAAATTATTCTTTTTCTACATTTTAAGCCAGTACAGTCCTGCTTTAAACTCTGCGGCCAAGAGCACTGAGAGAGACGAGACACTTATATAAAAGGAAAGAAAACCAAAGAAACACCTCTTGTCCAAACCAAACGACGGGAAGGGAAAACTACAGAAAGTTTAAGCACAGTTATAAAAGCTGGTGATGCCGCAACCAGTGGGCAGACAGGTGCTGAGTATCAATGCCCACGCTGCAGAAATTTGGGGTCCTGTTATCCGATTCAGACCTCCGAGCACAGGGCGCAGCAGCTTCACCCCACTGTCCGCAGTGCCAGCTCTCCTGTCTCAGGACCTCTCCTGCGCCTGCTCATCTCCTCCCTCCTCCTCTGCACCTCTGGACCAGGGAAAATCACTTGCCCTCTCAGCAGTGCCGTAGGAGCGACCCATAACGATGACTACCCCTCTTGAGCTCTGGAGGAAGGGAATGGGGCTGGCACAGGTTTGCTTTTCCATCCCTACCTTCCCCTTGTAACCAGTCCGAGCTGCAGCACCCAGCCAGCTGAACGTCACAGCTCGGGCAGGGTCTGGACTGGGAACCAGTCCATGTCTCGCTTCGAGCTGTCACTAACTGCAGCACAATATGGCAAACCAAACACGTGCTAGGCTGAAAACCAGCCAGGATCACGTGGCGGCGAGTGCCAGATCAAACACAACCCATGGCTAGCTCAATTCGTCACTGCCCCGCTGCAAAGCGCTACCCATCTGATGCTGTAACATTCTCCTTTCCTTTGAGCTACAGTATAATGACTCCTCAAGTGACAGGAACCGGCACTAACTATGAGCTTAAACTGCTGGGCATAACCTGAAAATATTTTAAGAGAACAAATCCTCTTTGGCTGCAGTCAGTGGGACCCAGAAAGATGCCGCTAATCAGACAGAAAACCCACGTTCTCTTGTAGAAAGCTGCTGGCAGCACTTCGAGTTTGGTTGATGAGATGCAGAAACATGTGGACAAGGAAAGAAAAAGCCCACGTTGTCCATATATCAGCAGACTCACTCATCTGGCTCAGCAGAGCGCTGGAGGAGCCAAATCTTGCTCAATCTGCTTTCGTGACACACGGACCTTTCCCTCCAGAAGTCCCAGAGACAGGGAGGTTGGGAACATCACAGAAGTCTGAAGGTCTTTGTGTTTCCAGCACAGCACAGCGCTGTCACCAGTGTCCCACCCTTCCCACGCACTGTCCCCTCGCCTGCAGCACACAGTCCATACACCTCCCAGGAAAAAGGTATCTCATTTATTTCTAAAGGGGGCTACGAGAGATGAAAAAGAAAGTCTGTTATACTGGAAATTCAGGAGCCTGCATCTCCTGTCTAGGGACCAGGAACTAAAAGAGGTTGAAAGCAGCTGCCTTGACCTGGTGAGTGCCATGAGTCCACATAAAACCACTTGCTATGGCTGAAGCTCTCCTTCGTGGTTGGGGCAATTTGTCCTCAATTCCTGAAGTCCTTCACCCAAATCCAAACACCTTCCAGAATAACCTTGGCCTTGGAATTGCTCATTCACAGTTGCCCTTCAACCCTCTTGCTGCAGCTCTACCTTGGTCCTTTTACCACTCTCATTCCTCGTGCTCAGAGGATGCAGGTAAAGAAATTCACCCATGCAAAAGAAAGTGCTCGTCCTGAAACGGGAGCAGGACCACAGGAGGTGCCCAGGAGGAGGACAGCTTGTCACCAAGTCGGAGCAATCCCCATCCCCTGTCACAGTGCTCAGAAACAGGTACCACCTGCACCCCAACTTGGGGAGCAGCCCTAGAAGCCACCTTGAGCAGGACACCAGCCTGGGTCTCACTTCATCTCACTGTAATTTTCATTCAGCTTTCTCCTGGCAGAGATGAAGACGGACTGGGGAACTGTAGGAAGAGCTCTCTGTCCAACACACTGTTTAAATTGACTTAATTTCTTCAAAATGTTTTCTTTTATTAGATTCCGGGCGGGGGGGGAATGGTATGTGCAGTCACACAAGCAAAAGCAAAGAGACTGATCCCTGGGTTGGCTTATTTTAAAGGCTTATTGCTATACGCATCTAGAAGTTTACTCCTTCAAAGCAGTCTGCTCAATGAGGGGTCATATGCTTCCAAAATACTTCATCTATTCCTCTGAACTGCACTTGGAGGCCTCCAGTGCACTCAGCAGCTCTCTAAAAAGCCTACAGAATAACTCCGTCCTCCAAGGATGTTTAGTCTCACATTAGGCATTTGAGTTTTATTGTATTGACATTCCCTATCCCTAAAGAAAGGGCAAGGCCAAAAATATCACCTTGATGCTTCCGTGCTGTGCGGGTCCGCATGCAGCAGTCCCAGCACGTGTCCACCTGCATGTCCCCAGTGGCTCGGGGGAAGGCATTTGCCCAGCCCACAAGCTGCTGGTCCGAGTCCAGCCCAGAGCAGCAGGGATGCAGAACCACCATCTGACGGCTGGTTGGTGGCTTGCGTGAAGCGAGTGGGTTTGATCCAGGTCCCGGCGGGCAGGTATCCATGTGTCTCAGACCCACCACCTGCCAGGAGAAAGCTGGGTGGACGCCAGGCACGAGCGGGATGGGGTCCTCTGAGGTCTGCTGGTAGGGAGGCGTGAGGGCATCTGCCCCGTGGGCAGACTCCGGGCTCCAAGTCTGGCACCTCGCGCTGAGAAAGCCGCAGCTCTGCACTCCCTTCGGGTGATGCAGTTTCTCCGTTGCGTCCCTTTTCCATGCTCACCGGACCCAAAAGACACCCGAGCTGCACAGCAAAGAGCCCCAAGGCCGCAGCTTCCCAGCTCCCTTCCCACGCGTGGTTCAGAAAGACAGTGGAAGGCTCTCAAGCAAAGCAAGGAGTTAGGTCTTACACAGACTATTTTTCTTAAGCAAAGGGAAGTGGTTTTTTTCCCCCAGGAAGGCCATAACATGGAAGAAAAAGCAAGAAGGTGGCGTAGGCCTGAAGCACCAAGGCAGGCATCAGGGTCCATCAAGAACAGGAGAGAAGCTGTCAAGGAGAAGGGGGCGATGAACACGCCAGCAAGGGAGACCGCGGGTGAGCAGGGGCGGGTGCTGGAGCTGCTGGGAAAGCTGCTGAAGGGGTGGAGTAATGTCAAAAAAGCTTAAGAAGGGATTCTGGGTGTAAAACTTGGGACTTGGTAAAGCAGACTTTATTTTCAGAAGAGAAAGGGGGGTAAAAGCCTTTGAACAATCAACTCAAGGTACAAAAATCTCAGTCTGCCCAGGCCAGGTTGTACTAAGGGGGCTGGGATTCATCCGACAACACCAGGGGAGAAGGAAAGCTCCAGAGGGAGAGAGGAGAGGGTGTCAAGCGGAGAGGAAAGCCAGCCAGGGCTGGCTGACGAAGCCAAAAGCGTCTCTGCACCCGTACGAGAGCCACAGTCCCACGAGGCCCTAGGCAATGTGGGGCGGTGGGATTCTGTCCGTGCCCCGCAGAAAATCTCATCAGCTTGACCAGCTCCTAGCAGAGGGTGGGCACCTCTGCGCGGGGATTTGAGCTTTGATGCTTGCAGCAACGCGGGATGACAGCAGCGCTCCTGAGTGGGCGGTGCAGCCTCATCCTTCATGAATGAAAATTTAAAAAAAAAAAAAATAGAAATACAAGAAAGAATCACACCACCCACTAGCAGGTATGCTATAAATACCATGGCAGGGGGTGTCTGCAGAGGAATTGGAGGTATTGACTTCATGGCTTACTTACAGAGCCGCATATGCAACTTAATTACCATGTAGAGCACTTTGCTGAAGACGTTAAGCCATGCTGCGTAGGTCTGAGCTACCAGAATCGGTCTGGCTGTTCTGCTATGGCCACACAGCCCCACAGCAGAGCAGAAAAACTAGGAACAAGCCCAACTCCTTTTCCTAGAGAAGAGGGAAATAGTTGCATTTATACTACAGTGGCACCTACAGGCATCCCAACCCTGGAGAGACTTTGCAGCACTATAAACTCTGCTTGTAAGGTCCAGGACAAAAACACAACACTCCAAATACTTCCTCAAGCGTTTGAGATCTAAGGTGAGCTGAAGAAAGTTGGTGCAGGTAGATGCTGACCTTCGCTTCAGTATGGAACGTGCTGAGCTTTGCAACAGCTAGAGTAGGGCAAAATTAAAATATTTGACAGGCTTCAGCTGACATCACCTACCTGGCGTGCTCAGAAGGCAAAAAGAGGAATCCCAGCAGAACCCTTCATAGCAATGAATTTAGGGTAGAAAGTCAGTGCTCTATGGCTGAATCAATGCCAGTCAGGGTCCAAATCTAGTCTGAGCTGCACATAAATCACTAGACTGGCTCATCTCTGGATACATACCCTGTATAACAGTGCTCAGACCCCGATCCTTTAATTCTCAAAAGTCCCCCAAAAAACCTTCTCTAATACGTATTGCAGCAATGTTCATTTACAAAGCCAAAAAAAAAAAAAAATCACATAATAGCACAGAGGCCTGTCTGTTAAGAAAAATGTTTGGTTTTACTGTTGCAGAGAAAGAACATTGTTACCTGGAGAATGAGCCCAGAGGAAGAGCTGAAATAACAGGAGCTGCTGGCAGAGGGAGGGGAAGGGCGTGCTGGATGGCTCACAGAAGGGAAAACAGTCTCAGGGACAGGCAGAACCTGCTTCCAAGGGGCCCTGGAGTCACTTTTGCCAACACCCTTAAATAACAAACAGAGCCTTGTGGACTCCTCCGTGGCGGTGGCTGTGTGCAGCAAGTCACAGCTTTGCCCTGCAGGAGTAAAGCAGAGGGAGCGGGGAAACACGGTCCATCTCCCAGGAGGACGCGTGGATGCTCCTCAGCCTTGCGTTTAGCCTGCGGGTGCCCCAGAAGTACGGAAGAGCTCTGCTTCTCTGCCACATAGGGTAAAACAACCTCAAGTCACCAAGCAGAATAACGAGCTGACTCACAGCGAGCGACTGTGGCACAGCCACAGCGAAGGCTGACCAGGGAAGCAGGGGACCCCAAGGGACCAGGACTAACCAAGCCCAAACCAACACCTGGAGCCGCCTGAGAGTTTTTTCTCACCATCTGGCTGGATGGTAAGAGCAAAGGGGTCCCATGGCTATCACCTCAGTGCTCTGCAGACACGGTTATGTCATGGTATTACATGACTTATAAGAACGTTACTTATGGGCTTACATGCTCAGCACAGCCAAAGCTTTAGCAAGTCCCCAGACTGCTTTAAGGGGAAACAATTAAACAGCTCTAAAGTTCCTGTAGAAACATCTCTCTTCTGCATTATCTCCAAGTTTTAACTCACAGTATTAAGATGTTCACGTACTTTACTTTAGCTTACCGTTGAGCGCTAAGGGGATGTAACTTGTGATTTAGCCCTTTCTGAGCACGCTGCACCTTGCAATCACAGCTGCGCAATCCTCCAACTGCCTACAAAGGAAGGCTCATGTGCCCCTTTTCTGGGTGGATGTGTTTGAAAACAGAAAGCAAGCACTCGACCACGGCAACAGTGGTGCCAAGTGCCAAAACACAGGTTGCTGCTGCTTCCACCCAACCCGCGGAAGAGTTGAACCAGATATGCTGCTCCTCCAAAAGCATCCTTCAAGAGAGAGTCGAACATGGCAAAACTTATTAAAAAGAGATGTACACAACATTTCCCATCATTAAGCAGGCCAGTGCTTGTACGCTCACTGGAGTTGGCTGGAGGTCTTTAATTCCTGTCACTCAACCTTTTATCAGCAATGCTAGTTCAGCCAGAACTTTTGCATACAGATAAAACAATAATACCCCAAAATATTTTTTCCACATCTCTTTAGGAGAACATATGTTCCAGAAGGAGGCAAAGGTCAACCATGGAGCCTGGGTGCTTAACAGAGGAACAGCCAAGTCCTCAGTGTCAGCCCACGGAGCCGAGCTCCGAGACCAGCTCTCAAGAAAATCAAATACTTTACATATGAAAAATAAACCAGAGCTGGAGCTGCCTAGCAGCTAAGAGTTTTGATTTTCTCTCACCACTGCTCTATGTCATGCAGACATTGGACTCCAATATGGCACTATTAGCTGTAAAAAAAAAAAAAAATCAACCAAAAAAAAAAAAAAAAAAAAGGATAGTAATAACCAGAATCTGACCCAGGGTCTGGGCATCATTAAATTCCTTGTCCCCCAGAGAGACAGCACCCATAACGTTTCCCCTCCTAGTGCTTTTTGTCAGGGCTGGACACACTGATGCACAGAAGCACGAGGCAAGAGCAAAGCCCCCCCAGGGGGAACAGCACAGCCTGTGCCCTGGGGGTGATAGCAAGCAGGACCTGCCCTCCCCAAAACCCTCCTCTTTGCTGTTACCACCTCTGGGGGGTGCCAGGACCTGAACCCTGTCCCTGCACAGGGACGGCCTGTCCCATCCCCAGCCCTGCTGGAGTGGTTGCAGAGGCAGGTATTTCCCTTACAGACCTCCATGGGTCTTATCTTCATTAAGGACATAAGAGGGGGGTCTGTGGTTATTGCCCTGGGGTAGTGGGGAGAAGCCACCCCAGGGGTTACCCGTCTCCCTGGGGCGCGCAGCCCCACACATGCAGCCGCCGTGAAGCCTCGCTCTGCTCTGGGCTCTCAGCCCCACGGCCCTGCCCGTCCCCATCCTTCCCTTTCCTCTGACCAACATTTCAAATGTGTTTATCTCATACCAAAATCTAAGCCATAAAAGCCCTTTTAAACACTTTCTTACCGTTCAATCATTTAGCATGGTGGATGCTGAGGACCACAACATCAGGAGATCCATGATATAACCATGGTTGAGGCCAACCTCAGCTACTTTTGGTGCCTGTGGATGTTGTCTAATTCTTGCTCAGATATACCTTGGGTCAATTCCCATGCTAGCTCTCTGTGTGCTTCGTGTCACGGGAGAGGTCACAGCTCCATCAGCCCTATGGAAAACTTATGGCTTAATCCAGCACTGGCTGCATCGGGCAGGGATGTATGGCTAAAACACCAGCAACCAACACACCTGGGTCTAAACTAGAGACTTTCAGAGCAAAACACAAGAGGTCTGGAATTACTCCGTAATTCACATCCTCTGTGGCCTAGGCACAAAAAGGGACAAACAGATCTAACCAGTTATCAAGAGCAATGTTTTGACGACGCCAGATCCAAAGGACAGCATCTCAGTCTCACTTTTCCAACTTAAATTATTGCCTGAAGACCAACAAAGTAGAGAGTGAGGTTCCTCTTGGAGACCAAAACAAACCTTCCCTATACTCACAGTCTGGCCCAGCTCAAACTGCCTTTCTAGATCCTCTTTCTCTAACTGAAAAAGAAAGGAAGGGGGGGGAAAAATTGCTTACCCAGATGATTAAATAAAATGTTAGCTATTCCAGCTACCCACTGGCTCTGGGTTTGACGTCAGTGCTGAATGCATTAACTATATTTGTCGCTCAAGATCTAAAAATATCTAAGGCATTAAAAAAAAAAAAAAAATAGGGCAGCACTGGGAGAACTGTAGGCCCTTAAGAGGCACAAAACTTCCCCCAAGCCTTCGTGGGGTTCACTGTGCGCCGGTAGCTGCCCATGTTGTTGCACAGCCCGTAGGATCGAGAAGTTAGAGGAAAGCTACTGGTGACGAACAGCCAAAGGGAAGGAAACGGGATCTGCTACGTGTCTGCCATTAAGACTGTTGAATTGCCAAGAATGCCCAAGGTGTTTGAAGCATTTTCCCTCTTGCCCACTTCCCAAACTGATGAACCATGTAGTTGGTACGTTGGAACTAATAATCCATATTTTTAGGGGTCACTAGAGGAAAGATAACTGTCTTCAAATGATCTAACAGAACTGCGTGTTGAGTTTGGGAGCCAGACTCATTCTTTTCCAGTCCCTTCCAACATGTTTCTTCTTTCAGCAAGTTCAGTCTGCTCTCAAAGGATACCATAGACACTACAGGTGCCATTTCAAAAAGAAAGCAGTCAAAGCAGAACAAACACTAGAGTAAAGCCTCAAGCAGCTATTTACTTTTGTTCCTTGTCAGAGAGAGCACCTGGCAAGTCAAATATCCTACACCCCCTCTTCAGAATTTGCCAAGAGTCCGGCTGCTGCTTAAAGGATTCCTATAGGGGTTGTTGCAGGGCACTAAATATCTAAGCTGGGAAATCAGCTGCAGAGAGTCTGGGCTGTTGCAAGGGTAGATGCACTAGAACAAAGAAAAAGGGCCAGAAAACTTTGGCTACCAGACAAAACCGAGAGGAAATAAGTCTGGGTTTTGTTTAAAGTTATGGAAAGCAATCTGCATCCACAACTTGCATTTCTCCTGTTACTATTTGGGCAGGCCCCGATCCAAGGAAACCTGTAAGCATGCCTTTAACCACAGGAATATATCCCGCTGGTTTAAGTATGTTACTAGTGTTTCGCTGACTGGGGACGGAGTCAAGCATGTGCTTTGGACTTGGTACAGAGATCTTGCTCGATGCACACTGAATTACAATAGAGGAGCTCAGATTACCCAAAGTCCCTTCCTGTTGCTGTTTCTGTGGCACCTGCAGAGGAAGGCTTGCTTCACTAGTATCTTACAACAGGTTTACTTCTTCCTCTGCCAGAATTTGCATGGGAAAAACAGTGGCAGGAAACTAAACCCACTATGGATATTGAAAGAACACGCAAACACAGTGATTCTGCAAACTCTCGTAGCCAAAGTCCTGGTAATGCAGCAAGGGACGGTGAGCGCACACAGATCTCGTGGGGAAATTTCTTTCCCCGTGGAGCTGGAAAAGGCACAAGAGGCTTGGGAGATTTTCCCCTCCACGGAACCGCTGCTGGCTCTGCAGCCTGAGTCATGGGCATCAACAGCCAGACGTTCTAGGTACAGGCTCCAGGGAGAAGTAAATCAGATGTGTTATTAAGCACACATACCTGATGAATGACACGAAACAGAGACCAGCAAGTCAAAATCAATTTCCTGGCTCTGTAAGCCAGCACGCAGTTCCTGCAATGAGAAACACACCACCCACCTCCGGCCCTTGTCTTACAACCCTTCCAATTTCGCCCAGGGGAATACAAGCCCCTGTTGCTTCAACTGTGGTGTGGTGCACGCACAGGCAACACCTACCGGCTTGTTCCTGGGAGACAAGGTGCCCTCCCATAGCAGTTTCTCCAACATATCAGACACAAGCCAGTCAAGGAGCAGAAACACCACAGATCTTAAGTGGCTTATTAGTCTGCAGTAACAGAGAACAAACGTAATTGGACTGAAATGCCAACAGCAACAAGATGGAGAGCAAAATATATTGCCACGAAAACACGGATGTTTCAAGGCTGCAAGCCCCCTAATGTAGAAAGCTTTAACGGAAGGAGAGATGGATAAAAGATATTTATATTACCATCCGGAATATTTAATTTTGTAACAGCCGCTGTGAGCCTGCAGACTGCTGAATCCCCTAACCTGAGCCCTGGTAGAGCCGTGGTTCTCTCCTCCAGCAGAGCCACAGGTCCTTCACCTCCTTCTGACCCTCCTCCTTCTCTATTTGTGCCACATTAACATATGTCCAATCTGTTGAGGGTTATGGAAGGAATTTCTCACTAAAAAGGTTAATAAACAAAGAAGTCCTGCAGTAATAATGCAACCACTGTGTGAAAACTTAATTGGATCAGCAATACATCAAATATGCCAACACGGGGACAAACCTGCAAAATGGTTGTTTAATCTCGGCCCTAGATCATGGTTTCAGTGAGACCCCTGCAACAGAGACTGCTTTTAACTGAGCGCAGAAGTAGGTTACAATATGTTGGAAATAAAAGCTGTTGGTAGCTGCCTCTTTTTTTGAAAGCAAAAAGTTATTTCTTCAGGGGTTTAAACAACCCAGACAAATATCAAGCTTAATCTTCTTTAAAACTATGCACCTTAGGGAAGTAAAGCTTTTTTTAAAAAACAAAAACAATACTTATTCGGTGTCAGTCTGTTTGCAATCAGATTAGATTTATGAGTAGAGGAATAAACCCACCAAACCAGGGACAGCAGAGAAAAGCTCTTGAGATCAGCCACCTAAATCTCCATCCTCCTCCCACGAGATAACGGGGGACACTCAACCCGCAAAGTCCAGCATCAAAAATCTTACGTTTTCAAAATAATTGTGAATGACTTGATTTTTCTTGGAAGCGTCATAGTGAACAAACATACTCCAGGAAAGCTGTCAGCATTGTCCAGGGAAGCTGAACCAGTGTTTAATTTAAGGGTAGAATCTCTACCCTCAGCTCTCACTCGAGGTGAGCAGCCCCTGCGGTACCCAATTTACAGCATTACTTAGGAGAACCCAACCTCACTTTGAAGCATAATAGTTAATCCTCATCAAAGCAACTAATTTCAACAAAGGGGAGCAAGCTGCAAAGAACATGTTTCTGGGTGTCTTGATTGTAATTAGGAAAACTTTAAAAATAAAGAGGAGCCAACTCTGACAGCCTGATGAGGTACCGTGACCACGTCTGCTTTAGCTAAAGAGATACTGCACTGTATTTACTAAAAAAGCCAAAGTCATGTAGCCATCTCAAGCAAAGGACGTTTTAAAAGTGATCACAGGAGAGGAAAAAAAAAAAAAAAAAAAAAGGACAGGAAGTGTAATTTCCCTCCTGAATGTATGGAAAAGTATAAATTTCATAGTGACTAGGAGGGAGTCTTTTTCTTGTTTGTTTTGGGTTGTTTTGCTATTTTTGTGGTTTACTTCATATCTGGGAAGGAAATCCATTTTGATGCGGTATTAGCAAAATGGCAGCTTCCCCTGGGAGACACCATTCACAGTTACAAATACCAGAGCGGTGGCATTTCTCATCAAATCACCCCTCTGAGAGTTGAGAATAGGAATAATGAGCTGCAGTAGGAAGAGCCGGTGAAATCCTGTGCGTGGAGCGCGCTCAGTGGGCCAGACGCTTTTCCCAGGTACGGCCGTGTGGAACGGGCACAGCTCCCTGAAGACTACAGCAAATCTTTAATCACCAGGATAGACACCCAGGGCGCCAGAAGGGTGGTATAAATGTGACCTCTGCATGGGTATATACCCATGCACGGCATGGCTTAAATATTTTCATTGTCCCAAGGCATCACAAAATACCAGTCCAGAGCCTCACGCACCAGAGGACCACTCCACAGCCATCAGAGCCTCTGTCTGCCCATGTCTCATGTCCTGTGGCACCATCGATTTGCCGCTCTCTCCTACCAGCCTTGCCCCATTCAAAACACCAGATTGTTTTCCATGTGCAGGAGGGATGTCAGCAAGACCCCCGTGCACAAGATTCAAGATCACAAAATCACAGAATAGTTTGGGTTGGAAGGGACCTTAAAGATCATCCCGTTCCAACCCCCCTGCCCTGGGCAGGGACACCTCCCAACCGACCAGGTTGCTCCAAGCCCCGTCCAACCTGACCTTGGACACCTCCAGGGACGGGGCAGCCACAGCCTCCCAGGGCAACCTGGGCCAGGGTCTCACCACCCTTACCATAAAGAATTTCTTCCTGATATCCAATCTAAATCTACCCTCTTTGAGTTTGAAACCGTTGCCCCATGTCCTATCATTACCCTCCCTGACCCAGAGTCCCTCCCCATCCTTCCTGTAGGCCCCTTTAACGTACTGGAAGGCCACTATAAGGTCTCCTCAGACCCTTCTCTTCTCCAGGCTGAACAACCGCAACTCTTTCAGCTTGTCCTCATAGCAGAGGTGCTCTGGCCCCCAGATCATCTTCTTGGCCCTCCACTGGACCTGTTCCAACAGGTCCATGACCTTCTTGTGGTGAGGACTCCAGAGCTGGACGCAGTACTCCAGGTGGGGTCTCACAAGAGCAGAGCAGAAGAATCACCTCCCTCGCCCTGCTGGCCACTCTTCTTTTGATGCAGCCCAGGATGCGGTTGGCTTTCTGGGCTGCAAGCGCGCATTGCCTGCTCATGTTGAGCTTCTTGTCCACCAGCACCCCCAAGTCCTTCTCCTCAGGGCTGCTCTCAAGCCAAGATCCAGGTTCATTAAAGCTGCAAAAGGTTTGGAAGCCTTGAAGGTGCACCTACTTTGGTATTACTGAGGCTGCAGTGCTACAAGAATGCTACTGTGAGAAGACAGGCAGATCCCACCATCCCTGATGCTTATTACCCTACACACACATACTCTGTCCCAAAGGGGAAGATGCCACTGCCCCACAGATTCCCTCTGTTGTGTGGCTCTTCATTATTTAACCCTCTCAGATGGCTTGTCCAGACTCATTCCAGGCTCCCAGAATCACAGAATGGTCAGGATTGGAAGAGACCTCTGGAGATCATCCAGCCCAACCCCCAGCCAGAGCAGGGTCACCCAGAGCAGGTGGCACATGAACACGTCCGAGTGGGTTTGGAATGTCTCCAGAGAAGGAGACTCCACCACCTCTCTGGGCAGCCTGTGCCAGGGCTCTGTCACCCTCAAAGAAGTTTTTCCTTATGTTCAAATGGAGTTCCCTGTTGTTCGCTCTGCTTCAGAGCGAATCACAATAGAACATAGGAAGGTCCCTCTGGAAACCCACCCTGCCCAGCCCAGGCCAGGGGTGTTTCCCCTGGCCCATCCCAGCATGTGTGGTCCATCAGGGCTGCAGCATTTTGCCCGCTAGTCCCACTGCTGCCTCTTCTGCACAAACTACCCTGTGGTCCCCCATCCCACCCTGCCCTTGAGGATTTGCCCAGTACATTCCTCTTGGGGGACAGACATTTGAAGGCATTCAGGGCACAAATTCCCGCTGATGTCCAGCTGCCTGTCAAGCAACATGGTTCAAACACAACCAACACTGGAAAGAAAGGACAGAGTAGGAGCTGCCGGTTGGGTGCAGAAGGGAAAGTGAGACGGGAAACGCCTGGTCCTGGCTGTGATTGAAGGGCAAGCCAGGGAGAACCAGAGTCACTGAGGATTTTCTCCCATGTGGGGTGGAGTGTCCCCAAACACCGCGGAGCACAACCAGCCCCTCTCTGCACCACCTGCCCCTTCCCCTATAGCATGTCCCCTGCATCCTCAGGCTGAGGAGAGGGGATAGATTTCCCTCCGTCAACACTGCCCTCTCTTTTGTCTCTGCATCGGTCGATATGTCCCCACCAACACCCACACTGCTGCCTGACCCCCTCCCTTCCCTGGTCCATGGCTGTTGCAGGATTATGACCGCTCCCCTCTTCCCACCACCTCCCTTCTCCCAGCCATGAGAGCGCTCATCCTCCCTCTTCCATCTTTCAGCCTGAATTATTCATCGATGTCAGCGGTGGTACAGAAGTACAGACAGACAAGAAACCCGGTGCAGAGACACTTTGGGAAGCTGTCGCCCCTCTCCCGGCTGCACAGCCACTGCCAGACCCCAGGGCTGGGCTCCATCCGCCGGAATGAGCTCCAGAGGCCACCGCAGCATCCAGCCCCCAGCCCCAGGGGGAAAGGCAACAGCACGAGAGCAGCTCTAATGGTGCAGCATACAGGCAGTGATCAAAAACTCCTGCTGAATATGGAGGAGAGGAGATACACGCTCGCACATAAAATATAAATGCTGTCACACATCAATATTGATGTTTCCTTGCTCCCACAGACCCAGACCAAGGATAATTACATGCAATTTTTATGGTGCCTCTGACATACTTCAGTCTCGGAACATCAAAGGACGGGTAGGTAATGCTACAGGTTGCCAGGAGTAGCGTGGATCAAAATGGAGCTTGCGGAGAGAAGCAATGGGTGGCAAGGTGGGTAATTGCAGCAGCCTTTCAACGCTGCAGATGCTGCCTGCGGTTACAAAGGGAATGAAGTAGGTGATCACAGGCCGGGCCCAATTATTTGCTGTGTACAACCCCAGCGCCCTTGTTGAAGCCTGGAAGGGCAGGGTGAGCCGGCTGAGCGCCTGGTGGGATATCAGCAAAGCTGTGTACAGCTCTGGAGCTGAGCAGTGGGAAACACCTCCAGAAAAACCCCCAAGTGCCAGGGAGAAGGAGCGGGGTGCCTGGCCTGGCACGGAGGGGTTAACAAGCAGGATGAGCTGGAGGCCAGATGCCTTCTCAGCCTCCCATCCCCAGCACCGGGAGAGCATTGCTGCATCACCTCCGGGGAGCCCTGCTGAAAGCTTTTACCGGGCTGGCACGTTTCCACACCACCTCCATCCTGGAGAGAGGCACACCCCCATCTTCAGACTGTAAATGTCACTAAATCAGACACTGGGAAACATTTTCCACAGCCTCCACCAAGGTAAAAGTAGACTCTTCATGTCAACACTGCTGATAAACAAGCCCTTGCTTTCTTCAGGCCTTGAGACCATCTTCACCTGTGGCTGCACAAAAGCAGGGATCATGCACGGCACCGCTCCGACACACAGCTCCCGCCCCATGCAACTAATTCTAGCAGGCAACAGCTTTCAGGGACCATGGAGGGATGTAATCAGGCACAACTCGGACCGACTACCCCCTCCAGCTGCTTCTACTGGCCCCTCTCTTCCTTTCAAGACAAGGCAATATCCCAACCAGCAGCATCCACGTTTCTCCATCGCAGAGACATGGATATAAGCTGTATCCGTAGTTGCAGCACGCGATGAAACTGAACGCACAATTTAACATTTTTTCTTGAATGACAGTTCTAATGAAAGACATTTCAGCACTTAGAAAATCAGCATAAATGATCAGTTGCTAATCCTGTTCTCCCAGTAACTCTGGGAAGTCAAAAATAGACCAGGCAGAATAAACTGGGGGCTGAAGACGGAGGTGGGGATGGAAGCGGGGGTATGTTTTGCTCCTCTTTCTGAGAAATCACATAGCAATTACCACCGATTAAAAAAAACATTTTTTTTACAAAAGGCACAATTTGCTGTGCCACCAGTGTTGTGCAATAGTCGAGGCTGCCTCTGGGCTCAGCAGAGGGAACTGGATAAGGCACTTTTTGCACATGTCCCCTGTCTCTAACCTTTTAAACCCCCAGCACAGCTTGCAGACCCCACACATCCCTGCCATCGCACGTTACTGAACGCGCACCAAGGACAAGACAGCCTTTATCACAACCTGGGAGAGCACCGGTGCTCAGGAACCGCAGCTCTGGAAATCCTTGGACCAGAAACTTTGCAGGATGGGGATGGTTAGGAACAGGTGAGTGGACAGCACAGATTTTCTACTTCTAAGTAAGCGCAAAGCCACAAGATCCCTGGTTCAAGACAAATACCAAGAGGACACCTTTTCATTCTCTGGGCAGAGCTTTTGCGTGCACACATAAACACAGGTGTTACAGCACTGTGCTCTGTTCATTAATGCTTCAGGCTAAAGACTAGTTATTGTGTTCACTTCATTGGCCCCAGACAGCCCAGGGGAGGACGGCAGGTACGTAACGAATAGCTGCGCCAAGCCCCAGTGGGAACCAATTCACTTCAGGGGCACAGGACACTGTTCTGGTCCAGGCTGACACAGTAGGTGAGACCCCTCACTTTACAAAGTCGACAAGGCATCCTTTGCTTTGACTTCACTCTTTCCATCTCTCCTGCTCCGCTCAAAACCTTACCCTTGTCCTGTCATTGTGGCATCTGAGATCCCAGTGGCAAAGTATTAATCTTTACAGCATAAGAAGGGACAATTTTGATATCAATATATGACTTGCAACAGCTGCGATCTTCAGGATAGTGCCCTTTTAGTACTTATTTTCATTTCCATACTTTTTTATTAGGCTATTTTCTTTATTAGCGCATTTTTATAGCTTGTGCAACACCTTAAGCTTCTCCAAGAAGGTACTTTATAAATAAAACTGTTAATACGGTTAAGGATTTAACCTCAAGAAAAAATACGGTTTGCAAAGTTATGAATCCCACAGCCACTGTTACGTGCCCTTCTTGTTTGTACAGGTCCTCATATAGCCAGCAGGTTATTAGTTTTGGTGCCTGTAGTTCTGGGAAAGCAGTTGGATATATAACTTGGAGACATTGTGTTTCTTGTTTTCTGTGAAACTCAGATATCAGTTTTGGAACTATAACACAGGCTTTTTATATCCCTTTCTTAGAGGATTTTTAAAATTTTAATGGTACCTGAGCTACTGGTTATCTGCAGCCAACAGGACAGAGAAGAAATACAGCCCATCACACCAGAAGGTCCTGGGATGTATCAACGTGCTGCTTCTATGGCTACTTCCTTTTCACGTGCAGCAAACAGGACAATTGGGAAAACTAGGACTGGATGACCCTAGATGACTAAGTTGTAATTACGCATGCAGCTATTGTGTAAATCAAGAAGTCCCAGACATGGATCTGAGACTGCTCCCCCTTCTCCAACGTGCATTCCCAAATTACGGAGGACTTGAGGCCAGATTCAAGTGAAACTCTGGTTCTATGAGGAAATATATAGTTTAACCCAGGAGACAAGATCTTTGACAGTGAAGTCTCAAACTCAGCCACCTTTGGCAGGCAGGCCTGGCACTTCTGCTGTCTTCCCTACATCACATAACACACAGCTTTGATGGCTCACCATTAAGGATAATGGCAGAGCCTTTGTTCTCTTTCCAAAGGGGCTTCTTATGCTTAATCTGTCAAATGAATAGTTATATCTGTGTCACTATGGGAAAATAACAGACAGTTTCAATCCAAGCAATGCTACAGCATGGGAACAGCAGCCTGAGGTTCAGAAACCAGCCACCTTCCAACCACACATCACGCAACACCACGACAGCCCTAGCAAACTCATCTTGGTCAACGCCCCCCCATACGTCATACGGACACTGAGTTTTACATGTGTAAGACACACACGGAGCCCCAAGGAACCTGCATTCTCAAGAGACCCAACAGACAAAGACCTAGACCAGACATGTGCTGTTACCCTTTTTTCACAGGCAGGAGGAATTCAGGAGCAAGCACCTCTTCAGCCCCACAGGTGATGCCAGCACCCAGCTTCTGCACACAAGCCTCAGCCAGCAGCAACCTCTCCCTTTGACACCAGCGGAGAGGCTGCTCATCCTCTGCCTTTTTAAACCTTCCCCTCACTCACCTGGTCCCAGGACTACAATTAGGGCTTGAGCCACCTGGCAAAGATCAGCTCCAGGCTACTACCCACCTGGTAGCCATGCTGAAGGTGGCTCAAGGCTTCCAAATAAAACTTCTCCTGCTAAACTCAGAGATATTTCATTTTTTTTCCCCTCAGTGCTCCCAAAACACTCCCATTTACCTAACAAAGGAGATATTTCACCAGGATCCCCAGGGAAATGGGGCAGGTTCTGCATTGACAAAATAAATTCTTCTCTGAAACCATTTCTGCATTTGGGGTCTGCTTGTCCAGCTGAGAGAAAATGTGTCGTGGCACCACAGTGGCCAAGTTTTCAGGACAAATATGTTACTTGGGTTTCACGGGAGGCCAATCAGAAAGTGGGGCCAGGGCAGCAGCATCCCATGGGTGGTGGCACCCTGGGAACGGCTCAGTGCCTGAACAGAGGCAGCACGTTCCTTCTCCATAAACACTTTTAGCTCCTCTGTATTACTCTGCTGTGAAGTCCTACTTCATCTCTGAATCCAAAAGTATCCTGGAGCCTGAAAATAAAATTTCTTTGCTTCTCAGAATCCACTTTCCAAGCCCCATGAAACAAACCATCAGCATGTCACAAGCAAAGAGCTTTGGCCCATGGAGTCCATTTCCAGTGGTAGCCCATAACTGCTCATCAGAAAGAAGCACCATCAACCCACACTGCATTAATCAGTGGTACTCACAAAAGAAAAACAATTTCTTCCTGCTCCCTTCAGGTAATAACATTTTGCCCTTATTTTATTACATTTAGTCCCATTTTATTTAAAGCCCGAAGAGAGACCATGAAGTCTCAGATAGGAGCGATAAAAGGAGATGATGCTCAAGCCCAGCCTTTTGCAAGTCAGCATCTGACCTAAGTCAAAATCATTCAAGCACAGTAGGAGAAAAAAAAGCCCTTTGGATTTTAATCTATTTGAAAAGGGCAGAAATGCTGGCTGAATCATGAACTCGGGGGAATATGAATGCCTCCCAAAGGAAAGAGGGCTTTCTTGTCAATGTTCTTTAAAAAGAAAAGGATGTTTCATGTGGGTGTGTGCTGTTGTTTTTTTCCACTGTAGAGCAAGTGTCCCACCTTATTTCTCAAATGGTCTTTTCTTTGTTGATGCCTCATCTATTAATAATCCTTCACTGGAAGGGGAAAAGAAAAAACAAGCTTCTGTCAGACGTACAAGCTGTTAGTCTGAGATGGACAAAAATAAACCAAAGCAGCACAATTAGCTGCAACACAGGTCAGTTGCCTGTAGTTGCCTAGTGGCTATAACTATAACCGTGCTAAACTTTCCTTATAAAACATGGAGTTGGACAGTGCTCTGCATCCATAAGTGTCCTGGAGCCTTCGAGTAAATTTAGAAGGTTTCCTGAACTGTCCAATCCTACCCACTACATCAATATCCTTTATTTGGGTCCAAGAAAACATTTTGTTCTTAAAAACATAGAGGAAGGAGGCCACGCCTGTACTCCCTACGGAGTCAGGACATTCAGGGAGCCGGCCTGGGATCAAGTGCTTCTGTAAGGTGCGCTGTGGTTTTTCTGTAACATTCATTGCATGTGGGCTCTGAGCCCATCAGAAACAGCAGTAATTTTCCCCAAATCCCTTCTCCAACCCGGGGCGGGATTAACACCTCTTTTCCACAGGCAGGGTCCCTGGCTGCCAAAGCTGGCCAAGGAGCTGAGGGTTGATCGCAGGTGGTGGGCGCTGAGCCCATGCTTTGATGATGCTCCACTCTCAGTCACCTCAACTGTGGGAGGTGGGCAACATCTCCAGGGGGAGCCTGGGATGAGCTTAAATTTACACCTTCCTAAGTGAATTCTTCATTTGTTTTCACAGGTCTTCTCTAAACCGCGGCCCTTTGAAAAGGAAGAGAATTTGCTGGAAACGTCAGCCCCGAGCTTTGGTGGTGGGTATGTTAAAATGCCACTGGTGAGATCAGTCATACTTCTGAGAGGTGTGAAGAGTATCAGGGAAGCAGCCAACTACCTGCGTCACATCGCAGGAGACTTGATGGTGCCACCACATTTCCTGCGAAGGCACAGATGCCGTCTGAGCCCACAACAGACCTGCTTTCTTGCCTGCTCACACAGCAACCGTGGGGAAGAGTCAGCATTACTGAGGCTCCAAGGCACTTCTCAAGATGGCAGCCTTCAAGGCAGGCTTTAGCCTGGGGGCATGGAGGTGAAAAAGTGGTAATGAGAAAGATGTGAGCTGGCAGTCCAATGATCACCAGGGCAAAACGAGGTGGCCCTCAAGATATTACCACTTTACAAGGTCTCAGCTGCACTGCCAGCTCCACAAGGCACTGCAATGTCCCTGGGCCCCAGGGCACAGCCACAACATTTGGGACAGCCTGTCCTCTTTTTCCTGCTGGGCAGGAGTATTCCTGCTCGGAGCAAAACCATGATCATCAGCATCACTCTGCCATGAGCTCCGCTACAATATTCCCAGCCTTCCTCTTCCCCCCAGGTTACCGACCTGCAGGAAATTATATTGAATCGTTAAAATAATTGTCTGTACTTTTCAGGTCCTTTCAAAGGCCCCAGTCTGGCTTGCTGGGTTGGGGGTTTCCACTTTCTCCCCAAGTCTATTTGCCTGCCTTCTGCAGCAAACGTGCCGGAGCAAGCCAGGCAGGTGAGCCTCAGTAAACATGTCGTGTTGTCTGGCAGGAGCAAACCACTTCACACAGCAAAAGGGAGAGTCTAGTCCTGTCACAGCAACAGTGCTGGTGCAAAGGCAAGTTTGGAACCATATTTTCTTTGGAGAAGGCTAAAGAGAACGTCTCCATTCCCAAATAACACCACAGCCAAAGCTAAGATGCTGCACAACCCTCTGCAATACTTGGTGCACCAAGCAGTGGGATTGAGCCTTCTTCTCTGGGGTGTGAGTGAAGGACAGGGTCCTTGGGGACCTCCATGTTTGACAGTTTCTAGTTTCTACAGGGGTGGATGAGCTGTAGCCCCGTCAGCCAACATAAGGGAAAGTGTTCAGCAAACAGCTTGGATGGGACCACACCAGCCCCAAGAGAGTGATCCCCATCATCCCCCTTGGGCATGGAAAGACATTCATTACCTTCCCTTGCCGAAATATTCGGGACATGTTGGAGAAAAATGCAGGTGGAGGAAAAACGCAAAGACCTTCTAGGTGGAGTGGGGATGAGAACTGCAGCAGCTCCTTCACAGAGGGAAAGGGTGTGAATTACTCACCTGGAGTCTATGCAGATCTAACCAGCCTGAACATCCCTAGAACAGTCCTTTTCCCACTGCTTCCAACACCCTTCTCTCACACATCTTTCCTCCTACATCCTGCACTGTATTTCAGCCTTCACCAAGCCAGAGCTGGAGGTCCCTAAGCATTCTGCACCAGGGAGCACAGAAGAAAAACATGAGAATGCACATTTCCATGTGCTTCCCAGCCTTCCAGCTTTGGGTGTCAAACAGCAGCAATAAACAATCAAAATATTATTTTACGAGACAATGCCAGCCTTTGCCAAAGCCAGCATGAAATACGTTCTACCTAGAGCCATTTAATTTCAGTGGTACGAACCCTCGGCTTGTTGCCAAGATATAGAGCCCAGGCTGCGGTATATTAGCATAGGCTGCCTTATCTGCAGGGAAATAAACTCAGACCCGCTGAAAACAGTTGAGTGGAATATCACCATAGAAACTAGGCGAGGAAATGGGTGAGGTGTCTCTCCCCAGCTAATTTCAACGTGACAGCAACCAGAGAGACCAACCACTTCGGACCGAGGTGGGGTAGGCGAGAAGGATGCCTGGAGCAGCGCCAGCCCGAGAGCAGATGTGTGCCTGTGGGGAGATCCCCCACCCGCCTCCCGGCTTTATATTTAGCCTCAGGCAGGCTTCCTCCCCAGCCACCCACCACCCCTCTGCAACACAACGTCCCCCAAGATGCTGCCGTTGTGCCGTGCTGCCTGGTCCTGCACACCTCTGCCACGCACCCACCCACCACGGCTACAGAGCAGGGACAGGGCCCTTTTCCTCCGCACATTTCAATTGAGGAGGAAGTGAATGATCTGGGAGATCACGGAGCCCCTGAACCTTCTACCTACAGCACAAATTTAAATCCATGCGCAGCCTGGAGAAATCTAGTACACAACAAGGCCTTTTCTGGAGAGGAGAGGTACCACTGAGAATCCATCTTCGACTGCAGCCCAGAACCAAATGCTTTGGAGAAAAGACAGGGAACGCCAGAGTGTTTCGCACTCATCTCCTTCCCTCACTTCCAGGCTTGCAGGTGCCATGAAACACAACCACAACACCATGTCTTTAACACAGCACCGGCAATGATGAACTGTCTTAAGGTGTCACATACACAGGTCCTCAGCCTTGATAATATCTAGAGACCAAGCTCCCCAGCTTGTGTCCTCTGTAAAAAGTACAAACGTCATGGTTCCTTGCATGTGTTTTTTTTATTATTACTATTTTCAATAGTTACATGCAATTTCTACTTGTGCTTCATAAGTAAGAAAAGGAGCCGCTGATTCACTGGCCTGTCATTTCTCATATTTTACATCTCTCATGTCCCCATTTAGTCATGTCTTTACATTAAATGACCCTAGACTTTTCATTAATATCACTTTAGTTCCACTGTTTGTCATCTTGACAACTTCTATTTCTACTCCATACGCTCTATTAGATAGAAGGATCAGAGAGCAGGTCGGGAAAGGGTCTTTCGTTTATATTATGACACGCTTTTTTTTATCCTGCTGTAATCCTTATATGTTTATCACTATTTTCACTATTGCCATGCCAGATTTTCCACTCGATCTCCAACACGTCACCCAGATCTGCCTCACCCCCTCTTCCCCACAGCTACCATTCGCTTAGGGTGCGGTTCATACAGCATACCAGCAGCTCAAATTATCCCTTCCATGGTATAAACTGTCTTTCGGTGCTGTCAGCACTGACTTCCACCTGCTATCATCCTGCCCATCCTGCTAGCTTGGTCCCCGCCTCCTGAAATCCTTCAGTCTTGGCTAATCTCACTAATTACATGAGACTTTGACCCTTGCATCTTCACAACCCACTTTTCTGGACCATTAACAAATACATTATACATCAGTGCTAAACCAGATGCTGGTAGCGTTTCCTGCTAGCGGAGATGCAACAATTACAGCCTTACATGGAAGCTTAATTTCTTCTGAATCCCATTCCCAAAATATAGCTGGGTAGCTATTGTGCTGGAGAAAGTAGCTATATTGTCTGGCAAACCAGAGATTAATGACCGACCTACATGTTGAAATTGAGCCTCTAATTGGTTTCAGATCCAATTCGTATTTGTATAGGGCCTAGTATAATGCAGTCCTGGATCATCTGTGGGCTCTTTACAAATGTAGATAAATAGGTTAATAAAATGAAACGGTACGTAATAATTTTTTAAATTAAAATATTTTGGACATGATGATTGCAAGCTAAGATTATCCATGACTGAGCCCCGCTTCTGTTGGAAAGCTGTAACAAGAAATTCACTTCAATTAAAAGCACTTCTTTTCAGATGCTTTGAATTTAGGAATGCTGAAAGAAAGCGCTTCAGGTCAAAGATATCTGTATGTGCAGGGGGAGCGCTATTGTATGTACACCTATAGATACTTATATCTATATAAAATCATACTTTGCCACCTTAACAGCTCTAGAAATGGCTCGTTTTTGGAAGATCTAACGTGAAATAAGAGAAGCGCTTGGTCCCAAATGGGCTATACAGCTGACTAAACCCTGGAAAGAAAAAGACTGAAAAAAAATTCACAACAAGATTTTAGGTTCCTCCTCCTAAGTCAGATAAAACCTGCCCTGGTCTTCCCTGAGCTGAGAGGTGAAACCGGTGGGACAAGCATCAGGGGATAAGAGATTCTGAGAAATAAGGGTATGGATGTATCAAACCTCCCAGCTCAAAACAAAAGAAAAATATATGTAAATATACATATATATATATATATATATATATGATACCACAAACTTGAGGGCAGAAGAAACCCCAGGTAGAGAAGGGTTTGGAAAAGGATGGACAGCCCAGCTCCTCCTCTCCTGCCTAAGGGCTTCCAGGACTGGCCTACAACTGGACCAGGGCCATCTCGGGCAAACTGTTTTACAGACGAGCGTACAAACAGGCTGTAAGACAATCCCGTCACCGCACACAGCTCGGATCTGAAAAAAGACCAGACAAAAGGAGACAAGCATACGGCGCGTTCAGGGCGGTGATTGGCAGGCGACACACTCGATCCAGGAATTTGTTTTGAAAACTGTGTGATCATTTTTCACTCAGCTTCAGCTCCTTTTCCCTCTCGGGGAGAGGCAGAGGGGACACGTGAATCCTTGGTTCAAGAGAGGGGGTGGCTATTGAGTGCTTTTTGTCTCAAAGCTCGTTCCTCTCCTTGATCACCAGAGCCTCATTTCATAAGCACGCAGCCTGTCACAGAAAGCATTAAACCTTCAAAGCATTTCGTGAAAAATGAAATGAAGAGCAGGCCACTTTCTTATGGCTTCATTGAAATCCAGAGAAAACTGGGGGCCCCTCCATGCCCTCCCCATCAATGCAGAGGCTGAAGACGATGAGGGAAAACCAAAATGGAATGAAATCTTCAAACGCCTCTTCAGCAATTCATCTATCCTAGGCGGAACAGGGAGGTCTAAGGATACAAACTGCCCTTCTTCTAAACCTCTCAGGCTTGAAATAATCAATGCAGGGTTTTTTAAAACATTTTCCCAAGGAAAACAGAGGAAATAAAAGGCTTTGGTGCCTCTGGGGCAAGAGCCACCTCTGCTTTCATCTCCAGGGAACTTTGCTTAGAGATGCATCTTCTTGACTCTTGCCTGGGTAGGGTCCGTCTTCTACTTGACTGCAGCCTTTTCTGATTGCTGGTGTTTGAAGACTGTTCAACCTTCTCTTTGCTGTACAACAGCCCCTGTAACACTCCATGTTTTCCAGGAAAATGCCGGTAGGAGATTCTTAACCTTTCAGCATTTCTTTTTTGTTTCGTTCTAAGGTCTGAACTGTTTCAGTAGACCCTTCAGATGTTTTAAACTGAATTTTACAGACAAGACCCGCCACCAGCAATGCCTAAATGCTACACTGAGGAATCGATTTTCTTCCACGTATTTCTTCTGGCATCACAGACTACAGAAGACCAGAGACAGGATGCTGCTTTGTGTAACAGAATATTCTTCCTATCAACATGCTTCCTCAACAGAGGTATCAAAACAGTCCAGATAAACAGAATAAAGCATCTTCTTTGGCACTGCATGCTAGACCCCTTCTTTCTATAGAATACTCCATTCAGGGCTCGGTGCAAGGGTGCTATCAGAAACATTGTCTTAGTTTCCTTATTCTCCTGTATTTACTTTGTTCTGTTTCCCTGGCAGGTTTAAGTACTTCCCATGCCAGCAGGCAGGTCCCTTCTAATTCAAGAAGAATGTATTTCACAAGAGACTAGCAATGGAAAATCCTGATTCCAGACACTTCCCTGGGGGGGGGAAATAGATTTCTCAGTGTAGAAACAATAGGAAAAAAATAATTATTGCCACCCGGAGTTAGATAAGGGAACTTTTCAGTTTGATGATCCAAATGAAAACTTAAGAAAAAGGTATGCAAGACAATGTGCTTTCCTAGGGAACAGTATCCAAGAGAAACTATGTTAGGTCAACCAAATATTTAGTTTGACCAGAAAGTAACGGATTCGTGATGTCTGAGTCAATTAATTTTTATTTACAGTTTAGACCAGTGCTATTTCAAAGCATAAAGTCAAAGAGTATAATTTCAAATACATAAAAGCAATCTATTTAGGGGCCATTGCAAAATGAAGGAATTTAGATTTTCTTCCTTCCCCATTTTTGGGTTGAAACTTCCATCTTTCAACAAATGTATTAACAGATTAAAAAAGAAATCTCATGTCTTCCTCCCTCATGGTATTGCTTCTTTCCCTATGCATGCCCTTAACCGTCTCTTTGGCCTTCTGGAGAGCCCTTTGTTCAGCACAATGGGTGAACGATGCTTGTGCTGGAATAAATTTAAAACAGCTCTTACAAACACATCAAAAACCACAATTTAGAAAATGAGGATGAAGGAGACCTTGCGTGCACCAGCCCCTGAAGCATGGTTAAACCACAGCTAAGAGACTTCATGCTGCCTTTCCTAGGTAAGGGTCCAGGTAGCCAACAACCTTATAACAACCTCTTGTCAAACTCACCAAGCATCCAATCCTATAAAACATCATTGCTTGCAAAACCAGCCCTTTTCCTACCACATTTTCCTGAAGACAGCAAAGACAGTATCGTCTTTCTCCTGGCAGTCCCTTTTTTTGCAAGATATTTAGCTGAGAAAGCTGAGCAGACAGCCTTTCCCACCCACTTTTATCCAGCACTATGAACACGTGAAAGGACAGTAACTCTGCCCATAAGAAGAAGTCCTGTTATTTTTCAGTTGTGCCATCTCCAGCCACCGGGACCACCTCAATAGCCTATCTGACATCAAAAGCAATTCTGATATCCAGTTTCCATCCCTTCCAGCCTGTCTGGATGAACCACACTGCAGAGCTTTTGACCAGCCTCCACAGCATTGAGGAAAACCTGTTGGTCCCAACCATCTTGAGCCCTTCAGAGCAAGCCCCGAGCACCTCCATCTGCCTTCCCCTGTCCCACACACCAAGTTGCCATGCCCTTGTGTAACTTCAGGTCAACATTTTCCCCTTCGACTCACTAAGATTTTTCTGAGGGTTTGTCAGACATCTTGTCTGTGCAAAGAGGCAGAGAGTACCACCTAGGCTGTGAGGAAAACTGCTCACAGACTGAAATCTGCGTGAAGAACCTTGTAGAGCTCACTTAGAGCAATCACAGGGAGAACTCTGACTTCCTCTGAAGAAAAGAATCATTAAATATTTGTTCCAAACTAACCAAAATAAATTGGAGTACAGGAAAAGAAGGATCTCTGTGACTCTACGCTCGTCCAGGTGGGTGACAAGATTCTGTTGATGGCAATGACTTAGACACGGGAACAAGACCAGAGTCACGTCTGGTATTTCCACCTGAGGAGGAGTGCATTCGAGGCTCAAGAAAATAGCATCATCCAGAAGGAATAAGTGAATCAACTGATTATGGAAGAAACAGTCACTTCCAGGAAGGCAAACATAAAATCTCCAACACCGATACAAAAGAAAACCATTGGTATTTGCCAATGTCATACACCCCTGCTAAGCATGTCTTTTTTTTTTTTTTTTTTGCCTTCCCCCCTGCTTTTTAAAAGCTGAAAGGGGGCCACCAAGCTTATTCAGGAAATAGCAGAGATGCTTCCTGCTGTGCTTGAGACCCCCAGATAACTCTATTGTTCACATACACAAGGACTGTAAAGAATTAAAGTAGTTTTCCTACCAGAAAACAAATTTCCACTTCTTTACTTCATCTGTCAGATTTCCAGATTTACATAACAAGTAGCTCCCAGTGACAGCACTGAGCTTTTATAAGAGCCAGGGATTCTTCAGCCAGCCTGCAATGGGTCCTTTTTCTCATCATTCAAATAGTAATTGGTTTTCTGTAAAACCAAACTGTGCAGGTAAGACACCAAGGACTTTACAATCATGATCCCAAACATGTACAGCACCCCTCTTAGCAAATTCATAGCATCACAGAATGGTTACAGTTGGAAGGCACCTTAAAGATCACCTGGTTCCAACCCCCTGCCCTGGGCAGGGACACCTCCCACCAGACCAGGTTGCTCAAAGTCCCTTCCAACCTGGCCTTGAACACTTCCAGGGATGTGTCTTCAACAATTTCCCTGGGCAACTTGTTCCAGTGTCTCACAACCCTCACAGTGAAGAATTTCTTCCTAATATGTAATCTAAATCTCCCCTCTTTCAGTTTGAAACCAATCCCCCTCATCCTATGGCTCCCCTCCCTACTCCAGAGTCTCTCCCCAGCTTTCCTGGAGCCCCTTTAGGGACTGGAAGGACTCTAAGGTCTCTCCGGAGCCTTCTCTACTCCCAGCTGAATCCCCCCAGCTCTCTCAGCCTGTCCTCCCAGCAGAGGGGCTCCAGCCCACAGATCATCTTTGTGGGCCTCCTCTGGACCTGCTCCAACAGGCTCCCATGTCCTTTTGGACATGGACCTGGTGGGGTCCCCATGGGGTCTCATGTATGTTGATGGCCCCAGAGCTGGAGGCAGCACTGCAGGGGGCTCTCCCCAGAGCGGGGCAGAATCTCCTCCCTCAACCTGCTGGCCATGTTGCTGGAGATGCAGCCCAGGATGCAGTTGGCTTTCTGGGGCACGAGTGCACGTTGTCAGCTCATGTCGAGCTTCTTATCCACCAACACCTCCAAGTCCTTCTCCTCAAGCCTGCTCTCAATCCATTCTCTGCATAGCCTGTATTTGTGCTTGCTGATGAACCCAGGATGTTTTACAACCTGTAACACTCACTTCACATAGCACACAGATGTAACCACTGGGGCAGGGAGTTATTTCCCAATGTACAATGGTGCTCTGAAGATCTGGTCAGGAAGCTAAGAAGAAACCATATAATTAAAGGTGCAAGGAAGGCTTATGGAGGCAGATGCTAAGATGTGTCATTGCCAGGATGCTAGGACTAAAAAAAAACCGGTTCATCTAGAAGTGCCATGTGGGCTTAGTGACCTTGCTGGGTTGGGGCCTCACTTTTCTATCTGCTTTAGGAAGATCTGCAATGAACTTCACACCAAGCTCTAGAGGAGGAGGAATTTAGCATGCTCTGTACCAGCTCCCCTTCCTGGTCTTAAAAAAGCAGGCAGCTGCCTAAATCAAACATCAAGACGACTGCATTTTTGTTCTCTGTTGCTTTATTACTATTCTACTACCTTCCTCTTTCATTTCCTCTCCTAGAAGATGGGTAATAGTTATGTTTCTCTCTCATCTTTCATGAGATATTCGATAATTGTCTGCTTGCCAGCTGCTACAACCACTTCAATGAAAGACGCACAGAAGCTGGAAGCATGACTGTCTCCATCAGGCCTCATGAAAACCCGCTCAGGGGACATCTTTGTGGAGCCATTTTGAGCTGGTACATGGCTCACACAAAGGATTTCAGTCTAGGGAAAAACCCACCTCGGTTCTTAGCCCGTTATATGAAAGTTTCTACTAAAGATCATTAATAGTGCAGAAGTATTGGGGTAGGTGCTATGAACAAAAAGGTGATTTCTGCCCTCCAGAGCAAGCTGGTTTATAAGGCGCTAACTTCAACCTTAGCTCATGATGCAATAGAATTCCATTTTTACAGATGGGGGGAAACAGAGGAAGTTTGGCCCGAGGTCAGCTGTTATAATGGAGGAGTTCTTGCCTTGCAGCACCTCATTCATCCCGTTTCGTCAGCCACTTAATCATCATTTAATCCAAGGATACTCATTCATTCTGGATTCTCACAGCCCTGCGGGGAGTCTTTCACAGTGTCATCTGAGATATTTAAAGCTGGGCGGCTGGCAAGGACAGCTCGGAGGATGGCATCAATTGTCTGCATCAAGTTTCTTGACCCTTACTTTGAAGAGCTCCTTTGCACCAGCGGAAAAAAAAATGGAAGAGCGCTAAATGGCCCTTATGAAGATGAAATGGCCCAACAGCAGCACATTCATTTACTTAGATCATCAGGGCCATCTCGCTTGTGATCCTAAGTATGAGAAGTTAAATCTTTTTTGAAAAGTTCTCTTAGAAGACCCAAGACAGATCTGCAGCCTCTAGAGATTCACGCAGAGACAGACACCCAAGAGATTATATTTAAATTTTTAAATAGCTCTGGTTGAGTGGGTCAGTCTCTGTTTAATGACACAGACTGATGGTCATTCAGGTTGGGGTTGATTTTTCCTGAAGCTTCTGGCACCAACTAGTTATTACAAAATGAGGTAATTGTGGAACAGATTCATTAGGCCACAAACAGGTTCAGGGCTCTCCGTTGCCCAGCCTTTCACATCCTTAGAGGCTCTGGGGTGGGATAGAGAGTACTGGTCTGCCTGGCTTTGTCCCCCTGATCTTTGTTTCAAACGATAAGAAGGTGCAAAAAGAGCAACCACAGGGTTCAGATTTATACAGAATAGATAGAACAATAACATAAAAATTGGCGAATTGAAAACCTAACAGCGCAAACCACAAAAGAAGAAACAGGGGAAAATCTAATTGTTAGCCTGTAAGACAGAGTAATCATCCTAAAAATTGTGGAGATACATTCGTGTTGCTAAGGCTCCTTTCAGACACCAGAGTCAGTCCCTCATCTATAACCAAGAGAGCAATTTTAGAATTCAGCAAGATCAATCATAAAGCACTGAAGTGGGAGAAAAGACTTTCCTGGAAGAGAGCAGATTGAAATTTCCAGGCGCTCAGTGACACCAGTTGTTTCTTTGAGCTGCACATGAAATAACTGGGGCCAGATTCTCCTTCATTATGCCGCGGGCAATGAGAAACAGAAGCAAACCTGACACATAGAAGGACATGAGATATGTTAGTCTATACCTGGAGTTGGAGTTTTCCCTCTCCTTTCATCAGCAAAAATCCCATCATGAGATTTTCCTAGAAGCATCTATTCACAGCCATCAGAGCAGGGTAGAACATATCTGCAACAAAAGATGACTGCAACAACTTGTTATTCGCTCCAAAAGGGTCAAGAATGAGCTGCAAAATTGGCATGCTGTCTGGAAGACTTAAAAAGCAACAGGGTGATTGCGAATCACGCTGGCATCTGGGACAAAGTCATCCAGAGAAGTGCTCCAGCCACACTCCCAGCCTCAAACAGCTCTACAAAACCAATTAAAAGGGCTGAAAAATTATCAGGACCTGAAGTCTATGTATATTTTTGGTTCAGACCAGCTTGAAAGGGACAGTTTGAAGGACTTTGTGGCATGAGGGCCTGGAAAGCTTTATTCAGAGGTACAAAGTATTAGTTTATGGGACAGTAATTACTCTGAAAGTAAGAGTTTGAAGTTCCTAGGGTTCAAGACATTTCATTGTTCATCCCCCACCCCATTTGCAATGGTATCATTTCAAAGTGATGGATTCAAATTTACGCAAGTGATGCCGGACTAGGACAGAGACTATACTTTCTATGTTTTATGAGCATAAAGAGATACATAAATTTTGAGTAAAAAAGTCATTACAAAGAGAAAAAAAAAATATTTTAGCTGTCAGTCTGACTCTGTTGCTGAGGGAATAATTCAGCAGAATAACGGGAGCCCTGCAGACCCAACCATCCTTGATAGCTGCCCTGCAGGCAGCAGCTGGCAGGTGCCCACCAGCAATGTTGCGTCTCCCCACCTCCTGCCCACGGGATGTACAAACAACACAGCTGTGCCCCCATCTCTGCGCATCAGTCTGCGACAATGGGGAAGGACAAGGTGAGCACAACCAGCCCTGGGACGGGAGGACCCTTCTCTTTGCACCGTACAAATGTGACAGCCTGCTATTGTCACCCCCTTGAACCGTCTGCGGACCCACGAGAAACCAGCGGGACCTCTGCCAGCAACTGCACCAACCAAGCCAGTCCCAAGCTGGGAATTCCATAGTGCAACACGAGCAAAAGATTTTGGGACTGCTTGAAACCCACCGAAGCTAGCAATAAGAGTGCTAAGGACCACCTACAGCAAACCGCTAAATCCTAAACACAAAGCCTCTGCCTTTCCCACTGACAAAAGGAAAGGCCCTTTCCAAAGATGTGTGCAACTCACCTGAAAAAAAACCAGCTATGCAGCAGGTTGGAAGGGGTCTCATCCAATGTGCCATCACAAGAGGTTGCAGTAAGGATGAACATAGAATCATAGAATGTGTGGGGTTGGAAGGGACCTCTAAAGGCCATCTAGTCCAACCCCCCTGCAGTCAGCAGGGACATCTTCAACTAGAGCAGGTTGCTCAGAGCCTCATCCAGCCTGGCCTTGAATGTCCCCAGGGATGGAGCCTCCACCCCCTCTCTGGGCAACCTGGGCCAGGGTCTCCCCACCCTCAGTGTAAAGAACTTCTTATAGAATCATAGAATCATTTAGGTTGGAAAAGACCCTTGGGATCATCGAGTCCAACCATCACCTCCACTCTACAAAGTTCTCCCATGTTCTCCTCATGTCTAGCCTAAACCTGCCCTGCTCTAGTTTAACATCTAGTTTTAACGTGTTGAAAAGCCTCTTGTGTACACAAGAGCATTTTTGAGCTGGGCAAGAGGAGGATCACTGAGATCTCTCTCACCTTCCCATCACTCTCTCATCTTTGTGCAGAACCCGACACACCAAAATCCTTGGACCTGTAGGTCCCAGCAAGGCATATGCAGAACCCACACTGCAGGAACACCACCACCTCACAACTGTAGGACACAAACCATTTTAATGCCTTTAGAAAGGCTAGTAAAGGGAAGGAAGAATAACACTTCTGCTTGGATTTGCACCAGAATTGAATCCACCTGTCAATCACACAAACCAGCCCAAGGCAGCTGGGGTTTCTTCCCCGCCTTTGGACCAAGAAGCATCCAAGCATTAACATAAAACAACCGCAGTTTGCAGGATCACATGGCTAAGAATGTGTTGCCTCTCCAAAAAAGGTCTCCAAAACAGCATTAGACTTGCTATTAAAACAACATGAAGAACATGATCCCACCCCAGCAAGAAAAGAGCAGCTATTTACTCCTAATTATTTCATTCCAAGAAAACTAGTTTGAATATATGCTTAATGTTTCCGACAGTTTTTCCTATGCCTGCTAAGCGCTTCTGCTCGAAACAAATATAATCGTAATTTAACGTTATACATACCAACAAAATGCAAATTACAAGAGCAATAGTCTGGAGTCTTCATCCTTTATCTCATCTGTATCCCAGTCTCCCCACTTGCAAACTATGAATGTCTGCTCACGGATTTTCTTTTTGTTTTTTTTTTTTTTTTTTTTTTTTTAAGCACGCAGCCAAATAACTTATGCCACATTGTGTTTCTTTCCTCCAATATAAATAATGTTCACTTAACAGTGAATGCATTAGAGAACTACGTTTCCATTGAGTTGTCATTTCCAGAAATACTCTTCTTTTGGGTAGAACTTTTCCCGTCTCAGCTGAAAGGCAATTTTTCTCCCCGCTTATTTCCGTCTTTTCAGTATATCTTGCTCTTATTTTTAATTTTAAAGTAACAGCAGTATCTCCCAGTAAGAACTGCAGAGAAAGCACAGACTTATTCCTGACCTGTAACTATGGCTTAATTTGGAGACTATTTATAACCCTTCTGACAAACAGTTGAATTTCTGTGAGCAGGTCAGTAGCGAAATTGCATCTTTCACTGTAATCAAGTGCAAAGTGCCAGGAATGGCACAGGAGAGAGGAGGAGAAGGGAAAGTGGCCATAAAACCCCCAAGATATTTACATTTGACAGCTGGGAAAGCAAGGAAGCAGCTACTACCAAGGGAAACAGGTATGACACGTTTAATCTTTGAACAGTTTAGCCTTGTTTCCCCAAGTGAACGTGGAGCAGAGGGCAATGGCAGGGTGGGTTCATTTTCCGAGCCACTCAATTCACAGTTGAATCCCCCCCCTCTTCTTGTTGCCAATTAGTCAAAAGGGTAAACTTTTAAGGCAGCAACTATAACCATTAATGTGCTTAACCGGTTGAGGGTTACAATCGACCTTGCAGAGCTGTTGTCTCATCAGACCATCTGGTCTGTATAACACCTGGCACCGAGGGGGCTGCGGGCCCCAAAACACTGCAATAACACCAATGAAGATCAGCATCTCTGGGTGCAGGTTTGCAGACAGCAGGGAACATCAGCAGGGATGTGGCAATGCCAGCCCGCCCCATCCCCTCTCCCAGGTGGGTACCAACCAACTCCCCTGTGTTATGCCATGCAACGTACCCATGTTTGGCCCCTTGAAACGAAAAGGCCCATAACGGCCTTTGAGTCCCAGGGCACGATCCCATCTACAACTGCTCTGGGTCAAATGGGGCTCTGGGGGGGCCTTTTCACCAGGCAGCTCACAATTCCTAAGGAGGGCTTGGATGGGGGAAGAGGTGGTGAGAGATAAGATCTTCCCTTACTTTATTTGTTTGTTGGATTTTTTTTTTTTTTTTGTAAGCACCACAAATAAGTTATAAGANTAGTTCACACAACTTTCAATTTGGACAACTGAAATGAAACCAGTTTCAAAAAGAAGGAAGAGATTTTATTCAAAGTTTCCACATGAATCCTTTCTTACTTTCCCACACACACAACTGAAACAATTTAACATGAACACAAACTGGGTTTGTCAGCTAAAGCAAATAAGAGAAATGCTCCCCACCACACAAAGACACACTCTGCTTCTGATTGTTTTCTCCCTTGCTCCTCCTGGAAGGAGTACACGATCTAGGCCAGCAGCTTCATCCACTTTCCAGTCCTAAAAATAAACAGCGTTTGTTCCTTGCCCCTTTTGCTTCACAAGATCTCAGATGTTAAATATTCAAACAATCCACATATAGAAAACTGATTCATCTCAATTATTCTTGGACATTTTTCTCCTAAAGTACATATATACCAAGTAAAGAAATAATACCACTAAGGTTTTTTCCTCCACACTACAGCTATATCACTAACAACTTCAAAAAATCACTTTTCACTAACAGATGGCAAAGAGGGCTAACTGATGGGATGAGCGGTAGAAGGTTTCAGATGAGCATTCAGCACAAGTTGCATAAACTGTCATCTTTAAGCTAAAATGTCCACTAAGACGTTCTTTACCACCGTCACCTACGTGATTTTTTTTTTTCTTCCTGTGTGCGTCCACGCATCGTGAGACGAGAAGTACATGAAGTTACCAGCAGACTTAAAGCCAAACACTCCCACCTCTTTTTATTGTTTCTAGTTTTCTAGGTGGAGTTTTCTAGGTGTCTGAGCGTTCTTCAGAACTGATGAAGTGTCAGAGCCCTTTCCTAAATCAAGGAGGACCGTGAGAAAACTCCAGTGATGTTACAAGAAGCCCTAGAAATCTTTCATTTTGGATTGGTGCCCTGAAACTCAATAGGGAATGAGCACATACAGGAGAAGAGAGCCTACCACTGTTCCCAAAAACATGCTTTGAAAGTATTAAGTGAAAATTAATGGTTACTTTTGTCTTTCATATTCCTATACCTCCGTTTCCACTGTAAAATAAAAAACATCAAAGTCTATCTCACAGGGGTGTTGTGAAAGTGAATTAATGTTTGTGTGAAGCACTCATACTATAGCAACGAGGTTCATAAAAAAAGGCCTAGAAGGAAATGAAGATTCCCATCTTCAGCCCACGGTTTGAATGGAGAGCTGTAAATAAGGCCCAGGGCTGTGCAGCAAACAATAAAGTTGGCAAATGAGATTAGCACGGTCCCTTCCGCAGCCTCAAACAAAGCTGGAACCCAGCGGAGCATGGGGGCAATCAAAGATGAGCTCGGTACAGACACGCTGCTAGCCAGGGTTCATTCCAACGTTTCCCCTTTTCTGACTAATTGTTCACCGAGCAGAAAATTATTTTGGGGCATTGAGTCTGCTTTGTGAGAGGACAAGTCAGTCTGGAGGTAGACCAGGTGCCTGGTGGGATGTCCTTTCTCCTAGGAGCATCCCCACCGAGCATTTCTGTGCTCCCAGGAAGGCCATCTCCTCTCCTGCCATGACATAGGTGCAGCTGGGACAACGCAGACCAGAAGCCCTCCTCCCCACCGGCCTGTACCCCACAAGAGCAAGGCACCGAGAGCAAACAGAGCTGCGACGCCACTCATCATGTGCGTGCTGCACGCACGGGTTGTAAAAGGCTCCAGGGACAGGTGTGCCATAGAGATGTAAGTTAATATTCCACAGAGTGAGGACACCATCTGTGCCCCAGCAGCCCGGGGTGTACCAACTCACCAGGTGCCCAGGCTGATGCCCACCCAGTGCATGCGCTCCCTTGCGGGCATCTCGCACCCCTCCGCTGACGAACGCAAGCAACGGCTTTCCATCAGAGATGGGCTCAGGAGGGTGGCTTGGGGCAGCCCAACTTCTTGGGAGACGGAGACCCTCAGGAGATCAAAACAATCCCAAGGACCACAACACTGGTGTGCAACCCTAAAATTAGCCGTAGCAGGTTGAGGTGCAGCTTCTGTGGGCTGGGCCATGCCAGCAGGCACGGAGCAATCAGGAAGACTCATTAACACAGAAGACATTTCAGCAAAAGGCTGCATCTTTAAGGATGCTCTGTCTGCTGGACACATCTGCCCAGGAACTGAATATTGCAGCAGCATAAAAGAAATTCCGCACCCCCACCACCCCCCATAGATTTAGGTCAACCACAACACTTCAGAAACTCATGCTAAGTTTGCCAAAACATTTCCTTGAAGGAAGGGAACATGGAGAACCTTTTGCATGTCAACATTGTTAAATTGAAACCTTTAGAGTTTGGTCTTTTCTACTTGGAAGGATGTTACATTTTCATTTCACAAATAACATGGAAGTTATTGAGACCATGAAGAGCTCAAAAAATCTTCTTAATCCAGATTAGATAAAAAAGTTAATCCTCATTTTACCCAATTGTCTTGCCTTTTTAATCTGCTTTTCATCTGAAACTCTGTTCTTTCAGTGCTTGTGCATAGCATGAAACAATTTCCTTGATTTTTCAGCACTACAAGCAAGCCAAAATAACAGTTATTTGCACAACTAAAGTGGTCGCACCACATACATTTCCATACCTATCAGACAGCTAAATTTAACTGCTTAATTATGAGGGGGAAAGAGGGGAACAGTGAGAAAGGCCACACCTGGCAGCAAACAACCATCTCTCCTTGCTTCAGGAGCGGTGCTGGAACCCTCTGAATAGTCTCCTCATCCTTGTATTCCTCTGCTTGATGCTGGAACAGGATGTCAGATCTCTGCTGGAACACTTTGTCCCCATTTTAAATCTACATTTGAAGAACTACAATGAGTGTAAAAAGGAGAAAGCTGAGAGGTTTAATTACTTTTACCCATGTTTGAGAGGCGCTCTCGAGTATATCCAGGGTTCCTGGAATTGCGACCCCGGTGCCAGGGAGAAAATGAACAGCAAGAGACAGGCTAAAAAAGGTCCCCGGCTCCCAGATATTTGCCTGAAACACTCATTTCTAAGAACGCTGCACTGTTAGTCTAGTCGGGGCTAGTCTCCAGCAACACCCTTTCCACCTCTCTGCTACAAGGTTATACTCATATTAAGCTCATGGATTTAGCGATCCTCCTCGCACACGCACCCAAACCAGCCTTGGGGCCGGATGAGGTGGGAAGTGGCAAGAGGTGGGTTTTGCACTGCTGAGTTTGCTTTAATCAAAGCATAAGGGAAGAGGATCTGCAGCCGGCACAGACTGCAGCTCAGCTCCACGCGCTGCAGGAGCCAGCTACCTAACGCCCCAGCTCCAACCACACTCCCTCGTGTCTCTCTAAAGGCACCACCGCAGTTATCCAGCCTCAAACTGCAAAGCAAAGCCCAAATATTTTGCTAGTCATTTCCACCAAGTCACCTTCCCAGGGTCTGCGGCATCTTAAGAATGCCGAGCCCCGGCTGATCCGCGGGCTGCTTGAGGTGGCAGGCAGCGGTGCCGAGGGAGGGGACGGAGCCCCAGGAGCTCACATGCAGTTGTAGATTTCTTCCCTGAGATATTAAGGGTGATAACACACCGACTGAAACCCTTGCACAGGATGCAGCTCTGTTGAAGGGTACCAGATCAGCACTTTTCTACCTGTCACCCTACGTCAATGCTTTAGCTAAGGCAACAGACAGCTCTTTTTAGCTACACCTTGTAAGTCCTTCAATCAAGGCACACAGTGCAACTGTGCACGTCCTTACCCCACTTCTGCCCGTGTTTTAAAGATTTCATTTGTTGTTTCGGTTTTGCTCAAGTCCCTCATTCCTAAAGAGGAAAGCAGATGTAAGCACGACCCATGGTTCCTGGTAAAGATAAGAACTCAGTAGTAGCTACAAATCTCCTATGGAGGAGACACAGTACTCAAGACTCGTAGGCTTTCCCTGCACCTCACACACACCGCCCAACACTTGGCTGCAAACACTATGGGACTATCAGGCCACTTGCCTGCAGCTGAGCTGCCCACACACCATTTGGAAACGCTGGCACGAGGCAGCTGGATTTCACCGATTTACTCCCTTCCTACAAACATCCCTGCAAAAAGAGTCAAGAGTCTCAAAATATGATGGAAAATGCCCAGCAGGGACGTACACAAAGGCCTTGTCTCTGTCCTGGTGAAGATGCTCTGTCCATCTCCCGTGCTTTCTTCACCCCAAGTCACTGTTGCTGCTGCAGACTCCTTCCCAGCCCTGCCTCAATCCATCCATCCTAGTGCCATAGCGCTCCAGGTAAAGAGCTTTCCTCACCACGTTCACTGCAATCCCAGCTTCAACTGTGCTTCCTACACAAGCAGCAGGGCCAAAGCAACGCCACCATTGCCAGAAACAAGCTGCACGGTGAAACAAATGGCTCTCTGACCCCACCAGCACAGCCCTGAGCACAGGGTGAGCACGAGCACCCATTAACTCACACCCCATGGAAGTGGCAGTTGAGGTTGTCCTCTCTGTCACTCCATTATACAAGGTCCCGATCAGCCTCACAACAAGGTGCCCATGTGGTTCACCTTCCCACGGCATACATGCTGCCTGCACCACTCCTGCAAGGACATGAAGCCTTGCTCTATCGCAGTCTTTCCATGGACAGGGATCCTCTTTCACAAACTGCATTACAGTGATTTTAATAACCTAGCCATGGACAGAAGGTTGTTTCTCTCAATCGTCTCCTACCTCTGGAGCAGCAGGCTGGGGAGATACCATCTCCTGATGTCTGAAACAGCTTGTTCGCAAACCTCTCAGAAGTTATTTTCAGTTTTTAAACAAAAAGATTATCTGGCCAGCAAAAAAGACAGGCTTTTTAAAAGGAGGAATAGGCATGTAACCTATGCTTCACATGTTTTCCACATGAAAAATAGTAGCTCACGGTTGTGCATAAAATGAGATTTGAGAGGATGGTGAATTGTAAACGGAATTAGAAGCAAAGGCGGTTGTTCAGTACAGGAAGGATGGGGAGCGCATTACTTATCTGTCAGCCTCCCTTACTAGAGGATATGATTATTAAAGATGTTCTAACACATTCGTCCTCTCAACACCTTTATGCACTTGGGCAGTGCCACTATTTCCCAAATGGGGCCAAGCGACCCAGCCTGGGCTGGCCATCATGCAGTAAAGCTGATCTCCATTCACCCAAGCTGGTGCCCAGCCAACAGATAGGCCTTCTATTTGGGACCGGAGAGAGAACATGGACCATTTGCTACATGATGACATGGTAAGCTCCTGGGTGCACTGCAACATGAACAGCAAGGAGTACCAGACAGCTGCTGTACAGTTGGAGTTGGATGATCAAGACCTGAAGGAGGGCCTAGACCTGACAGCGATGCTGGGATAATTTTAGGCAAGCACCTCAACTATATAGTTGGGGCATCATCTATAATAAGGCAAGAGAATTACCTTCTCCTAACCCCACTGGCAATGGGTTTACGCCATGGTATGTGACATTTACCACTCGTTCTTGAAAGCTAGGTTGGCTTCTGCAGAGCTGAAAAATAAAATATCAGGTTTGGTCCATGCGTATGACCAGGAAGATCCAGCAGAGCATATGTCTGCAGCAGCAAGGGCCCTGTTTTGCAAAGTCACTTTTCTTGATCCTATCCATATTTCAGAACATCTCCAACTGAGCCCCATTAATGTAATCGATTTTTAATGGCATTCTCAAAGAAACGATGTGAAGATTTTAACAGGCTATTAGACTGAAATCGAGCCTCACCCAAACTTTCCTCCCTAGGAACAAAGGTTTCCAAAGATGCAGGGGGCTACTCCATTCCTGATAATGGGCAAGGAAGTATCCAGTGACCTGGGGAAAAGGGACGCTAATTCCCCATATTGTACCCCACATGGCATTGATCCCACCACTGTTAGAGAGCAGAGGTTTGTAAATACAAGGGAAGGTTTTCTCATCCTTCCCACACAAGCAAGACCAGAGGCCAGCCCCAGAGGGATCAGAAACAGAAATATCGTGTCATGAGCCGGAGGTCTTCCAGGTTTTGAAAAGAAGAATAAAATACACATCCTACTTGCTTTTGGTCTCTGGGCTCCTTCATACCAAGCAGCAATTGGCTGATTTCTCAGATTGGGCCTTTGAAACACAAACAGTTGAGCCTGGCAAGTGGTTATAGTCGATGGCTTCAGCCGTGCTGCTTTCCCATGAGGGCTTGTGCTGCAGTAAACCATTATAGTCTCTGTCCTTCTCCTGTGGAAAGAGGACCAGGCAAGAACTTCCAACTTCTCACTTTTATTCGTTTCCTTTATGCATCATGAGCCATATCTTTTCAAAATCTATCCATGGTCCAAGCAATTTAAAGCCAAGATGTCACCCTGAAGACTGACTTGGCCATGAATGACATTCCTCTTCCTCTATGCAGTCACTTCTGCTCTGGCAGAAGAGGAGCCACTCCTTTTTTTTTATCCTCTAGCAAATCAGTGACAATACTTCTGGACATTTTGACTCAAAGCATGTCACCTCCCCCAAAGGTCCAATCTTCCCTCAGGTTAAAATCTGACAGACACCCACATTTGCAATTTCCCCTGTGTGGCACGCCATCGTTTTAACACATTCCCCGTGGTACATGAACACTGAGCTCCATGCAAGATTCTCCCACTCACTGTGAGTGAGCATCTGCATTTCTAGAAGATTGTGCTGTTATCATCTATTTTACTTCTGATTCAAATTCTCCTCACTTGATTTCAACATTTTTAAAGACTTATTTTTACTTTTTTTGAGACATTTTAAACTCACTTCTTTTCAATACTGTCAACCATTCTTTTCACTAGTACATTACAAATTTGGGTATTATCTTCATTGCTAGAGAGGTAGACATGCAGACAAAAAAAGAAAAGCAATGGCCTAAAATCCTTTATTAGCCAATAACATGGGCAGAAGAGAAAAACAGGACACCCAAAATCCCACTCCATTGCTCACTCTGCCAGGCAAGGGAACTGAAACTGTATTATCCTGGATCTGTCTCAGTCACAGCATCATCTGCTGCTATAGTCTCACGTTCTTTCATGCCTTCCAATTAAAGTAAGGAAATTGGATCATGCTGAGCTTCCTTTGTCCCTTTCACCTCTTGTGAAAGTCAGGGGTTACCGTAATTTTATACCTGTTATAATTAGCTTTAATGTTGTAACTTGGGAGGGAAAAAAAAAAGTCAGTGTTCTTTTAATAATAGACTTAGTGAATCATGAAGTGGTCTTATCTTTTCCACAACCAGCAGCCATGTTTAGTATTTCCAAATCCTCTTACACTGTGCGTAACTAACTTAAATATTTTATTCATTACTATAGAAAAAGAAATTTAAACTGTGTGACAAGCTCAGAATTCACCCACTCAGTCCAGGCTTGGAGATAAGTCTGATCACAGAACTTCAGGAATCTGTAGTGCTTCTGCCCAGGAAGCAAGTAAACAAGGCTGGGATTTAGCGTCAGAAGATAAGGAAGGTGAATTTTTTTTGCTTCAGCACATGTTTCTCAGGATAGATATAACCTGCGTAGATTGGTGATGAGGATATAGGCGTTATCAGACAAATGCTTTTGGCCTGATACAGCAACACTTTGAGCACATGGTTATGAGTTTTTGAAAAGAATGGGATTAAAGAGACATTTAAGGAGTTTGCTGGACTTCAGTCTTTGTCCTATGGCCACAATAGCCAGGATACAATGGTACATGTCATTATCAAGCCAAGACTCGGGGCTTTCATTGTGTATTTTCCCCAGACCTACTTCTGATGACCATCAAGAGAGGTGCTACCCATCTACCATCAAATGCACCAGCCAACACTGCATATTTCTTCACAGTGCAGAAATAGCTCACTGCTACTTTGCACAGCTTTTGGCTACCACCCTTCACCTAACACTGGAGGCCAGAAAAGCAGCAGAGATTTGTCTTTGGCACTGGGAGGGAAGTTTGTTAATACTCCTACTCAGCAGGAGAGATTTGATGCCTGACTACCAGGCAGCTGGACATGTTTTCAGGTCTGACTGAAGCCTCATTCAGGGCCACTCTCCGACAAGAAAATGTCACCTGCCAGAATCTTCTTCCATGTTCCAAACCCCGCAAAGGTTGGAGACCGCAGCTGAGGAGAGCCCTCTCCTCCCAAAGCAAGGTTAATGCAGTGTTCCCCCATGGAAGGAAAGCAGCAGCACCTGGCCTCATGGTGCCAGACCTCACTCCTCTACAAAAGCAGAACATCTTTATCCAAGCGGCATCTGCATTATTAGAAACCACCTTGGATTCACTTTAAAGGAGTGACAATTTTCAAACCCAGATCTTTCCCTGAAGCTTCGGCTCACAGGTTTTGAGGGCACACTTAGCACAGCACTGGAGTATTGAAGTTTCTCTCTAAGCTGCAGCACAGCTTGCAAGACGACGTTTGATCTTTAAATCAGACACTAAGTGATGGAATACCACTACTCCTATTGATATTGTTTCATGTATAAAAAGACAAAGTTTAGCCTTGACGTATACTGCTGTATTTCACAGGTCATGAAGTAACAGACTGGATTGCTCCTCTGGAGTCATGTCTCCAGCATGATTCAGAAGAAATTACAAGATAAAGACAATTATGAAACAGCCTGTTCACATTTCCACCTAACTTATTTCAGGGAGCACCAGGAAAAGGGCCTAATCATCCTCCTTCAAAAAATCCATTTCCTCTTTGGTCAATCTGTATATGATCTCTAGGCTCCTTTGGTCTCAAGACCCAAACCAGACCATTTCAGCTGAAGCAAATTCTTGTGATGAGTTCCATGAGTTAATTACATTTCCATTACTAAAGTAGTTCTAAAACTTCAATTTCTTTCCTGATGCTTTTTGAATCCTACCAAAATAGATAGGGAAACATGATTTCACCTCCTTTTTTCTTTATCTATCTCACCCTTATGAGACCTTCCTCTTAATTTTAACTCTCTCAGCCTTTTCATTTCTCTGTAAGTGGCCATTTCTTCAACCCTTTAATCATTTTTACAGCCTTCTTCCTAAACTCCCATGCCCAAACTTTATTCAAGGGTTTTGGTTCAGGATGTTCCAGATAGGGAACTAAGCCAAAAGACAGTTCAGTCTTTCGGTCTTTTTTTTTTCTTTTTAATGGAAAATAAGCTGAGGGCTCCAATTTAACTTCTTTAAAGTCCTCTTTGAACCAGAACCAAGCTACATCCAACTAAGTATTCCTGATTATCAGTTTAGTTTGAGAGCTCTTCAGCACAGGGACATTTTGTAGCTGAAAGTCTTAGCCTCCTCCAAGCAGCTCATTTCTGTCCTTCATTTCTTTACCTCGACATCACCCCATGGACCATCAACGTGCTCCTAAACCCTTAGTCCTACACCAGGTGCTTCCTGTTTTGCAGACCCTTCCAGGGAATTTTTACAAACTTAATGAGGCAAAGGGAAACAGTCAACTTTAGCCTCTCTCCAGAAACATCCATAAGGAACAACCCGCGCAGCATCTGCAAACTGATTTATGGCATAGGTGTGACATGCTGGGAGCAGCCCTATTCTCATTTGAGAGCCCCAAGTACAATTTCTATTCCCAGTGAAGCACAGCACCACTCCAATCTCTACTTCTCATATTTTCCTTGCTTAAATCTTACACAGCCCAACATGAACTGCCTTGAACTGAGGCAACAGCTAAACCCATTATTGGCTAAAACCTGGGATTTAACTCAGGAGTGGCCTGAACTTCTTGCTCCAGAGGGATGCTTTTAAAAGTCTACAGCTGATCACGAGAACCGCCTACACACACACTCCCCTGTAGCCAGCTCTTGAAACCAAGACATCCTGTCAGTGCTGGAGAGGATAAGAATATCCACCAGAAAAAAAATGACCTGTTTCCTCAATATTCTACCCTGAGATCACTGAACAAGTAAGTTCATTTCTTAATCAAAAAACAATGAAAGGCAATTTTCCTGTCCACCAGCATACAGGAAAACGGAGGAGGGAGGAGACACAAAGCCTTATATTCAGTGTCAGCCATTGATTTAGCAAATCTGACCATGCCAGGAAGGAAAGAATTCTCATATGTATTTGAAAAGCACTGTTTAGGTGGCCTTGCTCCTCTGTGAAGATCAGGCAACTTTCCAAACCCTCTAGCGCACACTACATGTTTGACACGTGATGCATGTAGGAAGCAGGTCTTCTTTCTCAACCTAAGCTGCCAGACTTCCCCATAGCACAAAAGCAGTCTTCCCATGCCACCAGGAGTTCATGCAGAGGACGCTCTGCCCCATTCATCCTGCAGCCACTGGTATTAGTGAACTCATTCTCAGAGGATCCCTTCCCCCCAACCCAATTCAGTCAGTTCCTTCAGCACAGAGAAGATCCAAGGTAGCTGAAGTTGAGCAAAGAGCCTAGCTTTGGTGTCAAAGAGACCTAGAGCTTGGGTTACCTATAGAGAGACCTGGAACCACTCACGCTCCTGGTTCCAGCACTGAAGCCTTGCTCTGGCCAGGAAGTCCCACACACCTTGTCACTCAGCAAGAACAACACGGAAAACAGATTTTCCACCTCCACTAAGTTTCCTGGATGTTTTCCAAAAGCCCTGAGGAAGGCAGTGGTTCCCGAGCACCCAAAGCCTTGGGGGTGAATTTGGGATCCAAGGATGCGTGTGCAAGCGTGACACTGCTGCTCCTGGCACTCAAGTTAAGATTACAATTAAAACTAGGCTGATTTTCTAAATCCTCATTCTTTTCAACAATCACAGCCAGGTTCTTAACATCTCAGATGAGAAGGCACTTTGCCAACAAAAGCCAGCCACTTGGGAACTGGGACACAGGAGCAAAAGCAGCATTTTGAGAAACAGGAACCTGAGAAATCCTGTACACTCCTCCTCATCTAATCATGCGACAGCACTCAACACCGCACAGAGGACTTGGGTGTTCGGGGGGGAGTTGTTTGTTGTTTTTAAACTAGTAAGCATTAAGTGAATGAACATTAGAACACTTCGTAGCTGCATTTTTATTTGCTGTTTTGGTTTTGAATTCCTAGTATTCATACCCAGCTATAATAGCAGCCAGGTATGCAATGCTTCCCACCTATAGAGAGGAGCGAGCAGTCAAGCAGGTGCCCCCCACTACATGATTGCTGAGGCAGGATCAGACATTAGGAGCAGATCACGAGGTCCAGAGTCCTCTTCCCACCCAAAGTCTCCCCGATTGCCTTTGCATGGTACAGCTGGCCCCCTCACAAGACATAATATTTCCCTACCAGCAGCCTCCCTTCAAAAGCCATAAAAAGCTAAAAAACTCTGGACTCTGCACTCCTGATCCTGCCTGGCGTTGATAAAGCCCTGGCTGTGATGAGAAAGCATACCTCCCTTTCGCTTGGGATGGCCCCTTTTACTTTACAGCTGCCCACCTTCAGGCCCCGCGGGCCAGAGAGATATCATCGCCCTCAGAGGGTGTCTGACACTCCCCTCTTTGTGAGCAAAAAGCTTCAAAAGAGCACAAACAGGCACGAAACATGGAAAGCAGCAGAGGATGGAAATCTGAAGAAATGCTTTTGTTTCCTCTCTCTCTCTGGAGAAAAGCTATCTGTCTGTGCCTCAACTTTCCAGCTTCTTGTTGTGCGGTACCATCATTTATTGGTCCACATACCAGATATTCAATACCTTGCAGTCACTTCTAATAAAGTATGAGAGAAGAACGTCAATCTCATTATCTATTTGCCCTTGAGAAGCACTCTGACCTGAAACGTTCGGTTTGCCACAACCAGAGCAGAGCCATGCTTCAAGGATAACTTCTGCCAGGGAAGGGCCGTCCCCACCTGCAGGTCTTGAGGATCTGTGACCATCTGCAGCCTTCCTCTAAGCACAGCCCTGAGTCCTCCTCTGCTCGGGAAAGTCTCCTTCTAATTTAGCAGCCAGCCACACAATTACACACCCACCTGCTTAACTCAACCTGCCTCTACCCACCCCCACCAAAAATCAATGCACAGAAGCCACTATAAGTAACAAAAAAAGACACAAGCCCTAATTAACACTCCACCAGACTCAGCATGGCCTGAACCCCTCTTGCTAGGTGAAACAAGCCCAGAGGGAAAGGATGCTCCAGTCCCAAGGAACCCACTGCCCCACTGGGCAAAACTGGCTGTAATTGTGCATAAAAGGAAATAGGGACAGTTTCCAAGGTGGGTTTAGAGCCCAGAAATCCTTCCTCCCTGTCCAGCACCTTCTCCTTTGAAGGAAACTGTTTCTTCAGCTCCCCAAGAACCCAGAGGGCCAAGGGACAGAAAATAGAAGAATTTCAAACTATTTTAGACTGTTCAAACTGAGACCTCACTCACTCCCTTCCCTTCCAATTACTAACCACTCATTTTTCTCTGCCTCAAAAAAACATATTTGGTTACTTGCCTTCCTCCATTACGGCCCCCACACTCCAGCCAGTTAACACCATGCATTCAGGAAAACATGTAAATTCCCTTTGCCTTGTCCTTTTTTTTTTTTTTAATCTGATTTCAGAAGGTACCCTTAGCTTTTCGGAGCCAGCAAGTATCCATCCATCATTGGAGCATAAAAGAAATTGAAAACAAGGATCAGCTCCATTAAAATCTATAGAGGCTTTGCTCCTAGCATGACTCATGCACAATGCTAATAGCAATCAGCCTTAGTCCGTCACCACCCATACTGTATAACCAAGCAAAGAGGCTTACTTGCTTTCCTAGTGATAACTCATCAAGATGAGGCTTGTCCCTCTTAAAGTATCCATTTTCCCAACTCCTGTCGCTGCTCAGCTTTGCCAAAAGTTCCATGTCGGAAAAGCAGAGACAAATCCATATTTCCCTGCTCCTAGCCCCTTTATTCCCTAGCTATCTGGATCTAAAACTTATAAACAAAGCACTGAGCATTCCAGCAATGATGCTGGAAGCATCTAAGGAGTTTTATTTAATTTTCACTTTCAAATTATGATATTCTGTAGTTATTTGTGGGTGGGAAGATTGAGGTGTTTTGGGGAGTACACAAGAGCGAGTCATATCAGACCCCATAATTCAGACATCCAGTCTAAGGCTTTTGAATGCCCAGGAATGTGCATATGGAGAAAAAAATGCTACAGACTACAGGCACCTGCGTATATATGACAGCTTTAAGGATTCCAGCCCTCAAGTAGCCATTCAATTCTCAAATATTTCATGGTCACGTTACACCGAACGCCCTCTAGGAGGTACGTCCACCTTGAATATGGATCAGAGGTCCATAGCCTGCTGTGCAGACCAGGCTCGATGGTTCTTATGCCTCCCCCTTTGACAGTCATCGCTGCAACCAAGGCTGCCGCTGTTCCTCATACACTGCACCAGGAATAGCATCTCAGACTGCCCACGTACTATGATGATCCTGGTAACCAGCAAAGCTAACATCAAGGATGAACAGGTCTTTATTATGCTACTAAATGAGTTACCTTCGAAATTATTAGCACCACCAGGAGCTCAGAGCACATTTCTCAGTCATCCAGACAATCAAAATAATTCTAGCTTTTGTAATTTGTTCCCGACAGCCTGAGACATCAGTAACAGCACAGAGACATCAGTAACAGCACAGAGACTTTGTGCACATCATTTGGCAGCTCCAGGCCTGGCACACGCTGTCTCTGCCAGTCCCACCCAGAGACCCAGGCAGCTGATCCAACTGGCTCAAGAAGCTACCAGGACTCTTCAAGAGTGTTCAACCCAGGCTGATTGGAAAAAAAAAAAGTTAACTCTGCTCATAAAAGACAGAGCATGATCCTTTCAAGCGCTCCATTTATTTATACTAGTCTTCAGCAACTCTGGGTGTTGGACAAACACGGCACACAGTTGCAGGGACTGCCTCCAAGGGGATATGGCAGAACTAAGAAAGGACCAGAGCGACAGCACAGCTCAGCAGTGCACAGACAAACCCTCAGGTCAAGGGAGACCGGGGAAATGCTGGGGGCTCATAAAACCATAAGCACGCAGAAAAAGGTATTCTTCTTCTCCAGATCTTACTATATAAAATCTAGAAGGCAACAATGGAAGTCTCAGGTAGCTAGTGAGGAAAAAAAAGAGGGATAAGCAGCACTTTTTCTTGTAGTAACTAAAGCATGAGACCCATTACCCAGAATATAATGAAGGCAAAAGTATAAACAGGCTCAAAAACACAACCAAGGAGTACAGTCCTCTTGGATGACACAGTTTAAAACCCATCAGACTCCAATGTCTAGGGATTTTTGAGAAAAAAACATGGATGTGGGGAATCAAGAAAATAAGGTTCATTTTATCCATGCCTGGTCCTGCATTCTTCCCCTTAGCAGCCACCCCATTGCACCAGCTCCAGCTAGAGAGGATGCTTGTAGTTTAGAGTTTGGATGCTATTGTATCCAAAGCCCAGGACACCAGGACAAGTCTTCCCATGAACTCCAACAGGAACAGGTCTGAACCTTCGAGGCCCTGAATCCAGACTCATAGCTCCATCCACAGCCATCTGAGGGATTTGGATGCAGGAAGGACTCTGTTCCCAAGACCGTGGATTTCTGAGGTTTCCACTCCAAGACAGGTTGAGGCAACAGAATAAGCGGTCCCTTTGCTCCTACCTTGGGAAAAGTGCATTAAGATCATATAGTCCCAGGCCAGCTAAGAAATTACATTTTTGTGTGATTTAGAGCTGCTAATGGGTGATGTCATCACTGGAGCGAGTGCAATGCCATAAAAATGTGAAAATAAAATGAGCAGGAGCTATAAAATATACGTGTCTCTCCACAATAGCAACAGGCATATCACAGCAGGGCAGCTTTCCTCGATACTCATCTACAACTGGAGGAGTTTACAAGAAATAACTAAAAAAAAAATTACAGAGGCAACAAAAATCTTTCAAGGAGCAGCAATCTATTATTTTCCCAGGCCTTTATTAACAGCAAATCAGCATGCTTCCCTGAAAGTAAATGGGAAAAAGGTGCCACAGCATTGCTGTGGAAAGAAAGTGAGGGAGCATTTTCTGGAAAAACAAACCAGGCCCTTTTGGGCCACTATCTGTTAGACTCCAGTTCAGCTCAATAGGATATCGATCCTGCCTACATATAACACAGCCCTAATTTATTTTCTGATTAACAAGTTCTACTTTGACAAACAAAATATCCATCACTGCAGGTAAATAAGAAAAAAAAAACCCACGTATTTATCAATAATGCTGGTGTTCAGGCAGTGAGTAGCAAAAAAGGAGGTTGGAAAAAAACAGGTGGAAAGGGTTACCGCATGATCATTGTAATATTTACATAAGGGTAAGTTCAATAAATGCGGAGCCTTCCCCCACAGCCTCCTCCAAAACACACCCAGACACTGGCTGGTCTTCTTCCTATGGAAACAGCTAACGAGAGCAAAGCTGCTCTTTGCTTTTATGGGTTTTAGCTAAAAGCTGAAAATGAGATCAGATTTTTCTGACATTCACCATTTACCTTAATAAAACTCTGCACTCAACAGGATTAGCAGGTGTACAGCTCTGCATGAGGTATCATGAAATGCGTTTTCATGATCTTTCATGGTTACAGAGGGAAAAAAAAGATAAATCAAAATCCCTCTATAATATTGAAGATCAATGAGAAACTGAGCTCAGGAACTGAACGCTGATCACCGCCTGGGAAACATGAAGTAACATTTTCAAGTAGAAATCTTGCACATATGGCAAAGGCAAGCTTTTGATAGAGTAGTAAAATGATATTTCAAAAATTGGTGTCCTACCTATCTGTATTTATAAGAACACATTAAGTACAAGTTCAGCACTGTCCTTTTTTATTATTCTCTAATAAATTACAGAACTTCCTTGATCGTTTTTTTGAAACACACGGATCTGAGACTACCTTCCACAGAAGAGAAATTTAAGGTCCCACTCGTGTCACCACCTCACAGCCCCTCCCTGGAGAAACAACCAGGTTTGTCAGTAGCAAATGTTCTTCCTCAGCAACCTGCCTTTAAAGTCTTAGTGCAGAAATGCCAAGATGTTGTTTGTCTCCAATAAACAGCCTTGCTCCGAATCCCCCTTTTAGCCCAGCTTGGGCAGGCAATGGCCAGATGAAAGGGTTTTTGGCCAGTGAAGGAAACCCAAGGAAGAGGAGCTCCTGCTTTCTAGCACAGACCCATGGCAACACAGGAGTGAGCTAAGAACATAATAAGGATGTAGGAAATTCAGAGCAAAACACAACAGGCTACAGAGAAAACACTAATTCAGTCCCCTGTGTGAAGCTGCAGATCTTTCAACATTATTTCTCTACTACAGGTCCCTCCACCTCATTACTGGGTTTGGAAATACAGCTCCGGATTCAGGAAAGCATTTATCTAACCAAGCACACGAGTAACCCTTTTATTTTCAGTAGCTCCCTCCCCGCCCCCCAGACACCAAAAATTTGGCATGAGCTCAAGCGCCTTGCTAAATCCAGCCCTGGAATGCCAAGATTAGAGGTCTGCAGATTTCCTCAGTGGAGGTGACTCTTGGACTTAACGTCGAGCAGTTTACACTTTGCCTTCCCTGCATTGCCTGCCCGGTGGGAAGTCCGTGTACAAGACAATCTCAATACAGCCCAGCTAGTATCACCATTGGAAACCAGCAGCTTTGACGTTAACAGGATTGTACTTCAAAAGAATACGCGTGTTTGCGGATGGCAACAGGGTTCCTTATTACAGCTGTCTAATCAAGCCAATATTCCGCAATTATGCTCCGAGATCAAACAGCGCTGCAAACAGCACACACAATAAAACCGGCACCAGTAAGATGCTGGTGTCACGCCTATAGCATCGCACAGTCGGTTGCGATTCCACAAGCACGGCACACACACACGATGCTTCAGCTACTCTTGCAAAACTTTGCATGTCTCCGTCACAGCTAGGCAGTTTAAAAAAAAAAAAGTCTACTTTGATTCTTGGCTTGTGTTTATGAAAAAAAAACAAACCAACACAAATCTAACACATGCCTAAACAAATAACAATATGGCTGTAATTCAGGAAAGCTTTTACATATAGCCTTAACTTTAAGTACAGAACCAGTGGAGTCAGCTGAATTCTAACATGTACTTGAATGCTTTGCTGAAGGATAAATTAAACCACATGCCAAAGTCCTTTCCAGAATCAGGAGCTTGATTTTTTTTTTTTTTTTTTAAACACACAAAAGGGCATAGTGCTAACTAGGAACCAGAACGTACCATCAGTGCGAATAATTGTAGCATCTGTGCTAAGTCTCTTTTCATCCTGGTACCCCCTATGCTTCCAAGTATGTAAATCTGATTCTCCTTGTGGCTCCACTGAAGTTTCTATTGATTAAATACCCAACCCCAGCAGCAGGAGAATCAAGCCCTGCATATTTATTTTCTTCCTCTCAATACATAAAGAATTCCCTTTGGCTTCTCAATTGCTGTATCACGTGGTATGCTGAATGCAAATAGAATTACAGTGATAATGTGTCTAATGAATACATTTGTATATGTATGCAAGCATTTTCCTAACAGCTTTACACCACTAACCAGACCAAAGAATATATATGTTCATCACACACAGTCGCAGAGAAGGTGTGTGAAAGGAGTGCATATTAATAACAAGAGCCAGACTGCAATCTTCTGGGGGAAAAAGTAACTGAAATCCTTCCAAGATGAAGGCTGCAAGATCAGGACCTCACACAGACCTTTGGAACGTTTCCTTTGGAGCTTTAAAGCACAATTTGTAGACCATAAGTGTTACTTAATGTTTGAGTTTTCATTATCCTCTAGCATTACACTATGTTTATATAAATAGATAATAGTAACTGTTGCAATATGTAACATAAAAATATTGTAAGCATTTCCAAGAAAGAAATTAGTGATATCATTTCAAACCAGGGTACAAAATACAGAGGTAACATTTTCAGCTCCATCCTTTAGAAGACAGGCACACTCTTTGAATTATTTTTGGAAAAGATATTTTCTGGCAGACCAAATTCATTCCTGCAGAAACTTCACTGATCTCAGACTTGTAGTAGCTTGAAAGTGGGATGCGTTTGATTTGTTAGCTCACTCCATGTTGACTTTTAAAGTCATCCTGTAATGTCAGAAAACTGATTTAAATCAGGTTCAAGTACCTAGTGTCAATTAGAACCTGCAAAGTCTGAGAAATGTCAGGAAGTGTCTGGATAAGATACATGCCAGCGTATATACAAATAAATATCCTGCAAACCTCCTTTTAGTTGGTTCAAACAATGCTTTGAAAGTCACTCATTCAGCACAATAGCCATAATTTAAAGACAGTAAGGTCAGAAATAGAGTTTTTTAGTACTATTTCACTAAAATCACTCCCAGCCCAACCCACAGTTAAAAAACCAACACAAATCAAAGCAAGAGTTCCCCTTAAACCTAGGGCAAGAGGGGGTCACTTACCCTGTGAGGACCACGACAAAATCCATCACGTTCCAACCATTTCGGAGGTAAGAGCCTTTATGAAAAACAAACCCCAGAGCGATGATTTTTATACCAGCTTCAAAACAAAATATTCCAATAAAGTACGGCTCAGTGTCATCCTGGAAAAGAATAAAAATCAAAGGTGTCAAGGCAATACCTACGCTTCCGCACTGATAGCAAGACTCCTATAAACAACTACATACACCAACGTCATGCCCTCTTCAGCTCTCTGATCAGAGTTGAAGCCAAAAAGTTTAAGTTTACTGCAACTAAGCACAGAGAAGAATGTCATTATTATTTCTCTAAAGGTAAATTTGTTTTTTTCACATTGGAAATTCTCTTTGACTTCATTCTGATCATTTCACTCCACACTTTCCACCTTTAGTCAATATTCCAGAGGGAATTTTGTTACTGAAATTGTGCTGTAAGGGTATATTTAAACTTGAGATCCCATAGTTCTGTAGTCATTGACACTGGAAAAAAAAACCACATGCTTTAACTGGGAAAAAAAAACGTGCTTTACAATTCATCCAGGAAACTGGAACAAGAGGATCTCTTAGGGAGTAACAGTCAGCACAGTGAGCTTGCAAACACTGGCAGGAAATTATTTATTTATCATTTATTCCATCAGCCCTTCCTTCACTCTTTCTCCTCCATTTTCTCAATTTCCACAGCTGCAGTCTCATTTGTTTTCCTTTCCCCACGTATCTGATTCAGGGAGAAATCCCCATTCCCTCCCATTAACAGCAGAAGCAGTAAGGTTTGTCTCAGGCCCCTGGTACCGACTAGAGCTTACCATGGGATCACAGCTTCGTGTCCTACCTCACTAGAGAGAAAAATCAAGCTTAGTCTCCACAGTTTCACTAAACCATTTTTTCCATCTATGGCACCAGATCGCTCAGTGTTATACCTTATCAATAAGAGCTTCAACACAAATTCAATGCCAGATGGAAGCAGTCACATTTGGAAGGAAGATGCAGGCAAGAAATGGGAACAAAGCAAGAGGTGAAAGCAACGGGCATCAGTTTCAAGAACATGTTAATTAACTTTGGCACCTGTAACCAATTTCCAAATGTGCCTTAGATCCCTGATTTCAGCTGAAGTCAATAGAAGCAAAGCAGCCCTAACCCAAAAGGAAGCAAAGTTCCAAATTAAGAGATTAGAAATTTTTGTTCCAGAGGCTTTGGCATTTCTGACTATAAGGAGCCAAAGAGTTGAGCTGCTGTTTGATGCGCAGTTGTTTACATTTTGCAATTATACTAATGACAAAAGGTGATTTTTGTTCTCTTCTACAGAAAGAGCATGAATGTCAAGTCTTGTGGCCACAGAACCAAGAAAGAAGCAGTTTTGATACAAGAATTTATTTTACAAGCTTGATAACTCTTGCTTGACTCTGACCCAGCACTGTCACACAGACCCATGCTTTAGGCATAGTTCTTGTTACAGAAAGCCAGGTTTGTCACACCTAGAAGGCCAATATAACAGCATACACCTCCCAAAGAGGCTTACAACACATACCCAACTCAGCAAGTCAACCCAAAGCACCAATCACTGAAGATGCCTCCAAGCTGTTGGAAATTACTGCTTCTGGACAGGCTTTTCCAACAGTGCCTGAATTAAAGATTTATTACCTACAATCCTACAAGCCATATCCCTACAGACCTCAGTGACCCCAGCTCCTCCATGTACTTCATCTTTCACCCTGTGTCAGCTCTGCTCCCCTCCACCTTTCTTAACCTCACAGCCCCAGCAACTCCACCTCCCATTCCCATACGGCCAGGCAAGACAACCCATCACCTGCAGACCACACACACATACTGACTGGCCAGACAGCCAAACAGAGCAGGTGACTGCTGAGGTCCCAGTGTAGCCTTTGGCTGAAATGAAAGGGATGGGCGGGTGGGAACACACAAAGAAACACAAAACAACCCTAAAGTGGCTTCTTCTCCAGCCAAGGATCTGTTTCCACAAACAGCAGCACCTCCAAGCCCTCTGCCCCTCCTCTAACGCTGCTCAGAGGATCAAGGCTATCGCTGACAGATGGAGAAGCTCCAGCTACCCATCGCAGTGCTATTTACCCACAGAGAAACAAGAACAAGGCCAGGCCATCAAACCTTTTATGACCTTCAATAGAATCCTAGAATAATAGTCTTTCAGCAGTTTCTCCACAGCAAGAGCTAAAGGCATCCCAGTGCAGTACATCCAACCCGGTACAGAAAACAGGAAAGAAGGAAGAGAGGGTCAGAAAACATCACATGTGATACCAGGAGAAGTTGTGTTACTGCTGCTCTGCTTTCCCTTATGCACCCAGGAGCACTCTAACAGCCTTGTCCGCCTGCTCTTCAACCCACACCACCTTCTAGTCCAACAAGTATACAAAATCTTTGTAAGCAAAGACCTCCTAGCCTATCCTATATTTCCATCCTGCAACTACTAGCATACCTTTGTGTATACCTGTGTGTGCTCTACACACGCATCAAAAAAAAAAAAAAACACTCCCTTACTTCCTGGAAGCCTTATATCTACTCTGTTACCAGTCGTTTGCTCTATCTAGGTCAGGTGCCTTGCGATTACAGCTCCCTGCTTTAAAGAGCCAGGCTTCAGGTACTCAAGGGTTTGACAATATGCTCTTCCCAAAGCTAGGACTACACGGAGCTTTTAGGAAGTGGGTCAAAGAAGTTCTTGTCAGCTTCTAGGGAAGCAGGAAGGCTCACAGATGGGCTTAGGTATTTATTACAAAGGAAAACTGTCATCTGTAGGATTGGCCATGAGTAGCTGGGGAAATAAGAGGGGATAGAAAGAGGGTCTTTCTTAAAGCCTGTCTAAATTTACCCTAATTTAGCCTAAGAATCAGGACACTAACAATAGGATGAAAAATAAAATTTATGCCCAATTAGGTAGTGGTGCCTGCTGTTGAAAAAAAGGATTCGCGTGACTGTGCGTGATGGAAGGAGCTGGAGGGCAAGGACATGGGTGACACGCCCTGAGCAGCACTGAAACGGCACTGCTGTCGGCTCAGAAATCCTACTGCCGGGACATCCTGCACCCCCCTTCAGACAGGAGGCTGTGTTGCTGCTTGGGTTCAAGAGTGGGAAAGCAGGTGATAATGAGTATCAGTGTGCGTGCTTGGAAGGAAGGCGCATAATTTGGGCAGCAGCCAGAGCTGTGCCAGCAGGTTGTTTGCTGTGGACACAGCAAAGCTTGAGACTAGGCCAAACACACATTTGATCAATATGTTTCAGATCAGAAACAACTTCTGAGTCTGGAAAGTCATTACTATTCCTAGTCCATGTCCTAGTTTCTTTCCTTGGCCTCTGGTTGTGACAGCCTTCATAGGTTTGGGTGTGTAAGGCTTTGTTCATGCAAAGCTTAATATGAACAGCTCACATATGACTGCACAAAGTGCCTGTGGATAGTATAAAGAATCAAATCCATTAGTAAAGTGCAAGAGCTGTCATGCTGAATATCTGAGAAAAGTTATATTCTGTCCTCACATCAAAAACAGCCAGGGGAACCAAACACTCAGAGCCCTGCAGTGGCATGCAGCTGAACATCCTATAAACCCACTGGTGTCTTCAAACAGGGCATGCCCCAGAGCAGGGCGGAAAATAGGGTTCCTGTCCTGCAAGCTCTCATCTCTGTCAGGCTGGGACAAATCTATGGTCTACTGAAGCTTCTCATGAAAAACTGAGAAATTAGGAAGGAGACAGAGAAAGAATGAGTGTGCCTCAGCCTGGACAGCCAAGAGCATCGTGAGCAAGGCATCCACCTGCGAGGCCATTCGGGGCTCAGATGTGAAGCTCACATTTCCACGTTTGGAGCTCTCACCACCAGGCTCCGGGCCACTCAGCACAACTCCCTCAGCATCTTTTCAGTTGGCATCACTCCAGCGTGTACAAACAATGCAATATTTACTGGGATGGAGAGAGACTGACTCTACAACCTATTGGCTAAGGCACTCAGCTGAGATGGTCAATAGCAAGTTTGTAGCATCTCTGTTCCAGTGGATAATTACTGATGTGAAGTAAACACTTCCAGCATCCAAAGCATACAAAATTCCCAGCTCAGAGCAGGCAAGAGCCTAGGGGGTAAGTCATTATGCTGCTAGTGGAAGAACGAGCTTAATTCTGTTGTCTGAAGAGCAAGGACTTGAAGCCAGTGCTCCAGTTCACCATTAAATGTTTTGACCACCAGACTGGTGTCTTTTCAGAGCCCTAGTTTTGACCAAAATTTCCATCCTAGAGCCACGTAATGCTTTTTTGTGCTACAAACTACATACAGAAAATCGACAGAGAAAGATTACTCGCAACTCAGCCATTCCAATTCTTCAAATATTGCATATACTGAGACATCACTTGGTCTTCCCATGTGCTTAATTAACCCAGCTCAACAAGTAACATGAGCACAGAAAAGAGCCAAGTGAGATTGTACTGCAGGTTCCTATCTTGGGTCTCCGGGGAGATACATAGAAGAAAATTTTGATTAGAAGACAAAAATCATGAAAATGTTTATATGGACTCCTCCTTTTCTCAGCATTAACAAACAGGCAATCTTAAGATTTTTGTCTTTGTATCTGTGGCGCAAAGTATCTGGGCAGCTTTGCTTTTCCTTCAACAACTCTGCCTACATCTCCCAGTCACAAAAGGCTTGTGATGTGCATCTCATATCCTTAAGATCTGACTAACTCTTCAGTGATGAGCCCTTACACTCCAATTTGGAGATTTTAATGAACGCAGGAGAAGGAAAGGAATATCCATAAATCATTACCCAAAAAAGGCCAATTCCATTCTTGCCAAAGACAGACATAAAGCACCTGCTGTTCTACATGGACTTATAATTTGGCTCAGCAAACCTGTAAATGTATGGGAGTGTTCGCCCACTCTGGTTTAGCATGGATTTGTAACATTTTCAATGAAACAACTTACAGTTTGTGGGAGCAGCAGCATTTTAAAGATATTTCACTTTGAAAATCAAAAGACAATTTTTCTTATTCACAATGCTTTATCTTTCCAGCATATGTTGAAAATAGAAAATATTTCACAACTCGTAAAGATTCTCAGTGTCATTCTATGATAAACCCCTTTATACTTCAGGGTTACAAATGTTGCTGTGGTTAAAACGGCTTCAGAATATCTGGAACAAAGACAATACTGCACAATGGTGTTTGGGACCAATATCAGGGGTTAATTCTTCCTTCATCACCAAAGCAGAGCCAACAAGGTGGAGACTGTGCATTTAACTCATTCCAATACCTTACACTACTCGGTGGTAATGCCAGTGCCCCCCTTCGGAACGACTTGGGCAGGAACCGAAGGTGTGTGTGCCATACTGGGTGCTTTAAAATGGAATTAATACAATGGGGGAAATGACCAATAAAAAGCCTCTAGGATCCCCTTACAAATCTAGGGTTATAGAGGACCATAGCAACAACATACTAACATACCTACTGCTGCTCAAAATGGCCTATCACCAAAGGGTTACTGAGACAGAACATCCACAAAACTACCTTTTCCCTGACACTAGTCCATACGTTCATAACTATGGAGGACATTTCCCCAGCTCAGTTATTATGCTTGGTCCAAATCTGTGCTTTGCTCACAAACCCAGGCTTGCCTTGCTAGTTCATCCCAAAACATACAAAGACATGTTTCATGGCAGAAACATCAACATACATGCAGGTTCTTAATTTTTTCCTCATCTCTTCTTAAGCAGAAATAATTTAAACAGAAAGACACTAAGCAAACACAAGGTAGGTGGGTAGCCAGCATCAGCGGATACATTTCCAAACAGACAGTATCAACTAGGTGACCTGGAGGCTCTCTCTAGATCTATCACTTTATACACTTTTCCCTGTTTCTGAAGAGTGAGCTTGAGGGAGTTGCCCACTAGTATGGACCAACCTTGCAACTTGCGAGAAGCTTTCATAGGCTCTAGCTTCTGGCAGCAAGCCTAATATTATTTTTGTTTGCATAATTTAATATTGACAGGTAAAACACATATGGATCTATATTTATTCATCCTTTGAACATGCATTGGGGTTAATGCATTTAGGCATGAAATATATTCCAGACAATTAACAGCAGGAGAAAAATCAAAACAAATATTACCCATTTTTCCTCTAGTGATGATAAATGGAGGAAAGATTTTTAAGCTATTCTTTTATTTTCTTTTGAAATAAGGCAATTGCGCTCATTACCATAAAGCCTGCAGGTAAACTATTTTCCTCTGCCAGCTCATTTCTTTTTTTGGAAGGGAAGTGTAATCATCTAAACCCAAAGTTTGCTTTGTAGGGTCCTTGATATATGCTGTAGCAGGAAGAGAGATGAAAGACTTACGAACCTAAAAGGTTACTCTATTCTATCACTTCCTGGGAAAATATCACAGAAGTTAATTTGATTCTGCAGATAATTCTGAGCATTTGGCAGCCCCTTCATATCTTGGTTTATAGACAACCTAAGTTTGATGCTCTTGTGATCATACTGTAAGGTCTGCAATTGGGCAGGGCTGGCTAGAGTGATGAAGCATTCTTGTGAAGATGGGATCAGGAGGTTAGAGTTATACTTGTTGTCACTGAGTTATTTTTTCTGATTGTCAGGTCAAAGCCTGTTTGTTTACATGTGGATCTTTAAAATATATACAAGCACTCACAAGACTGGGGGGCTGACTGATTTTTGTATTAGACCAGAAACAAAAAAATGTAAATAAATGAATACAACTCACCAATCTCTCTGACATTGGTGTCTTGTCTCCATCCGGCAAATGTTGTTCCAGAGCCAGCACAATACAATTGGCTATAATTGTAGCTAAAATCATGTATTCAAATGGAGTGGGGACCGGAAGTTAAAGAAGACACAGACAACACAAGGAAAATGTCATCCAAATCCCATTTCTACCTAAACAGTTACATTAGTTGAGCATTCTATGATCTCTCGTCTTTTCTGAAGACAATTAGCCTCCTTGACTTCCTCAGTTCTTTCTGGGGTGTCTTTGGAAGAAAAGTAGGAAATTTGTTCTCTTCTTTGAGGAAGTTGGTGACTTACATGGAATCTGAGCTGCTCAAGGAATTTGGGAACAAGAAAGCAAAAGGTCCAAAGGAAACAAAAAGCTATTAACAATTATTATTTTAAAATGAGATTGATAAGCTAAACTGCCCCAAAATAGCTGAATGTCATCTGCTGAATTCTTCTTCAGAAATTCCCTGTCATTTAACTTGAGCGCATAGTGTAAATAAGCAATGGGCTAGAAAAGTTCGATTTAGAGTGTCTACGCAGGTCCAAAACATGCATTACTGCTAGATCGCAATGCCCGCTCCTGGTGAGAATCAAACCATCAGTGCCCGGTCGGGATGTAGGAGGGAAGCGATCTCCCGGGAAAGGAGGTAAACCCGATTCTAGGTGCCCCCTTGCCTTTCGCCCTCGTCTCCAGTCCCGAACCCTACGGAGCCCAGGGCGGAGACGCGCTCCGCTCAGCACCGCGGACGGCTCCTCTCAGCACCGCGGACGGCTCCTCTCAGCACCGCGGACGGCTCCCGTTCAGCACCAGGGACAGCGTGCTGCCCCGCCGTGGGGAGCGGCCGGCGGCTCCGCGGCACCCGCAGCGCTGTGGGTCCCCTCTCCACACTTCCCGAGAAACGACGCAGACGAGTCGCCCCGGAGACAGGCGAGGGCTAGACTGCGTCTGGCCTGGCAGGGAACGCGATGCTCTGCCTGCCAGCCCAGCTTCAGAGCTTGTTTATTCCGACTTGAATGCAGGAGAAATGGATGAGGAAGTACAGCAATCCCTGTGATTTTATAATATGGACAGAAAAATGGATATGCATGTGCATTCAGGGGGAAAGGGAAGTACATGCACTCTAGTGCTGTATTTTTTTTCCCGTTAACCCCCCTCAGGAAACGAAAACTGGGGAAACCTGAATGGGAGCTGGCCTCTATAGCAATGGAAAGTGTTGCTAGGAGGATGGAAGAAGGCCTTGCTGCTATTAGCTGAGGATTAATAGGTGTGTGATATCAAATGAAAAGAAAACAACCAGCTCCCTTGAGATCACCAGTGTAATGCACTCCTGCACACAAACACGCGCACGCACTCACACACTGTATCTACTCCCTGGTAACCTCAAATAGTCTGCTTCCCTTTTCTCATGGCTTACAACCCCACTGTGTGCATCATTACAAGCAAAGCCCCCTTCTGAGGAAGATCTCTGCAGCTCACTTGGCCTGGGAGCTGGTGCTGAGACGGAAAGCATCTGCCCCTTTCACAACACAGCAGATGATCCTTCTCCTGACTTACCGCCTCACTCTGCCACAAAGCTTTTCTTTTTTATTTTTAATTTTTTTTTAGTACAGACTAAGCTTCGGCTATGCACCTAATCAAAGTGATGAGATTCATATTGATTCTAATGTATTTAGGAGGTGATGTACTAAAAAACCTAGCTGCAATGATTGTATTAATGGGATTCGCAACATACCCTGGCTATCAATATCTCTACTATCACTGCAGCTTTAATGCTTAGGTGTCACCATTTTTATCCCAGGTTCCTTCTTCTCTTCAGAGTGAGAAAGAAGAGTTGAAAGGTTCTAAGATGGAAATAAGAATCGGGATTCATTAGCATGAATCTCACAGAATGCTTTGCATTTATCTTAAATTGTAAGAAATGGAAATCTATGTAAATGTATATGTCACAACTAAACACACACTGAAATGCACGTATGTCTTATACGCACCCCGGCATAGTCAAAAGCACACTCCGCTGTTCCCACAGAAGCAATTTTCTATGATACCCAGCTACATGGCCGTACATTATGTCGGACACACAGCTCCATGTCACACACACACCAATTGCACACATTGGATCACACACGCACTTCTATGTTAACACCAGCCACTCATCCTTAGCTGACATGGGGCGTCTCTTTCCCCCAGTCTCCCTCTCCCCCTCCCCACCTTCCCCACCGTGCCCACACACCCTCCCTGAAAGGATATGGCCATTCTGTTATTCTCTTGGCATATTTCCGTATAACATTATCTTCACTGAAGATGAAGAGGGATCTGTTGACTGTGAAGCAGTTCTGTTTGACAGGGATGGGGTTGTAGAGAGCCATAGTCCTGGCCCTCTGAGCCATCGACTGCTTATACATCCTTTGGCCGGCTTGGGGGCCACCTTGCCGGCTGCTCCCTCTTCCAGCCCCGGCCGGCCCTCCACCTCCATAGCGGGTTGGCAGATCATCCCCAAACCGAGCCATTCTCTCAGTGCACGGAGCCGGGCGCTACAATCCAAACTGGCAGCCGAGGCGAGAGGAAGACGCATCACAGCGCGCAGCACTTCTCCCTCCGGGGGCTTCAATTGCGGGATCGGGATTGATCGCAGA
>VXBH01008173.1:21040-43800 GCA_013400035.1 Rynchops niger
TTGGGGGGGGGTGAGGGGGGACAGGGATTGAGCTAATGTTGACCTCAGAGAATGTAAAAACATGTTGTAGAGTATACAATGTTTTCTTAGTTTGAAGATACTATTTTTTTTTTTTTAAGTTTCTTTGCCTATGTGAGATGTCTAGTGAAACAGTAAAAATTTGGGAAACCTGTGCATGGGGCAAGAATAGGTTGCTCTGAACAGGCACTCTTTAAGTCCCACTCTGTTTACAGCAGCCACTCACTGAATACAGGGCTCAAGGGAGAATTTATCTCCCTATGTTTAGATCCTCTCTTTATGAGGTTGTGTCTTTGCCTGTGGGTACTGTCCTGCAGGAGCCAAGGAAAGTTGACCAGAAAAGAGCATCCTGGGAGCACTAGAGATAATTCTCTGTAGAAGGGTTTTAGCTGTCAGGGTCACCTGCAAATCTGCTGGAGTTCATTACTGTTTAGAGGGGCCAAAGGACATCTCCTAAAGTGTTTGCTTAATGCTTGCTATTATGTGAACTTTACCACCTAGGAAATCTTAAGGATTTGAGTCTTGCTATGTCAAGTGCTAAGTGGTCCCTTTTACTCAGCCTTCAAAAATAAATGAAAGAGGGCATATGATTGTTGGAGCTTTTTTTATGTACATTTGCTGATGGAAAGACATCGGAGCTAACTGACTAATAATCAGTGGCACAGTGCTAGTTAACACTGGCCCTGAAAAAGGGAGCATAGAGTGGCTAGCATTGTCTTTACAAATCCATATGCAGTTCTTACCTAAGCTTAGTTGTAGAAGACCAATAAGGATTTTCCTCTTGTCTTTGAAAGGCATGAGTTGTGAGAGCTTTATATAGCAGCTGATTGGCAGAATGGAAAGGCCTGGAAGAACTGGCAAAGGATTGAATATTTATATTCCTTGTGGACTATGAGAAATAGGGCAGGATGCAATACCTATTTAAGGCTGAGCTCTTCTATAAAAAAAGGTTGAGTTGTTAGGGGGGATCGGGGGCTAAGGCTATTTGTTTTAACTAGAGCTAAAATGAGTGAAGCATTTCACTAAAGGTTTAATTTTCAAGATGGCCTTACTTCTGTGTGACAAGGATCTGCTCCATTCTTTAAAAAAAAAAAAAAAAAAAACTAAACCCCAAAACAAACAAAAAAAAACCCCACCTCTGCACTTGATGTCACAAATTATTGAGGCATGCAAATGTCTACCATGCAGGTTAAGGGAGAAAATTGTGTCTATGCCAAAATATAACCAAGACTAAATCAAAGCTGGGGTCAAGGTCAGAAGAATAAGACTCTTTGAAACACTGTTGTCCAATACCCAGAGTTGTGATATTTATATCTGCGTATCAGCTGTGGTATTTGTATAACAACATTTCAAAATTGATGGGATTTTAAGTGATCTGTGTCTCTAATTATCACATCCAGCTGGATCTGATTCTGTTGTCAATGGAAACAATAATGGAGAAACTGTATAAACAGAACTAATCGGACTAGAAGCTGCGCCCTAGGTTGGTAATGAGTGCCAGCTATTTTGGAACAAATGTCAGTACTTTGGCTCTGACTTTGCCCATCCCATTTCTCGTGGGAGGGTTGGTTTTTATTTTGGACTCTTGAGTAAATGGCAGGTGGATTGAGAGAAAAAAGTTGGCCTTCTTGGGAGCAGCATGTCCTTCATTTGGCACGAGTTACTGTTCTGTCATCATTACATTACAAGCAAATCACTTAATTTCCCTTCTGGCAACTGCCTATGTGGGAATGGGCATAATAGCGCATTGCTAATGCACAACAATAGTGGGGACAACTGACTCACCGCAGCAAGAGAGCTTATGTAAGTAGCTGGGACGTGATGGATGCATCATGTTTTGTTGTATTGTTTAGGACATGGTTGTCTCCATGATGATTGAAGCTTTTGTTTAAGTTTGGTCATAAAAAATAGATGTTTTATAATATTTCCAGCTTTAGGAAAATAAAAACAAGCTCAGAAAATGTAAAGTGCTCATGCAAGTCACAAAGAATTGTTAACCAAGCTACAAATACAGAAAGTCCTGTGTCGGGAATACTTGTTACCAAACTGTCATCTGCTTCTTGTACTTGTTTCAGATTGGTAAATACAGCTGGTGGGAGCTGTGGCTCTAGATCACACCAGCAAATTCGGCAAGTACCCATTTGCTCAAGACAAAGCACAGTTTTTATCAGAGGGCATTAGGTTGCAAGCATGACCTTCGCTTTGGCAGGACAGGTTCATGCAGTTCAAAGGGCAAGGGCTGCTGTAAGACCATGTCGCTAGGAGTTAGGTCATGGTAGTGAACATAAAAAAGATGTTTCCTTCATTGCAGTGTATCATTAGTTGCATGAAGTGCAGAGGCTTTTTTGAGAAGAACGGAGCCAAGAATTGTCACAGTGAAGCAAGGCCATCTTAAGGATGGACTAAACCTTCACTACCTTCAATACAAGGATTAAACCTTCAGTAACTCTCCTTGGAAAGGTCCTCCTTTCTGACATCTCACTGAGTAAATGTGCTGAGGTTGTCACATCATTGTATTTTCTTAATCTGTGTAGTCCAAAATTTATTTTGCCCCTCCCTTGCCTTTTTGGATGGTGTTAGCTCTTAAAATGATGACAGGTTATTCCTTGCCCACAAACATAACTGTCAGTTTGCCTCCATTAGAGAAGGTGGTTTTAAAAGTATAAATTTTAATTTTTGCTCTCTCCAGAGAGCCTATTTAGAGGGCTTAGCATTAGGCCTGATCCAGCAGGAAACTGTTCACAGATTTCATGTGTCTGTGGATCAAGATGAATATGAGGACAGTCCAAAATAATGTTATGCCAGATATTTTTTCTATTTTCAGATATATTTTCTATTTTCACAGTAATAGTTGGTAAATTCTCTCTTCAGCAGTCTTGACTGAAAGTATCCCTTTTAATTTACGTTCAAGCTTTGTAAATAAAGAAAGTCTTCCAAATCTAACTTACGTATATATCATAGCTAACAACTTCCACATACAAAACAATTTACCATGCATGTACATGTGACTGACTACAGTCAAATATGTACAAGAGTATGTGTAGTTCTACATAATTTTATGCATGGCTCTTTCACACAGCAATAAAAAAAAAAATCTTCCCATTTTAAATATGGGGGTAAAAGCATTTTACCTTTAACCACAAAAGTTAGCATCGAGGGCTTGGGTGGATGTGTGAAACAACTTTTAACTTGGTGGTTTGCACCTGCTAACTATTTGTCTGCATATACCTGTATAGTTATCAAGTGCTGCAATTCATGGTATCTTCAAATGCACATAAACTTCAATTAATACCTGTTTTCAATTTACTGCAAATAAATTCTTCACTGCTTATATTCTGTGATGTTAGAAGAGAGCAGATCGGGAGAGATGGGAGGGATCTTTAATGTGACCTTGTTACTGGGTTTCGGTTTATTCTGTTCCTTTCTCAGCCTGCCATGTGAAATTAATTTGTCATTGTTACAAAATCTAGATTTTTATCTTTTTGGCCTTTGAAAATTGGGAGCGGTAATTCAGCCTTTTAAGTGTATCTTTCTCCTTCATTACTCTCCTCCCATCCCAATTTCTGGTTTGTACAGAGATTAATTATTAAAACATTTTGGTTTGCAGGGAGGCTGTGTAGATTCAACAAATCAGAGCCTTGCTCTGCTCCTCATGACCCTTGGACAACGAGATGTTTCCAAAGTCCTGTTAGGACCTCTGTCTCCATATACGTAAGTGGTTTTGTTCAGTTTAATTACCCAGTCTTATTTAATTCGCTAGTTTTATTGCACAGCTATTTTTTGTATATGGAAGACTTTGCCTGTGGCTATGAATAGAACGACTTGTACCCATCTTCAAATGAGACAGGTGGTGTAAGTTACCTAGTGTTTATTTCTACACATTAGAAGATTATTACCTTTCTGTTCTGTTATTCCTGGTTGTGAGAATCGCAGAGATGGGGTTTATTGTTAGTTCTTGGTTTGGATTTTATGTGTACATTGGTTTGCTTTTTGTTGCCTTCCATACACTACTGTGTCTTCCTAGTGATCTCTCTGTAGCTGTGGCATTAAATGGCATGTTTCATATAGCTAGCCAAATGCTAACGCTGTGATTGTCCACAGGAAACAGCCTAAGAGTTCAATTCGTGGAGCTATGTGCGACCCCAAAGCTTTAGCCCTATGAGGCAGCAGATTTCTGTCTAGTCCTTCAGTCTCAATTTTTATTAAAGCTTTGTCTGGGGCTGGTAGTGGTTCAGAGGATAGAAAAAGACTAAATTTCTTACATTCCTAGTTGCAACACACAGGTTAGGGGAAGGGCATCCAGTATCAAAATTTTTTCATTTACTCTATCAGACTTACAAGTGATTGACTAGATCACAGTTATTCCTGGAGACTGAGTAGTTTTCCTTTAATCAAATGGAGGGAGGGTTGTTTATCTGACAATGGCATCAAATGATAAGAATATGAACTGTCCTTTTTCGGTTATCATGGTACCGGTGCTGTATACGTGAAAGGTACAGTACTGTGATAACTGAAGAATGGTGGTGCCATCACATGAGAGCTAGAAATTGCCTAACTGGTATTCTCAACCCCTGCAACCCCTGATATCTTGGAAACAACATCAGATTTTTGAGGGGAAAACAGGGAAGCCTTCCATTTCACAGGGGTAAAGTAATCCCCTGTAAAGTATCCATGGGCTGCAGGTTAGGGCTGGCTTACAAAGAATAGATTACAAAGAGTAGATATCAGTATTTGAAGTGTACAGTTAAGCATGTGAAACAAACCAATCACTTGTCATTGTCTAGTCTCTTTTTGGGTTGGTTTTGGTTTTTTTGGTTTGTTTTTTTTTTTTTGATGCGATGAAAATCACACAGGCACACTAGTTTATTTTGTAAGCAGGCTGATTTCAAATAGGTGGATTGTCATTCCTTCAAAGCTAGGAGTGCGCGGCAGGGATGAAGGTCAGGAGCAGACATCCTGAAGCAACGTGTGTCACATGAGATCATAAAATCTGTGATTCTGTGAGAATCCATGACTCATCAGTCCTGTGAGGATCTACTCAGAGATCATGCCGCTCTCTCTGCAGCACCCCTGTGCCCTCACTGAGGCAGTGTATAAAGGGCTGGGATACTTGGCTCCCAAGCGACTCATCAGATGCGCAGGCTTTTGAAGCAAATTGCAGTACTGTCATGTTCCACTTCATTGCCCCTTTTTTTTCTCTCTTCCGTCTGTGACATCTCTGTATTTAACACTTTCACCCTGCAGAATCTGAAGCTATTTATAAGCCACTTTACGCTAGATTGGCTTCCCTGTCTAGCACAATATAGCATGAATGTGACAGTTCAGCTGGTGGAGGAGAGCACTGTGTGGGGACATAGTGCTTTGGAATGCATCCATCAGAATGAGGCAATGTCTCCCAGATCTGTGTATTTCCATGGGAGATGTCTTTTGTCCCCTCTAATGGCATGGGGTAGGCAATACCATGAGCTGGGCTATCCGGAGTGGCACTGGGGACGCCAGTCCCCAAAAGACCACTTGACCCATGGCCATCTGTATTCCTTCCTCTCATATTTTGTCAGAGCTTAAAATCAAATGCAGGGTGAAATGTTGCCACCTTGTTTGCAGAGATCAGTAGTGCAGGACAGGCTAGCATGCCTGCAGGTGAGCTGGCAGGAGCCAGGGGTACATGAAGGAGAGTGGTGGTGGCCAGCAGCTGCAGTTTAGGGCTGGCTGTCCCCAGCAGGACACAGGGGAGCAACACCGGGGCTGCTGGCACTGCCAGGCTGTGTCCTGCCCTATTCTCGGGGTGGTCGAGCCGAGAGGGCATTGCTGGGGGCACAGGTCTTCTCTTGCACTGATCTGTGGCCCTGACAGCAAGCTTAAGACCTGTGAAGTGGTTGTGTACCTTTTGGTGTTGCTTAGCAGGCTTCTGGGAAAAGATAAAACTTAGACTTTTTCAATCTCTCCCTCACCCCCGGCCCTGTTGGTAATACAATGGATTTTTTTATTTCAAAGCAGCTGGCCCTGAGGAAAACCTGCGTGGCTCATGTAGCTCTACCTGGGGCTAAGGGAAAGTGTTCAGCTCTGCCTTGTTCTTACACACTGTGTTTAGACACACAGTCTAAATTTCCAGCAAAATAAAACTTCTCTGTACCTCTCAACCCCTCCCTCAGTCCTCCAGTCTGTACGTGGATGTTTGTGCAGCCTCCGCTATTATTAGAGGTGCAAACCGCATACCCCTGCCTTTCCCCCCCCTTTCTCTCCTATTTCCAGTGGCTCTTAACCACTTGTGCTTCAACTGCTCTTAAATTCTCCCAACATCCCCACACAGCGTCCCCTTTGCTCCCACTCCTGTGAGCTTTTCCCATGTAAGTGGGGACTGCGGCAAAGCCTTCTTGCTTTTTCTCACTCTGCCTTTATTCAAAAGGGAGAAGAGGTAGAGAAACACAGTAGCCCATATATGTGCAAAAGAGAGGTGCAGACTGAACTGGTCCCACCAACATGTTGCAGAATTTGCTGATCAGTTTTTAGGGTTTTTCCCCAAGCCTTGGGCTCCACACTGCCTCTGGCATTTGCAGAGTTTATTCTGTGCCCTCCTTGCAGTTCAGCACACTGCTCCCACTGTTTTGGGCTGGGCTGCTTTCTTGTCACACTGCCAGAGCTCTGGGAAGGGACCCAGCTAAGGAGGAGGCTGGTACAGAACTTGTTGTCTGTCAGCTTTACTGAAGCATTTGTGCCAACATATGCCCATTTGCCTATTATAGCAGCAACCAAAAACCTTGCAGCTGGGGAGCCATGGAAGAAAAGGTGCTTTTCAGTTCATCCTTTCAACTGTTAATACATTTGAGAGATGAGAGAGCTGGTGTCCGTGATGAGGCCGGTTACAAGCCCAGGAAGGTGAGGTAGAAAGATGTACATAGCATGGGAACACATTTGCCCACATTCACCTTGCAGAAGAAGAACTCTCGGATCTTTATAAGCGCAGACCAGCGTGTAGGTAACAGCAGCCTCTCTTTCTCTGGCTCCTGCTGTTACCCTCCTCTCCCTGTGCACATACTGGAGCGCAGGAGCAGCAGCATGCCCAGCTGACGTAGATAAGGCAACTCTTGCTCCTGCAACTCTCATTGTGCTTATTCACAATTTCTGTGAATAGGAGCTGCCAGGAGGCTTTCAGAGGCCTCATCATGTTGCAGTGGGGACAGTCCTACCCTCTAGGTCTTCTGCTTCCCATTTTGTCGGTACTTTCTCTTGATTTGGTGTAATGATGTAAGTGTGATTAGCTTGTGATTATGCTGTCAGCATGCAGATCAGAGGCCTTTTCCAGACTGGCAGACAAACAAATGTGTAGACTGGATGTGCATATTCCCGTTCTTGAAAGGTTAAATTTGACCTAAGAAGAGCATGTACCAACTGCTGCAGATTAAACCTTAATTCAAGACTGCAGACTTGCTTGTGGCCATGACTGGAAGAAACCAGACTTCTGTCAGGAGCAATTACCAATTTTATATTTGTAGCCTCTTGGTGTAATTGCTTGTTCCTTGTTTTGGGGATGTCAGCAGGAACGTTTTCTTGGCTGGTTTTGGTTTTGTTCTTTTCTTTTTATACTCTTCAGGAGCACTGTGGCTGTTTAGTCTCTTCGTGCCTCTCATTCTAAAATGATGACAAGAAAATTACTTTCTTTTTTTTCCTGAAAATCAGGAGAGAAAACAGGAAGAATTCTGAGTCTGAATGTCATTCTAATGAAACATTTAACTAAGAAGTAGACAAGTTAGTAATACAAATCAAACATGTACTTGAGGATCTGATGTCTCTTTTTAAAGTAAGGGTTTTAAAGCATGCACCCAAGGCCAGCCTCTTGGCTAACTCTGCTTATCTTTTATTTCTGCTTTAAAAATTGGGAGAGGGCGGAGGAGTACCACAGGTTGGTACTCAGTATCATGAGTAAGTGACTTTGCCTGGCTTTGCTTTCTCCGTTCTTTCTGCTGCCCTCACCATTTCATCTTGATATGTTACCAGGCATTCCTCCTCTCTCAGCTCATACAGAGTGCATTGGTTTCAGTAGGGGTCACTACCCACTTCCACAACACAAGTGGGAAGAATGTAGGCTTGTTTCTCTGTACTAAGCAATATTTTCATGTCCTATTCACTGCTGTTGTTGGTGGAATTAGCCTTAGTACATAGTGCTAATGGATCTTGTGTTTTGTTTCTTAAACGCTGTTGTTTTCTCTCCCTCAGAATTGAGTTTCTCCGACACCTGAGAAGCTTCTTCCAGATCATGTTTAAAATTGAAACAAAGACCCCTGAGGAAGAGCACATGGGCGGGGAGAAAGTCTTAATGACATGTGTTGGCGTTGGATTTTCCAACCTTAGCAAAACTATAAGATAAGAAGCATCCACAGACTTCGTGAAATGGGGTGACAAAAACTGCGTCAAAGATCTGATAAAATCTGCCTTTCCCTGTGCTTGTTCTGGCACAGGGAAACCAGTGATGATTCCAGTGCAGAGGTACCCAAGCTTGCTGCATGTAAACAATAAAGCTGACTTTATGCTGCTTAGACCTGTGCTGTTCATAAATGCCATGCCAGTATTCTGTGCTGCATGGAATGACTGGCTGGAGTCTCAGCTGGCTTGGGACTCTTTGCACTGTATTCCACTGCAAGGGACACAAGTGCCTCTTATGTCCCTCTGCCCTCAAGCCTCAACGCAGTGGGTGCTCTAGTTCTGTGTATCTACAGACTTCGCTCTTAGATTTTTCTGAAAGGTTTAGATAGAGACGGAAAAACAAGATGGACTCAAATGAGCTTTGCAGTGCAAAACAAATGATCACAACAGAAACATTAAATTCTTGAGGTAATTGCAGAGACAATATTGGCATGGAAGTAAAAGTAAAGGTGTGATGATAACTTTTTTTTTTTGTTTATACGTTGCATGTGTTCAGAATTTGTCAAATGCTTCGCTCCTGCTTACATTGATGAAATTACAGTTTCATAGGAAGAAAAAAATATGTGTCTTAATTTTCCTTGATGTTAAAATAATGCAGAAGAGATCCCAGCCTATACTGACTTGTTTTATGCTCCCCTGCAAAGATGGGCATGGGAGGAGAAACCTCCTTGACAGTTTCTGAGTTATCACATATATTCTTTTTAGGTTTGTTTGGCATGCCACACATGACAGTTTGCAATTAGTTGTGAAAGGCAGCAAAAAAAGCTGTAGGTTTTGAGGGAGAAAAGTACATTCAGTTATGCCATCACATTTTGTGCAGCTTTTCCCTTGTGAAAGAGGGGATAATGGTGTATCGGCACTGCTTGGATTGACAAGTACAGAAAGTTCCTACTAGGATATAAATATTTACCCAGGAAAGGCTTTTGGTAGATTCCAGGCAAACCTGTTCAAGTTAATGCTGAACTCATGACACAAGGAAAGAAATTTATACTTTACTTCAGACTACACTCGGTGTGTCTGGAGTAAAAATAAAACTATGTCAAAAGCTGGTATATATACAGAGCAAATACTAGTGACTGTGTTATAATGGTCTTATGAACTTTATCTGATGCCACTGTAAAGTGGGCATTACCTCTGTAATATGAAAAATGTATATTGGACCCAAAAGGACTTTGACAAAAAGTTAGGTATTTGATTAGTGTTTTATTAACTATTGCAGGCTGTGTGAGTCATTTTTGTACTGTACTTTGTTCTTGTCGCAATCTGTCTAAACATGTTTTTGAGAAATAAAGTATTTTTTCCTAAATAAGGTTTTATTTCCCTTTAAAACAAAACAAACAAAAAAGCCAAAACCTTTTCCCCAGCCCTGTTAAGATGGCAATTCACAAGATAAAGGATTATTTTGAACCCATACATCAAAAGAACAGCTTTGGGAGTTGCCAGGGTAGGAGGAAGGGAGAGACCAAGGCCCTTATAACTTACTAGCTTTACAAAACTTGTTTTTCAGCTAAGGATCTCCTAAATAAAACAGTAGAATGGAAAATAAAATTATTTGACTATATTTTTTTAATTTCAAGTTACATATGGAAAAATTATGTGGGCAAAGAAAAATTTACCTTCTCCCTTCTGTCATTTACACAATGAAAAGGCTATAACTCTCCCAATTAAATATCCTAAATACAGGTAGGCACTGATCCAAAAGGTGAAATGCACAAACTGAGATTAATAGCCACTGGAATAAAAATATAAAGGTTACAGTAGTTAAAGATACAAGTTTGTAGCACAGCTCACACAGCTCAGATTTCCAAAACTGGCCTAAGTGAAAATTGGGAAGTATTGTCACAACTTGAAAAATCAAAAGCTTCATTATCTTTAAACTTTTAAAGCTCTGAACTTTGAAGCTGTGACAGCTTTTTCCAAATGTTCCAGTTGCACCAAATGTAGAAAGGGCAATGTGTTGCCCAGGTAGCAGATTCTTTAGCGATAGAGTAATTATGTCATAAAATTACCCCTGCTTAACTAAACCTCAGTGTTAAAGTTAGACTGCTAACTGTCAGCTCTGCTGCAAATTGCATACCTTTACAGCACAACACTTGCTACAACTCGGAATTTCGTGTTGCTTTACAGAGGAAAAAGATAGGTATGTGAAAGGAATATGTTTTTCCAGAGCAGCCAGTCCCTGGAGAAACAGGAACAATTCCAGAGGAGGTTTTAGGCAAGGGCTTTCTTAAAATTGTTTGACCTTCACATTCTGTGAAAAATACTTATTAGGGAATCCTGCAGATAAAAGCTATTTGTTTATCGCTAGAACAGTGATGAATGCCTGTTTTGGTGGACTGATCCCACAAGCAGTAAGATTTTAGAGCTGGACAGACAAAGTTAATTTTTGGTGAAGAAAATTCATACTCTTTGTAGCCACAGACTTTATGGTAAGGATCATTCATAGTCACTAGGAGATTCATCTTTCATCTCAGTCCATCATGCCAGATTTAATACTCAGATAACTTGAATTTGAACTGATTAGCCATTCGTGAATAATCTTTGAGCTATCCCAGCAACTTAGTTAATCCCTTTAGTTGAACAACTGATAAGCGCAAGGACCCACACCTGGGTCATGGCAGTCCCAGGTACAAATACAGGTTGGGCAGAGTGGACTGCATCAGCAGAAGTGTGGCCAGCAGGTTGAGGGAGGTGGTTCTGCCCCTCTACTCTGCTCTGGTGAGACCCCACCTGGAGTACTGCGTCCAGCTCTGGAGTCCTCAGCACAAGAAGGACATGGACCTGTTGGAGCGGGTCCAGCAGAGGGCCAGGAAGACGATCAAAGGGCTGGAGCACCTCTGCTATGAGGACAGGCTGAGAGAGCTGGGGTTGTTCAGCCTGGAGCAGAGAAGGCTCCTAGGAGACCTTATAGCAGCCTTGCAGTACCTAAAGGGGGCTACAGGAAGGATGGGGAGGGACTCTTTATATCAGGGAGTGTAATGCCAGGACACGGGCTAACGGCTTCAAACTGAAAGAGGGTAGAATTAGATTGGATATCAGGAAGCAATTCTTTACTGTGAGGGCGGTGAGGCACTGGAACAGGTTGCCCAGAGAAGCTGTGGATGCCCCATCCCTGGAAGTGTTCAAGGCCAGGCTGGATGGGGCTTTGAGCAACCTGGTCTAGTGGGAGGTGTCCCTGCCCATGGCAGGGGGGTTGGAACTAGATGGTCTTTACGGTCCCTTCCAACCTGAACCATTCTGTGATCCTATGATAATACCCTTCTGCTGTAATTGGAAAATTTCTGCTTACAGAAAACTTTAAGGCTGAACCTACAGAGGCAGAGATGTGGGAGGGGGACTAATTAATAGAATTAATTTTGTAATGTGCATTTTAATTGCAATAATTTTAACATATGGGGAGAGGGTGAAGAATGCACAGAAAAATGGTTTGGGGGGAAAACACCTCATTAAATGGAAAATCTTTTCCTTTAAACTTGCCTAGCAGGAAAGGCAGCATGCTACAGTGGTAATGTAGGAAGTTATTTTCAGAATGTGCCTTTACCTTGCACCCACTTTTGTAGTATCTGTTGTCAAACTCTTACGTTTCTAAGCTGTGATTTTAACTTGACTGCATCTTCTGTGGTTCCATGAGGAAATTCACGTTAGCTTGCTGTAGGACAAGTTCTGGAGTAGTAGAGGTTATGCTGAAGGTGGAATTGCCTCAGTCCAAGCCAGTGCGCTTTACTGAAGGCACAGGACTAGAAGCCAGTGCCGGAACTGTCTGGGGAAGCGCACAGTAGGTAAGTTAGCTAGGCCAAAACAGTAAGTACATGGCTGTCTTGGGTAACGTTTTCCAAATGGTGATTATGCGACTGCCAGAGCATAGATGCTCTCTCTCCTCTCCTTCCCCACAGGTGATATTATGAGTCAAATGGATTTTGTTTCAAGCCACTGAGGCATAATTCTGCTGCTTGCAAGCTCTGACATTCGCTTCCCTGTTTTTCAATCATGCTCCTGAGACAGCAACAGGAGGAAAAAAAAAAAAAAACAAAGAAGGAAAGTACCAGCTTTCAAGAGGCATAATTTTCCCTATGAGTTTCTTTCTCATTTTTTGATGTCGTATGGCCATCTCCACAGTTTTATTTTGTATGTCTGAGGAAAGCATTTCTATTTAGTCTAGATCCTAGGGGATACCAAGTGAGACATGCAGCTGTATCAGGACAACTCTAAATAAAAGAAAAAGATGGAAGGGGCATCTTTTACAGATACTGCTTAGGTCTTAGTAAGCCCTGTCTTAAAAGATCATTCTTGTTGGGATATGTACAGTTTTCCTTGTGTCTGCTCTGGGAGCAGCACTGACAAGCTCTGAAAAACATCGTTTACTTGTCAGTGTGAAGGGTAAAAAAGACAGAAAGTCCTGCAGGGAAGAGAGTGTGTGGGTTGAACTCTGCAGTGGCAGCATTGTACGTGTAATGAAAGTAAGTCGTGCACTGCGTCAGAGCATCACAACGTCCAAATAGCACTTGTGCTACATAAAGTTAAGTTGTGACATTGTTATAAGACAGATTTAATTGGGATGAGCTGTAGTATATCTGTAGCAAGAGATGTTTGGTGTGAGTGCTAATCTTCCTCCTGGAACAGTAAGATTATTACATATACACACACCAAGAGTGCCCAGACCTATATTGCCTGTGTACTACAGAGTATAGAAGTAACAGTGTTTGTGGAGGTAGCAATAAGCAGACCCAGGGAGAAAATGTTTTCTTACAAACCGGTATTGGTCAAGGGTATAACCACAAGAAAACAATAGCCAAAAGCAACTCTACCTCAGGGTGAACGGTGGCTGGGAGCCCACAGGAGCGAAGCGGCCAGGAACCTGACACTGCTGGCAACTGTGCAGCTGTTGAGCGGTGGCCCGTGGTGCACACCGGGGTAGTCTGGTGTCTTCATACGTTTGCTGTGATGCTGTACATCTGCCAGATTGTCCACGCTCACCCAGCTCTTCTCTGTATGGGTTTGGTCACGCTTCCCTGGCAGCCTCCACTGTACTGTTCACATGACGAACATCAGTACTCCTGTAACGTGGTGAAAATCTGTTGGGTCCTTGTGGATGGATATCAATCCATGTGAGGTACCCAGTGTTTAACTATGGACGAGCTAGTAGGATTAAGGGCTTGATTCCAGCGATCATCGCTGCATGTCAGTGACACAGCCCATTACACAAAATGTGATGGGCTCAGTAGGGCACCCGTGTTTGCAGGCTGCATCAGGAGTCACACCACTTGAGGACAGATGTCTTGTTCCATCTTACCTTGCTTCTAACTTGCAACCACTCTGCTCCTTGGAAGTTACTTACACTTTATCCAATCTTAAACTGTCTCCATGGATAAGAGAAGAGTTGCTTTAGCCAGTGATGAATGTAGATATATTCTGTAAAGTAAAACAGTGGTTCTGAATGGTCATCCCTCAGCATCATCAGGACAGACAATTCTCTTCCATGTGTCTGGAAATGTAGTTTTGATTAGATATAGACCACTATGCATCTGCAACCTGGGTCTAAATCAAAATATGCATGAGTTTTGATTATTTATTATCTTTTTTTTTTTTTTNTAAGGCTTCCTCAAAGATTTGTTTAAGTGTGCATTTAGAAACACATCTAGAGATTCAGAATGTGTCTGTGGGAAAGAGTTTGTACTGCAGAATGTTTTTGAGCACTGATTGTAAAAATCTCCTTTGTAATTCACGCCACAAGTGTATTATCCACTATTTTCACCTTGTCCTTTGTGACTTAAATAATGTATGTAATGTACTTTCAAAGAAAACACCCACAATAAATCAGGGCTAAGAAAGACAGCCTAGAAAATGTTATTCCCATTTCATTTGGAAATGTGTTTGTCAGGTTGTTAATAAAAATACTGTTTCCTTAGCCTTCACTATTAATGTCAGTAGCGAGTTCTCCCTTGAAGCAGTGTCAAGATCTTGTCCTAGTCTTTTCTAAGCAATGATGTATGGATTCAAAGTGAAGAAGAGCCGATTTGAAAAGATATGGCTTTTTCCATGGTACGTAGAGCATCTCAGAAGAACAGGCACAGGCTCCTTAACAGCTTCTTACTTAACAAGAGGGTGATGAGGGGAAGGCTAAGCTAATGATACACCATCTGAGGCTGGCCTTGTCCCAGCAAGAATGTGGGAGCTGCCTATTCTGAGTATTTTTTCTTCTTAATTTTCAGTTTCGAAATACAAATAAAGAATGAACATCTGTTTCAGCTTGCAGAGTTAAATAAGCATTGTACGCAGATGGCTTTTAAGACTTGAAATTTATGGTAAGAAGCGTTTGTGAAAAGAGGGTGTAACTAATAGCCAAGGAGATGGATATTACAGAATCCCATTACCATTCTTTTCCCTCCCTAGGCCCACAAGTTTACACAGAAAAGGGCAATTTGGTCAGAAATTGCTGAGAAGCTGTTGAGACATTGTAAGGAAAATACAGGAAATTATCAAAATCCTCACTCCCCTGACTGAAACATGGAGTATAAAACTTAACCATGCCTACGTTCATGGCATTTTCTTCACTGACCCAGCTTTCGAAGAAAGAGCTGCTATGCAAGAACTTGACTGAAACATCCGTTTTCACGCCTTTTCAGATTTCAGTAAAATCTCTCATTGGTTTCCTCTTGCCTTTGCCTTCCCCAGGCAAGAACAATGCTATTAATTAGTAAACTACTTGAATTGTTTTTGCCAAATCATAGGCATACAAATATAAAAAGGTGCATTGTTTGTGTTCATGTAATGAAATTCTTGGCTTTATGGGTTTTTATACTCTGTTCCAAAGTTTGTGTTTTTGAGAACTGCCTTTGTGCCTAAGGCACAGAAGAATGAAGTGACTCATTTGTATCCCACAGGGAGCTGGACTAGAAAATATCAAGATCCACATGTTCTCAGGTCTGTGCAAATATTTTCCTCACCTTATGAGAGCTATAGGCATGTTGTGGCTCTGCAAGCCCAAATGTCCCAACCTTATTTCTGCTTTTTTTCCCCTGTTTTTGTCTGTTTGTTTGTTTTGTTCATAGGATTTGTTTGGGTGATTTTGTCTACCTTAGATTCTTGTAAAGACTAAACCCCACCGTTTTTACTCGAGAAAGATTTCCTTTGTGGTACAACCCTTTCTCTGCAGATCTGTTCTCCCTCCTTCTGTTAGCTCCATGGCCCTTCCTCTGTCATAGAAGCTGGAAGAACAGCCCCCACCACACCGCTGTGGTGTTCTGAGCTGCTGGATCATTTCCCTTCTCTGTTCCCTGGCATGTACATGGAATTCTCTGCAGGCTCTCTCCCTGGCCACTCACCCAGACGACTTCCCTCTCTTTTGCCCAGACTCACTGCAGGGACTTTCATCCAGGGTTTATAAAACAGAAAAGTGAATAGATACACTGGAGTTCTTCTAACTAAATATGCCCTAGTAGTCCCTGCTGTGTAAACAAAGCATTGTCCTTATCTCTTCTATCTCAGAGGTGTCCTTGCAGGCTTGCCATCCTGAAGTCAGAGAGTTTAGGACCAAGAGGGGTTGCTAATTACACAGAGTCTGACCTCCTGTATATTAGTATGTTCTTCCTCCTTCAAGGGAAATGACAATTTTCAGAAGAGTCCACAGACTTCACCAGAAAACTGAGACATGGTATTTCCATTACACAGTTCCGTGAATTTGTTCTAGCATTTAATCACTTGCTATTTAAAAACAAGTAGTTACTTGTCTTGGTCATCTTTCAGCCCCTGATCCTTACAGTGCTAGACAGGCCTGTAGGATCCAATATGTTTCCACCCCATGAGTAACACATGAAAGACCTCAAAGGAAAAAGATTTCTTCGTTGGGATCAGAACACCTTAACTGACACACAGAGGAAAACTAATGGTCTTCCAGCTGAATCCTTTGAGATTTACAGTGGAGCAAGAAAGCGAACTATTTACTAACACTCAGAATCAAAGTTTCTTCCTGATTGGCATTAAAATGTATGGGCTGCTTTAAAACTGGTGGCACATCATGCTACTAAAGGGACAATGGGCATGCTCTTATAAAGTCCTGGAGCTATGGGTTGCACAAGAGGAAATCTTGATGTACAGCTCCAATCTTGTGAAGCTGAAAGACTGTATTCTTTTAGGACCCTCTGTTGAGGAAGCAGACCTTGTATCGTTTATTTAGCAATATTGTGGGGGTTTCTTTCATTAACCTTCCACTGGTGAAAGCCCTGACTGTTTCATTATGTAAGGTGTCCACCACTGCTACTACAAAGACTATTTCCAGCACAAAGACAGTGTTGCTTTAAGAGCTGGAGTTCTGGGGACTAGATACTACTTTTTAGCTCCTTGCTTTTCAGAGAAGCAGGGAGAGGAATACAAATTAGAAAAATGTAGGGAAAATGTCACAGAGATACAAAAGCACACAATAGAAAAAATGAATGTAACTGTGCTAGTGTTTCAATTATCTCCTTATCTTTTAAATTTTTAAAACTACTATAAAATATTGTTCTTTATCCCCCTAACATTTTATAGGGAATAAAAAAAAATTCAAACCTTTGCCAGAATACTTTTGCAGCACTAGCTCATGTGACAAACCAAGAAATGCAGATGCTAAGGATTTCAGTAGCTGCATCTCACCCACCGCTCTCATGACAATCTGCTCCTGCTGGTGTTACTGCAGCTGCTAGCCAAATATTGAACTTGGCAAGCTGCATGTGTGGCATAATATGTCAGTTTCACTTTTGGGGGGAAGCAGAAAAGTGGCAGTTCCAAGTAAAAACAGCCTCCCTTGCAATCTTTTCAGCTTGCTTCCTCTGCCATTTACTGAATGGTAGCCCACTTGTAGATCAGTAGAATATTTATTTCTGTTGCCTACTGCAGAACCTCTTCTGCACAGACTGGGTCCCCATTTTCACAATTTCTGCTGACCCAAAATATCTCCAGGTGGGTTTGCTGGTAGCTGTAGGCTTTAGGGACGGGTTCACACGGCTCACCTAAGAGGACCAGGTTTGCTCCCCGGGCCGAGCTGTGTTAGAGGTGGTGCCAGGGCTGCAGGGCATTCCTGTGGCTCCTCTGGTCCCAGGAATGCCAGGTTCAACAGGGCTCGGCACTGGACAGGGCATTTAGCAAAAAAAAAATGAAAAAGAGCTTTCCTTCATTTCTGGGGATGAGAACTAGTTGTACTCTTTCAAGCAATTAGGTAAACACTTTTAATTGGTTTAGTTCTTCACATGAAATTTACCTTGGGAATGACCTGTTTTGAAGCTATTCCCTCGGAAGATCAAACCGATTTAACTACTGTTTCTGCCTCCCATGCAACCACCTCGGCGATGTCTTTTACAACGCCACAGAAGGCAGGCCAGGAAGCTTGATGGCTAGTGAGACTTAGCCCTTTCCCTAAGGGAGAATTTTCACGCTTCATTTCGCATGTTGGCCTCGCTGTGCGGGAGAACACTTGCAGGAACGGCTTATCCAAAAACATTCCTCCTCCAAGAAGAGGAGTTTGTGGAAGCTATTTCTGGATCCTGAAATGCTCTCTCTGAGAGCTCCAATACGTGGTTTACTTCCATTACACCGCAGAAAGTGGAATGAGGAACCAATGTTTTTAAAAGTAATAGTTGCTGGGTGCCATGTTTTTTTGGAAATAGGAAATGAAAACAGCTGAATGTGATTTATTGTTTTAATTACAAAGAAAAGACTTAACCAATGTGACTGGAATTCAAAAATTCCTATGCAGAAAAAGAAAAGCAACTGACATGGGCTTGATGTTGTTTGTATTAATGTAATTCCACAGGAAGAGTGAAAGTTACCAGTTAATTAAAATTATGCGGAGTGTGACGTCACAATTACTTAATTAAAGCAGTGTTACCCAAGCGATGGTCTGTGGGACAGACCTCTCTCTTTATAAGAAGTGCCTCTTAGGTGGTTTGCACAGGTACCTAGCAGGGGACCTTTTTGAATCCAGACAGGGAAATTCACTTCTTTGTGAAATCCCTGTGCTTCTGCTAGTTTTAACTGAAATTGGCCAAAAGGTTCAAAAGCAAAACAGCCATGCTAAAGATACTGATTTATTTTTAACCTAAAATGTGTTGATGTTAGAGTTCTGCCAATGTGCACATTTGATACCAACATTGACATTTAGATGCTTTCTGCAGTAACTCGCTTTTCCAGAAATATTGTAAAGCAAAGCGTCTCATACTGACTCTCATTTGAGCAATAATTACTTAGCACTTTTGAAAAATCAGCACAAGGCATGTTTTTGTAATTTTATTTCAAACTGAAATATTTAAAATATTTCTGATTTTAAATTAAACTCTGTGCATCCTCTTTCAGGACTGTGAATCAAAACACAAGTTGCTATTACTTTGTACTACCCACCAAAAGTAAAACTGAATAGAAACAAAAATTAAACTCTGTGGCTTTGCTTCACTGTCTAATACCAAGATGAGAATACCAAGTGGAAAAATTAGCTACAAACCAATGAAATTGTTTCACTTTTAATTTACTGTAAGCAATTTGAAGAGTTTTAGAAGCAGTTCATAAAAGTTTCTTGTTCATATACTTGTGTATTAAAGGTTCTTGCTTTTCAAGTCCCTGGTGATTGATGTGAATACAGTAGGCAGTTTTGAAAATGTACAAGAAAAACTTGGTTCAGTTTTATGACCTTAACTTCCACATTGGATTCAAGTAGCCTAGTAATTGTATCGTAATCATAGATAAAAATGCAAAAAAAAAATATTCAAAAATATCATTAAGGTTGAGCTCTCCAGTGAGGAAATTCCAAAACTTCAACAGTTGACCTTAAAGAGATTTAGTTACCCTGTTCTGTTGTCTTTTGTCTTTTTATTTTCTAACCGTATCACACTCACATCCTGTCACACTGGCTAAGGCTGATTAAATTACACGAACCGATGAAATAATAATAATAAAAAACCAAACAAACAACAGGATAAGAAATTACTGACTGAAATGGATTTATATAAACATTAACTTTTGAAGCTTCCTGACTTTGAGAGAGAGATAAATGCTGCCAAACAAGTTCAGGAAGGTTAACTGTCCATAATAATGCAAAACAAAAGCACCTTGACAGAGCTGCAGTTCATTGCCTTTAAAATCAGGTATCATTAATCAGTACATATTTAACGTCTAGAAACCTTAATTTGAAAAATCCTCATCAGAAAAATCCTCATTCACTTTCCATCTAAGTGTCCACAAATATCTTGAAACATAAGAAAAGAAACTAATATATGTACACGTGTGAAAATATCTATACGAAACAACAAACTTACTTTCCACAAACTGGTGCCAGGTCCACCCAAGTCATTATGCAGTTCTGTATGCACAGGATGCACTGGAGAAGGCGTTTACAGGGACCTGGGCTGGAAACTCTTAATTCTGTATTAGAGTACTTCTGGTCAATTTCTGAGTCCCTTTAAACGTTTGGAAGCAGAAATATTAGTTTATGTATATGAGGGAAGTGGGCTGTTTCCCATATTTGACTAATGTAAGAAAGGCTGAGGTGATTTTGCTTAGATTGTTCAAAAGAAAAACAAACCAAAACAAAACAAACAGACCCTGGTCCCTGCAAAATCTGCTACAGGACGTTTTCAAGTCAGTAGACTTCCCTACTCCCAAGAGATTTTAAAATACTTTTTTGGAGGGAGTAATAATCTATTTTCCTGGTGATGAGTAGATCCAGGAAGGCACAACTTCAGCTCCTCTTCATTATGACTATAAATACATTCCATTTGTATAACAGTATAACCAAAACCCGTACGAAATGACATATCATTGTGTTTAGGCACCAGTTAAACATGGAGGACATCCTGCTCTAAAGATTAAACAGCCTTGGAGGAAAATAGAACAAACCAAACCAAAACCTATGCAAGCAAAATTTGATTAGGCAATACAGTGTAACTCAATGGAGATCTACGCTGATGGAGTCCAGAAGCAGTATCTGTATTGCAATCACCAAGAGTTTTGACTGCAGAGCCACTGGCAAACACTGCAAGCTGGGGTTTGCAGTGTCCGCATTTCAAGGTTCTCCTTCAACTCAGGTTGCAGTATTATTAATTTTGCTTTGTTTCATTCTTTTAGCAGATTTTGTTAAGGAAGGAGAACCTCAGAATTTTCTTACTGACTCTTTTCCTCACTGGATGGTGCTAGCACACGTTATCTGTTTACTCTGACACTAAGCAAAAAGTGGTTCCATTTTGCTTAGAGGGTCACAGAGTGACAGTAAATTTGTGGTTCCCTGTACTGCCATTTACATACACCAAGCCACTTCCCATCAGTGGACTGTATTTCAAAATTTATTTTCAAGAAGGTCTACAGTTAAGACAACTGCGTGCACTTACTTGCCTAGGCCTGCTTTTTACAGCTACTTAACTGTTGGCTGCACACTAGCTTTTATCCTATAATAGGAGAAAGGCACCGGTTCCTTAAAAGGAAATCCCATGCTGCTACTCCGTTGTGACTCAACTAACTTGGCAAGAAATGAATTTACTCCATCTCCAGATCGGATCCACACCAACCTGTGCTGAGGCACATGGATGAGAGGGTTCACAGGCTTGGAACATTTAACAGAGCCACGGGCAGCGTGGAGATCAGTGTGAGCATTGCTGTTCACACGAGGCGATCAGCTTCATTAAAGACTAAAATAAGAAGATACTTAGTATTTCTCTATTTGCAGAAAGCCTATCAGAAACTACAGCCAGAATAACTCAATTTGAAAGATAGAGATGAAAAGTTTATGCGCTACACGTTTGATTTGTGTATATGCTACCAATACAGGTAAGCAATACAGCAATACCACTACATCATCTTTTTTTAATCCAAATTTTATTGCTGCTGCACATCCGGTGTGCACACCCCCATCATACAAACCAAGAATCTGTCAGGCAGAGCACTATTTCTGATCACTATAGGTTACAAAGCGGACTTCTTCACTGTCTTCTCCTTGTAACTGCGTGGAGAGAATACCAGAGAGCTGTTGGGAAGCAGCAGCTTACCCACGCCCTGGGGAGCGCCGTGGAAGGGAAATTGGGCAGTTACAGATACAGAGGAGGTGGGGAGCATCGTCTGATTTTATTCCTCTCCGTTTTAAAGAAGCCCTTGTACTGCATTAGTCATTATAGTGTCTGAGTGCTTTCCAGTTTCTCGGCAATTGAACTGGCGCCTGTTCTGGCAGGTTTTTTTTTTAATGTGTTGCTTTGGGGTTTTTTTCAAATTTTCACTCTGGGACTGTTGTATGATGCAGCCTGATCAAGAACATGGCGGGGGTGTGTGTGTGTGTGTGTGTGTTAGAGAAGGTGGGGTCAAAGAAGTGCATCTTCCACCAGGAGCAGTGTTTAGGGCAGAATTTAGTGTCTGGGGAAGTATATTTTTCATTCTTAGGAATATGCTCCCAAAGCAGTCTTTGCAGAAATACATCATGGTGGGTTTTTAGGTTCTCTCTACTGTCTCTCAGAGGAATGGTTATCAAATGAATGTCTAGAAGGGAACAAACTTCTACTTGCCATTGGAACCCTCAAAGCCAAGAGGTGGCTCTTCTTCCTATTAATTTTTTTTTTTTTTTCCTAAAAGTGGGTGAATTAGAAGTGTGTCCTTTCGGGAGCTGAATCGTATGCAAACCTGTATTTGCAGGTGCCTTTTCCTCTTTTCTACTCCAGGAAGGAGGTATTCAGTCACATCACTCAAGGAAAAAGGTTTCAGAGAATGATTATAAATAATGAAAAAGTTTCTTTCAAGAGTGTTCTTTGTGCCATATATTTAAAGAAAAAGCATGGGTTTTTTTAACCAAAATACGCTTTTCTCTAAGGCTGGGCCTACACAAAGAGAAGAATCACGGAATCACAGAATCTTTAGAGTTGGAAGGGACCTCTAGAGATCATCTAGTCCAACTCCCCTGCTAAAGCAGGATTGCCCAGAGCACGTCACTCAGGACTGCATCCAGGCAGGTCCTGAAAATCTCCAGAGAAGGCGACACCACACCCTCCCTGGGCAGCCTGTTCCAGTGCTCTGTCACCCTCACCGTAAACAAGTTTTTCCGTGTATTTGAATGGAACTTCCTGTGTTCTAACTTGTGCCCATTGCCCCTCGTCCTGTCACTGGGAACCACTGAAAAGAGCCTGGCTCCATCCTCCTTCAGCCCACCCTTTAGATACTTGTAAACGTTAATCAGGTCTCCCCTCAACCTTCTCTTCTCCAGGCTAAAGAGTCCCAGCTCCTTCAGCCTTTCCTCATAAGGGAGATGCTCCAATCCCTCAATCATCCTAGTTGCCCTTCGCTGGACTCGCTCCACCAGTTCCCTGTCCCTCTTGAACTGGGGA
>VXBH01008173.1:47947-68193 GCA_013400035.1 Rynchops niger
AACCTCTCGCGGCAGAAGGAGGGCAAACAGTCACACAAGCATCTGTGGTTTTTCTCTATATGTCTGTATTGAATTTGCTTCTGGGTGGGGAAATGTTCGCTCAGATGTGGGTTATGAGTTCATGAATTTCATTTATTTTCACAAAAGAGTTTTTTTATTCTTTTTTTCAGAAAAGAATTGTGGATAAAACTTCAGTGGTTTGGTTTTTTTTGTTTTTTTTTTTTTTTTTTTTTTTTTTTTTATATGGGNNTTTTTTTGCAACTGAGGTCTAATTAGAACCTGATTGGCTCTGTCTTCAAATTTCCCCTTCTCACCTCTGCAGCCTGTGACAGGTGAGAAAATAACACCGTGCTTTGGCTATTTGTAAATTATTCCTTTTGGTGTGTGGGCAGAGGGAAGCATAATTGGGAAAACTGGTATCTACTCATAATTTCAAATGTGACTTTCAATTTGAGATCAGTTGCTTAATAGTCAGTGTTTCTGACATCTTAGTCTTGTACAGCTTTCCAATTTATCATCTACTTTCCCATTGGTTCTATAGTTAGTTAAATTTAATATATATGTAGTTTAAGTGAGAGAGAAATATTTCTAAAGTTTGTATTTTATGGAAAATCAATATTGACAGGAGACTGTGCACTGTTAAAAAGGATCATTTGGATCAGTTATATGGATTAACTTTTTTTTCTTCCCCCCTGTCCAGTTTTCCTAGTAACTGTTATGGGAGTGATGTTGTAGTGATGTTCCTTGGGCATGCTGGTTTATTATCCCTGCTTAGAGTTGGTGACCATAATTTGGGGATTCAGGAGGAACACAGGTGCTGTCGCTGTCTTCTGCTTGATAAGGATGAGTTCCAAGGGACTTCAGTACTGTAAATGGAGAATTTTGTAGCAAACAACTTCAGCATTACAGTGTGAAATGATAGGGAGTTTAAGCAGTGGTGCACTTTCCAGAGGAGTGCTAAATCAGAGCTTTTTACAGAGTTTTTCATTTTTGTATATGCCAACAATAGCAACATAAGGAAGTAGTGTTTGCTGCTGGAAAGGGAAGTTTTAATGAGCAAGAAGTTTACAGAACGTAGAAAATGGTTTGACGTTTTTGTTGATCGTCAGATTGACTGGAACTGCAGAATGGAAAATGAAAGGAGACTGCTGCTGGTTCTCACATGTAGCTGGTGAGAGTGGTGACTGGGCTAATAAAAAAGCTGAAATCTCTGTAGAGTAACCATTTCCAAACTATGTGAAGTTAATGTTATGCACGACCAGAGAATACTGCTAAAGTGAATGTCACTGCCATCTTGTACTAGCAATGGCATCTTCTTGCTGAAGATGTAAGAAAAGCAGTTACTGAACAGGGTTGCTGTTTTTGCCATTGGTCTCTATCTCAGCTCTGGGGCATTTTTATAGTATGACTTTATGTAAACAAAAAGCTAAATGATGATGTTTGCAGCTACAGGAAATAATCTAGCATTTCAGCTGAAAGGCCCTGAAGAGCAAAATAAATAAGATTCAGAAATACAGTGATATTAAACAGATACATGAATTAAATGGTGTTCGTTATGGATAAAAGGGAACTGCTATCAAAAGTTAGAAAACTTCAATGAAAAATCAGTTTAACATAATTAAACATGCAATAATTTAAAAAGTATTTGTTTTAATGGTATTCTGAAAAAAATAACTGACACAGAAGAAAGCAACCAAAACCCTGTGGCTTTTTTTTATAAAAATAGCTGGAGCTTTGAGTAGGAGGTTGAACTAGATGACCTCCTGAGGTGCCTTTCAACCAAAATTATTCTATCCTAGTGGTACTATGCTATTATAGGCTGGCGTTTCTGTTATAACACCCCACCTTCTTTTTTACCTAGGCTTGTATGCAATTATCAACACTGTTATTAGGCAATATACAGTTATATTTTTTCCATTTAACTGAACAGAGCTGCTGTTTCAAAGCCTCTGACCCTGACTGTACACTGATTTCAGTGGGTGCCCTTTGAATTCATGTGTCCACCCACAGGGTTCTCAGCATGAGCCCAGTAAGATGACTAATATGAGTAAGACTAGCAAGATCTGAGTCAACATTTGAGCTCATGCTTGCATTCGTATTTTTCTAATTTGTTTCAGATGTGATTGCTTTATCAGAAGGTAAATGAGGAGCTTTCTTTAGTTTCTGGATATGAGATTTTGCAGATTATTCCATAAGGTACATCTGTCTCTATGGAGGCATGAAAAACAAAACAAAAATGTGTATATACAATGAAGTTTGTTTATAGCAGTTCTGCTGGAAGAAATGTAGTCAGTTTCATTTGCTACATACAAATAGGTGCTTTTTGTTGCATGCTGTGTTGATTTAGAGAGTGCATTATATCTCTCACTTAAATTGGTTTTGCACGTTGTGATACAGTGAGAATTACAACGTACAAGCGTAAGGTATCTCATTGCTGTAAGTTGCAACCTGTGAGATGCTGGAAGAAAAAAAAGTGATGCCTTACTCCAACGTTAAGCTCTCTGAGTTGTGCAATACTGAATGCAGGGAGATCTGATTCACATGGACAGTGATATAATACCCTTGTGTTATTGTGGGTATTCAGATGCAGCTGATTTGATCTTTAAAAGTAATCCTAGCTTGTGTTCTGTCCCATTGACAGTTACTAGAAGGTTATTTTTCTGTGGAGGAAAATATAAATACTTCTTGAGTAGACAAGTAGAATGACTTGCCTGGAAGATAGCTATCCATCTAATTTTGGTTAAACAGTCACTGTATCACACAGTCAAACATGAATATTTAAATCTGACTTGTAGGAAAAAAAACATCCAACGTGCTGCAGCCAACTGCTGATTTAAAGTCAGTACAAGCTTTGTGAGTTGTGTCTGCATCTGTGTCTTTGACAGTGATTTCCACAGTAGTATTACACAGTTCTTTTTGTTGTTAGTAGATTGCTTTTTATAATTGTGGTTGAACATTTCCTTGTACTAGGAAGGGAGGCATTAGCTCTGATGTTTTGATTTTCTGTACCTCTGTCCCTTCTTCTGGGCTTTCTTCTGTTTTGTTGGTTTGTTGGTCTTTTTTCCTAGTATCTTAACTACTTGTCCATAGCTCAGATAAATCTATGTATTGATTCTGGTTTCTGTGGTTTTTGTGATGTCACAAAAGACAGTATTCCAGGTGAAATGAGAATGTTTTCGATCCCATTCTTTGTTCATTGGAACGCTTTGTTTCTTGTCTTGCTAGTGCCTGTATTAAGCAGAGATTCTGTTGAGCTGCACATCTTGTGCATGGTTATTTTGTTTATCTTCTTACATTTGGCTTAAAATTTAATGCCATGTGGGAATAGCTGCAAGTTATTCTTTCAGGAGTTTATTATTTTGTATTTGTTGACATCAGATCTTATCTGTCTCCTGTTTTTTCGCTTGGCTAGCTCTCAGTTTTGATTCTGCTCAAGTCTCGTGTTAACCGGTTATCACTGAAGTTGTTTTTAGGTTGCTGTTCAATACTTAGAAAGCTGACAAGTACATTCAATGCCAAGCCTAGGAAATAAAGCTGGAACATTTTATGGACTTACTAAACTGAAGATTGATTACTTAGGCTGTGACTTTGAAAGTGCTTATGTGCTTGCATAAATACATATAGTGTGGTATTCCTTGCTCTGCGTGCATCCCCATGTAGAAAATTTTCACATATTTACGTCACTTCTTCAACTGTGTGATGTTCATGATGTAAATCTTTTTATAGACAGCCTAGTGGAGCTCTCTTTGCTGTTACTCCCTTTATCATTTTGCTTATGTGCAGTAGATTTCAGGGTTTAAGAAAGTTTTTTACAAATGTTTTAAATACCTTAATATATATGTTCAAAGTGTTGTGATTAAATTTATTTGCATGTATAATTAAGAACTTTAAAAGTTTATGTGAATTTATTGGTCTTAATGATTTCTTTTTTGTAGCCTTTAGTAAGAATAATTATCAAATCAGTCAAAATCCATTTGTGAGACTTTTTTGCACAAACTAAGTAATCCTGTTTCCCAAAAATGGAGTATGTGGGGAAAAGAACTTTGATACTTTTTAGTTTTTATTATTTTAGAGGAATAGCGTTAACGTTTCTTAGTCTAGTATTGAGACTTTGCATATATAAAATGGGTATCTAAGAACATGTCTAGTGTGCTTTCAATCAATATTTTTCCGTCCTTGTTCTCCATTAGTCTTGGTTGACTACTAACATTTTGCAGTTACGAGTAAAATGTTCATCGTTCTTCAATGTGTTGTGCCTGGGTTTCCAGCACTGGGAGATATTTTGAAAGTAAGAAAAACTTTGACTTTTAAATGTCTAATCTTGCTACATATAAACACACAGTAAAATTGGTACCTGTATTTCTCAAACAATTTTTAGAGGCCTCAGTTGTTTAAGTGCATTTAGATTGGGAGCCCTGTTAACTTCAACATAAAATTATGGGATTGCTTGCATGGGTTCAGTTATAGAAACAGGGCCGCAGGTGCTGTCTGAGTTTTACTGAATATATTAGGTAAAACTTCACTACAAGACTAACGCAAAAGCATTTGAGGACATAGGCTATTGGAAAACAACCATTAATTCCTAATAAAAGAGGAGGTTTTGTGAGTTAAAAGGTGCTTTGGAAACCTATTAAGATAGTCAAATAACATAGGAGGCTCTGAGGTTGTAAAGACAAAAGCCTCTTACAAAAACATCTTTCAAGTGAGGGTTCATGTTGGAGGATGATGTTCAGAAAAAAATATAAAGTCTGTTATGTGCGGTATAGTTTATATACTGTATACTACAGTGGGCAGTCTAAGCCAGCAAAAATCTTCTCTTTTGCAGGATTTCCCAGTTTCGTGGAATTCTGACATTCTTTAATGTTTGGTGCTGGTTCTGCAAAATATAGTAGTACTGTATTATGTTTGTCCATAAGTTGTTTAGTATAGTTGCAACGGACAACAATCCCCATCTCTTCTATGCTTCTCTCTGAAGCAAAGGAGCAAAAGGTTGCCAAAATATTTGAGGGAAAGCTGCTTATATGTTTGTGGCATCCTGTCTATATGAAGGAGTACTCCCGTGTGCTCAGAAAGCAGGAGTCCGGGCCAAACAGGAGCTGGTCCATATGAGGAAACGTCCCTTCAGGGACAAGTAGGATCCAAGGTGTTCCTACTCCAGTCCCGTAGTCAATGAAGATAAAGAAGGCAAAATGTTATCCTCAGAAAATGGAAGGATTAAAAGGAGTTGAATTAAGTGAAACCTTTAAAACCCTTCCCTTGTAGTAGAAGGAGTCAAAATTGGACACAAAGATGAACTACTTCCATTTCATAGGTTGCACGAAGACTGCCAAGAGGATTGGTGAACCTGAAAGCTTGCGTGTTTTTCAACTCTATCATCAAACTACTAAAGATATTTTCTCTCAATAGGAAAAGTAGCTCACATGGAGAAAACTGCTCCTTGTACAAACTGATTTTGGAAATTATAACTGGCATTTCTGATCTTACTCCTGATGCTATTTTGCCATACTTTGCAGCATTGGCAGTACAGGTTCTCTCTTTGGATTCTTTTTTTGAACCACTATAAATTTTATTTTAATATGAAGTATATTGTAGTCATATAATAACATGTACGTAGAAATGTCTTCAGTTTTCGTAGTCTTGTAAAATCAGATTTAAGCCATTTCTGCAAGACCGTACTCTCGAGAGTCTCAGATCAGTTGTGTGAGATTTGAATGCCCACTTCTGTGTATTAAGATCAGTGTTGATATGCAGTTTTTAAGCAACAGATTTACTTTTATTATATTGACAAATTATCTGCTATGCATAGTTTTCAGATTTCTGCACTGAGTGGAACAGTGATGCTTACTTGGGTTTTTTATATTTTGATACTTTTGCTCCTTGGAGCAGTAGAAAGCAAACTCTGCCTACTTAGCAACTGATGGCCAAGGTACAGGAGAGTTCCTTGGGTGGGAATCCAAGCAGAGAGTTTTGTCCTTTCTGCCAGGAAATGTAAACTATGAAGTCCCAGAGATCTGAGAGTGAGGTAGAGGTGGTAGTTTCATGATATGTGTTAAGTGTCCTCTTAAACTGCCTCTGGCACACAAGATGTTTCTTTTCTCAGCCTCTCCAAAGACTGGAATTTGCTGCTCCCTTGGTTTTGTAAACAAAACAGCTCTTTGTAGGGCTGTGCTGTAAACTGTATCACAACTGTGACCTAAGTTTGCTTTTTTTTTTTTTTCTTCTCTTTTGGAACAAGTGGCACGAGGGAAGGGGAATGGACAGGATAACTCCTTAAGCTGGCTTGCAGTGCCAGAGAAAATGTTGTGTAACCACATGCTGGATAACCCCAAAGATGGACTGAGCTACAAAAGAAATTTTGGGTTCCCAGTGGATTCTGAGGACATGGGATTGCACAAGACCCAGATCCTCAGCCCTGGGCAATAAAGCATGTGTCAGTCCAACAGCTGGCTCCCAAAAGGTTGAGACTTTGGAACTATTCTAACAACTGTGTAAATAGATGCATGGTTATCTTTTAATTGCTGTATACCTGGGTCTTCATAAGCCTTTGTAACTATGCTGTCTGTCAGAGGTTTCATGAATAAATACTTCTCGTTGCTTTTATCTTAACCTAGCTTCACTTAAAGTTGTTCTCAAGGTAGCTCGCTAACATTAGGATGTTCTATTCCTAAATGTCTTTTGATCCCTAAAACTGGAGCCTCTCACACTAAAATGACGTTTGGAGCATTGAAAGGATGATGGAGTTGCACTGAATTCTAGAGTGTTTTGGAAGAGTGCTTGTGGAAGTTGGGGAAAAGCATGTTAGACTTACGTTTGTGATAACGAGAATGCAAAATTGGTAATAGGACTTATGGGCCCTGTGCAAGGTGGGTGTGAAAAGTGAGCTGGAACCTTCACTTTTCATTGTTACGCATCGGCTGCCCTAAAAGCAGTGTGATGAAATACGCTGAGGTCAAAGTGGAGAATAAATAAAGCAGGAAGTTTATTTGGTTGAGGTTAATGAGATTACACCAGTGTAAGTCAGACCCAAACCAATTTGAAGCTATGTCTGTAATATAGTTGCATGTGTGGTTGTAACACATATGGATGTACCTGAACCAGCTCATACTTCATCAGCTGGAAACCACAGCAGCGTAAATTGCACAGGATACTGAAAATGTCATGTTGCTTTTGCTACCCAAGCTGTTTCAGGTATATTAACAGTGTTTAGAAGGATATCTTTAGACTGCAGCAGACTTAAGCCATACCATAATTTTCTTGGGCCTTCGTACTTTTCCAAGTCTGTTCTCTAAGAGCTCTGCCACTTGCTCAGGCTGGTAGCATATCAATATTTTTGCCTGTGAACTCACAAAACTGAGTTTTAAAATAACTTTAGAATGTTAAAATGTTTTTGCTTTGTTTTGTAAAAAATATTGTAATATTTGTAAATTTTATCTTAGTTCTGTGAGTTTTGACACAAGTTTTTGGAACTCTTGAACCTGAGGTAAAAATTTTTGAGTAAGTTGATAACACATGATGTCTCTTTTTGTCGTTCAAGATATTATGCTGTGATTAGAAGACTCTGCAAGGTGGTGAAGTAACATTTCTTACAGTGAGACTTTTTAGAAGGAGATTTGAAGTTTGTCATTACCTGATACTGCAGCAAGTTAACCACATGCTGTAGTACGCTAGAAGGCATTCTGTCTAGTTTCTTATTCCTGCAGTAGCCTTGTGGACTGCTCTACCAACTTCTGTGAAATATCTTTGAGCAACTTTATATTTAGATTGCTTGTAGCCATTTCTGGAAATACAGAAAAGCTTTACTCTTAACCAGCATGTAGGGCACTCAGTACTCTGTGTTAGTGTGTCAAACTACTTTTCTCCTTCTCCCACATCTGAAGTGTATCTTGGCTAAGAAACCCAGTATTTTTGACTTGCCACAATGTAGCTGAAGTATTTCTGTCTGAGAATGCCTAAGGGGAAGTGACCTCTAGTGCCCTTTATCTTACTGCTAAAAGGATAGGTTAAATACGCATAGAGCCAGGAAAAGTGGTGGTCTCTTCCCGCATCAAGGGGATAGGGTAGACAGGCAGTTAACATAGATGAAAAGGATTTATTTAAATTACTGTTTGTTTTAAAGAAAACCATTTGGAGGTTGTTACTACAATTCTGCTAAGGCCTAAATTTAGTCAAATAATGTAACTTTTGATTACATAACGGTACTGTATTCATAGTATCACAGAATAATTCAGTGTGGAGGTGACCTCAGTAGGTTTCTGCTCCAAACTCCTGCCAAAACCAGTGTCAGTAATGAGGTCAGAACAGGTATCAAAGCTGTATTCAGTCAGGTCATTAAAACCTCCATGTCCACTGCTGGGCTGTTGGCAGGATGACAAACTTTCTCCTTGTGTCCTCTTGGAAACTCTTGTGTTTCAGTTTATGCCTGTTTTGTCTTGTCCTGTAAAGAGCCTGGCTCTGTCATCTGAATAACCTCCTTGTTGGTACTGAGGGCTGCTGTTAGGTTCCCCCAGAGTCTTCTCCAGTTGGAACAGGCCACTCTCCCCAGTGTGTCCTCACAAGGTCTGTGCTATGGTCCCCAACTAGGTGGGTGGCCTCTGCTGTGAACTTGTTCCTGTTTGACAGTGTTTTTTCTGTATTCAGGGGATGGGATGGGGCCTGGGCACATAATTTTAAATTCAAGTAGGATCTGAATATTGGCAAAGTTCTAAAGAACAACCAGGACAGTAGGCAGTCAGAGACTTTCCAACAGCCAAACTGGGAACATTTCCCTCTCCCAGCTGATGTATAAAAATAACCATAAGATGATGAGATACATTAGTTTTAAACCCTTGAAGGACATGGTGACCAGAAACAATCTGTTCAGTTAATGTAATTAGAATGCTTCTCTTCCTGAATGCACTGCTCAGTTTGAAATGTAAAATGTGTTTTGATAAATTTATTTGGTTATGTAGCGTTTCTTTGGAAGTGTTATATTTAATAATGTCAAGTCTAGTTTTTTTTGTTTTTGTGTATGTTTTTGTCACATTTCAATTTTCTAAATGCAGAGTGCCAGAAAAAAGTTAAAAATTACTGTCTTGAAAACCAAAGCCAACATGCTTGTAAGCATAATGTAATTAAATTAAAACTCAAAGTCTAGATAGAACACATTACATTCTGTTGCTTCTACATAAAAATACAACATAATGTGTCTTGTTTAATTAAAAAAAAATTAGTACAAAGAACTATTTGACTGTTCCAGTGATTAAATGTACGGAACAACAGCTTAAAAAATAAATCTGCAAAATGAGTGATTTATATTAAATGTTCTCTTCAATTTCAATTATAACTTAAAGAAGCAATTTAAATTATTTTGAATAAATTAATCTATCTTGTCCTCAGATTGCTGAGTGCTTAGTTATACATAGTTTATATGCATGTGATATCTATATTTGGGTTTTTTGGTGTGTTTTGTGGTTTGTTTTTTTTCTTCTGTTCCCTTTGGTTCTCTAAGATTCACGGACTTTTAAACCAAATGGAACTTTTGGAGTATTACAGCCTTTTGTATTTGTCAAGTCATTAAACCTCAACCAGTTGAGACCAGTGCATTCTGTTTTGCTGGAATGTCTTCTAGAGCTAGTTACAAGGGTATGCCAGTAGGATTTAGTTCTTTTCTCAAACTGGATTCTTGAGTACAAGTTCAGGCACCAGGTTAGTTTTAATATTTGCCTGTCTTTACAGTTGCTCTGTAACCTATTTGCTTATTAATGAAGTTAATTGTGGAATGTGAGTTTCTTCCCTTGAAGAACATAACTGTATGATGAATCAATATGCCATTTTTTGCATGGTTTAATGATATCTAAATTTTTTTAGTAAGAGCTTATACTAGTGTTATTATTTATTCCTAAAATTCTTTTATTTATTACTGAGATTTACTCTTGTGCTTGAGAAGCTAATTATGTATGTTAGGCAAATGTTAGAACACTTGCCTTTTTTTTTTTTCCACTTCTTTTTTGGTTTATATCACTTTTTAAATTTAATGTTGCTGTCTCTATTTTTAAGTTAAGATGAGCTAAAATATTAGGCTACTTTCTTGATTATTTAAGACCAGTTCAAACAGAAATTTTAAAAAGTCCCAAATTGCTAAGCAAAATATCTGTGTCTTAATTCTTTTCCTCTATTTGAGAAATATATCACTTCGGAAGGAGTAAGCATGCATATGTTACCTCTACAGTGTTATTACTTGAAACTGTCTTTGCTTATTTCTGATTCTAAAGCAAATATAAATTCTCATCTAATAGTTATTTGTTATAATCCATTACAATGAATTTAAAATACTCATCTGTTGTTTGGTGCAGTATCTTTCTTATCTTGACATAATTTCCAGTTACTCACTGGGCCTTTAGAGAAAGAAACAAAGCAAACAAGACTGATGGACATCCTTTTGCTGTCAGGGAAATAAGAAGGGAAACCATCATCCCTGATAAGACATTAAGGAAAAGAAAGAGAGACTAAGGGAACAAGAACAATATAAAAGCTTCCCTGGCAAAAGCATGCAAGATAAAGCAACAGAGTTAAATGGACTTGTAGCTTTGGTAAGCTTACATAGCAGATGGTCGAAAAAATAAGTCTTTTAAAATTGTAGAAGTGGACTTTCTAATATAAATTATATTGCACCACACACAAGATAACTATTTTGAACCTACAAATAAAAAAAGACAGTCTCAGTCAAAGTCTCTTTGGGGAGACACCATGGGGAGAGCATAATACGTCCTTACTGCTTCTGAATGGTTATGCTTCCAGTGCTGTAAGAAAAGGAATTTACTTCTTTTCCCACAACAGTAAAAATATTGTTGCTTTCCTTCCTTGCAGTAGTGAAGCAGAAGTGAGTTTATAGGCAGAAGCAGGAACTCAATAGGATTCTGGAACTAAAATGACTTAAAGTAAGGAGGGAGCAAGTATGTAAACAGACTTGTCTCTTCATCCCTCCAGATGCCTCTCCCTTCTTTACCTTCTTACCATCTTATTCTTCTTTTTCAGAACTTTTGTCATGTTCAGCCACATCTCTCCTATTGTTGCTTTGTTGATTTCTTATGTTCCTTCCTTCAGTCCCATAAATAAAAGAGCCATTAGCTGTTGTCGGAGTCAAGTAGGTTTTAAGATCGCTTTCTGATCTTGACAGTAGTCAAGGTCTGACCTACTTGGAACCAAACTTCAGGGCCCAGATCCAGCCAAGTATTTAGTCTTTCATTTTACATAGGTGAAACAACCTTTTTATCTTTTTGGATCCATTGCCCTCAGTTTTGCTAGAGCAAACTTGCTAGTCGAGTTTTGGGTGCGTCTGGATGGGAAAATGGTGAGAAAATAAAATAACCAAAAAGCATGTTACCTGAAAGAAATATTAAGATAAGAAACTATATGCCAAATATATTTTGCAAGCTGGGCTAAACTATATTAAAATTGTCTCCAAGGTTGGAAAATTGATTTTTCAATTAGAGGAGAACTGTTGCTGGTTTTGAAGAGGAAATTAGTTTTGATTTGTTAGTGGAAGAAACAAATTGCTTGTGAAAAACAGATCGTGAGAAGACACAGTTCTGTTAGCCTCAGTGGGCAAGGGTGTGGTATTGTGATTAGAATTCATTTTGAAGTGTGGGGAATGAGAAGAATCGATATTTGTCTGGAAGGAAAAGAGACTGGCAGGTGGCTTGGCAATAGGCTGGACGAGAGCTGATGTTTAGTCTGAAATACAAGGATAATGAGAGGAACTCAAAATGTATTATGAATGAGGGGGAAAAAACCACAGATGACAGATGGGTAGAAAGGTGCAAGGAGGTGTGGGTAGATGCATGTTTCTGTACAGGAAATGCAGACAGTGCAAGTCCTTGTATGTATCTTTTTAGCCGTAACTGTTAATATCCATGTTTAATTATTTCAGCAGTTATAGCTGTTGGAAGGTACTGTATAATTCCAGATGTCTGTGAGGCTGGTGTGTTGAGAAGTCCTTTCTTGCGATAAGACTTTGGAAGTTTTCTTTTTTAACATCGGTATAGACAACTGATGCTGGTAGGCTTTTGGGGCTGCAGTTCGTGCTGTGTTTGAGTATCTTGCTCACTTTTGGTTCACTCTGGTTGTGGGCCAGACACTCTGGCTATATGTGAACATTAAAGAATTCATAATTTGAACTAAAATTATCTCTAATGTAAGTTCCCCAGCAAATGCTGTATCTAACATGTATTCACGCGCACATTCCTTACTCATTTTTCACCAATAGCTTTTTAGTTTCTTAGTGGTGGAATGAGCAGAAATATGTATTTCAGGTTGTGGTCCTTCCCTTATTTAGACCATGTGGAGGAATAAAGTAGCAGTTTAATAAACCTTTTTGTTTTATCACATCTCTGTTGTACTGTCACAGATGGTGTACAGGATTAGTTTTGCAATCATGATTTGTGATCTTTCCTTTCCTGTTTGTTCCTACATACTTTTATTTTCTTTTCTTTTATCTGTGTAACGAGTGAGGTCCTTTTGATGGCATAATTAAAATATCAGATCACAGTACTAACAGTGAGTAATGGTTGCTACATAAAACTAGAACTGTTTAAATTACTGAAACGATTTTATACTCATATAATTGTACACACAGTGTTCACAGTAAAATGTTGCACAATTCTGGTGGTTTTTATGAGAGGGAGTCTTTAGTAGAGCATCATTGCATGCATAAATATACATTTATCACTATTTAAAAGCATAACATGCTTCTGCTTTCTGCGACATGGGAGTTAATCTAGATCACGATTAGAAAATTTCGCATGCTTTCAAAATGCAATTAGAGCGTTGCAAATATATTATTACTAATGTTACTGTTTCTGCTAGTTTAAAAACATTTGAAAAGTATTCTTGGTGTTTGGCCGGTAGATCATCAAAATGCTACTGTTGGACTAGTTCACACAAACTCTGGCTTTAGCAAATCTCATTATATGATTACAGCCATACTTAGTGTTAAATGGTGTGTACAAGTAATGAAAGAAATGGCAGGTCAGTCTTGGATTACACAAACTGTATGTGGGAGTGTCAGTTTGTTAATTTGTCTTTTCGGTTTTGCCCTTGTAACCTGGAAATCCTAGTTGAGTAAAAACCATGATGTTTACTATCAAGACTACTATGATGATTAGACTGTTTATTTGGAACAAATGCATGATATCTAGGCTCATTAACAGTAACACATCACTTGACATCTGCAATTGTGTGTTTCTTTCACTCAAAAAGTAGGAGATGAAAAAAAAGTATGCGACTTCTGGGTCACTAATAGTGCTGGAATTAATGAAAGCAACACTGGAATCTAAACTTGACTATGGTTTGGTAGAAATTAAGTAATTTGCAGCACAGGAACAAGAAAAATTTGGCAACACAGCCCTTAATGATAGCATAAAAATGAGTTTTCTAGAACCTTTTTTCTAGATATATTTTCTATATATATTTCTAGGGTTTATGTAAATTTCTAAGTTAAGTTGTTTCCCCATTAGAACTGTCTCTGAATGCAGCCTGTTTGCAGATAATCCTGTCTTGTAAAGTTCAGTGGTTGCATAAATAGCCAGATCAATAATTGATACTTTTAATGTATTATTTCTGTTACTGACTTGACAGCCGTTACATAAGACATTGCAGATTATCAACTCTAAAAGCAACTTCTATGCTCTTCGATGATACAGAAACAAAATACTAGGGAGAGATGGCTTTTTTGGCGCCGACAGAAAGGAAAAAAAAAACCCTCGAACCTCTCAAAGGGGCAGAATGACTTCCTCTGAGGAGTCCTGCTGTTAGCAAAGGAAGGAGAAAATGGGAAATGGAGAATGCCCAAAAATAAATGAAGGAAAAGGAATTTAAAGTGGGCAACTTTTACGAAATACAGAATAGAGCTGGGGTACAGATTTAAGTGTAAAGAACTGAAGAGGCTGTGTAGGTTTTTCCCCCCTGCCCCTTTGTTTTCCCTCCTGTTTTTTTCCTTTTGTCTTTTTGAGGGCGGGGAGAGAATTATGATGTATAAAAGAGAAGGGAAGAACATAACACCAGAGGAAAAAGTTGAAGGGGATTTAGTGGCCAGCATAATTATAGTACTGCTGGACTGAAGGCTCAGCTTGAGAAGTATTTTGAGGCTTTGCAGACCCAGTATAGGCAATATATTTGCATTCATGTGGTAGAGGGAGGAATACTTAATCACTTGTCTGGATCATGCTACCACATTGGAAAAGTTCATGAAATGAAGGGCCAGTAAAGGGGGTCCTCAGCCGCTGAGCAAAGGGATTACAGAAAGAACTGATTTGAGAGCAACTGCAGCTCTAGAAAGACAGTTGAATGATGTGTGGGACAGCTTTGGATTTATACAAGGAAAATGATGTAATGGCATTTCAGCTGTTTTGGCCATAGTGAAAAATGCACTTGTTCCAATGAGCATGTTGTCCATTCACCAGGATCTGGGCACTGGCATGTCAAGCCTTTGACTGTTGTCTATCTCTACCTCCCGTATTAGTGATGCGACTGAAGTTTCTGATCCACTACATCAGTTACTTACAAACACGTAAAAGTGGAGTATAAAGGAGAACAGCAGCATGAGTGTTTACTGGTTTTGTTTGCGTATAAAATAGAATTGCTAATAAGGTGAGGTAGGCAGGATCAAGGGGAAAAGGTTTGGCAAGGCTGGGATGAGAAGGTATGTGGAATCTTGGTGTCACTGTTGTGACATTTCCTATTAACAAGCCTGATAAACAAGAGGAAAGAAGCCCTCAAGCAGAAAGCACTGAGAAGAGAGAGGGATTAAAAAAAAGAGAAAGGGTACTGAGACTTTGTTGATGTCAGGGGCCATCAGAGACAGGTAAGGCCAGTGCTACTGCAGCTGTTCCTGAAGGGTTCCACAAGATGACGTTTTCAGTGCTGCAAAGATCCTCTGTTGATTGAGTCAAAGGCCAACTGAATTAACTGTAGTTGAGTAACATAGATGGGGACGGCTAGTAGGTTTGTATTTCTAGTGCTGGTGCGGTAGTGATAAGAGGTGGGCATTAAGCTGCCAAAATCCTTGCACCTAGATATACAGTGGTGTTACAGTATTTGAAGGAATTGAAAGAAATACCAGTTTAGAGAGAAATATAGGTGGTTTTCATCAAAGCACTGATTCTGTTATTTGATTTCATTCAGTATGAAATAAGGTCCATAAAATGATAAGAACAAAAGAACAGTCATGACTGCATATATGATTACGGCCCTTGAAGCAAACAAATTTCAAGTGCCTTTAAAGAGGATCTGCAGCTGGATCGTATTTTTTTTTGTTCCTGTATAACATAACCAATATAAAATTGTATAAAATAACCAAACACCTCTAATCAAAAGATCCAGTTTTATCACTAGAAACCTAGCTTCTGATATTTGTCTAGTTTAAAGTAACCAGCTCTTTTGGGACTCAAATTGAAAAATGCATTAGATTAATACGCAAAAAGCAAGTCAACAATCAAACATGTTAGACTCCTTAATCTGACTGAGCTGCAGCTTGTCTAATTTGTTTTCTGGGTTTTTTTTGCTGTCAGGATTCAAATATTGTTTTACTGCCCTGGGCTTTCAGTCAAAGCCTTATGAAATCAAAATTAATTTGAATGCGTCTCCATTTTCATATTGAGTTATATGGACATGATGAACAAAAATATTTGAGTAATATGTGGCTCAGCTAGTAGCTGGTTTTATGTAGCAAGAGTTAATTTTTTAGTTAAGGTTGATTCCTGATGTATTGCTGAGGTAATGAAAAGGATGTTTGTTATTCCAGATAGAAGAGGCAACTACCAGTACACTTAGCACCCACTGGATTTGATACTTCAAGAATATTTCTGTGTGACAGGTCCTGTTGTTTATTATTAAAGCCTTGAAGTTCTTGGTATAAGTTTAACAAGCTTCCATATCCCAGATCTTTCCTGGGATGCAAGTTAAGCATTGAAAAGAGTTATGGGAAAACTCCAATACCAAATTCCACTTGACTTGAGCTTTCTAAAGGTAACAGAGGGCTAGGGGCAGAAGAGCAGAGAGTGGACAAGCATGAAACAGGTCTTTGCTTTTGTCTGTTGGCAGACCAGATTGCAGAGATAGACTAATACTTTATTGTAGTTGCAAAGGGAAGGAAACCCTTTAATCTCCAAATATTTTACAATTAGGAACACCTCTTCCTTATTAAAATGGTTCTTCTCTGAAATTATTTCATTTTATTGTCAAATTGAGAGTACTTACTTGCTGTCTGATAGAACCATCCCACAAGCTGTCCTGGAGAAAAGAGTGTTTTTGAATCCTCTTCTACCTTTATATAGAATCCAAAAAGGCACCATGCGTCTTCAGGAATCAGTGTGTGTCTCTGTAAACTTTTTTTTTTTTCCTCCTACAGATTGAATTTGCTGGTCATTGATGTTATGTGGAGTAAAATACAAGTTTCTCTTGTGTAGTCTAGTGAAGTGTATTGTAGAAACATCCTTCTAGTTTGAGGAAAGGGATTGTCTTATTGTAAAATTTGATCTGCAGTGCTTGGGAAGAGAAAATAATTAAACCGTGTTAGCGCAAAGAAAGTTTAAAACTGCAGCAGCCACTTCGTGTTTGTTTTTGTTGCATAGCAAAGTTCCTACATAAGAGCAGAATTTTGGGCTACTGCTCCTTCTTTCTCATGCAGGTCTTGCAATTGTTTCGCAGACTTTTGTGAGTCAGAAGCTGCTCCAGCAAGTTCAGTGATTGTGTCAAATATGTACAACTTCAACAGTACCAAAAAATGTTTATAAATTACAGTTTTAGTCTTGAATTTTTGCAAATGTTAAGCATTTTAATATTTGTAATTTATTGTCTAGATAGTCTTCAAACTAGAGTAATCTTAAATAAATGTCACACATGCAGGGACTATAGAATTGTATTCCTGTTTTGGATATCAGCCAGTTGGTATATAAAGGTAACATTGTCTCCACCCTTGATGACTAAGTCCCTTGATTGATATATTTACATCTTTATATGTAAAGTATATAAGTTAAATTGAATGTGCATAATGTTATACATGTGTGTGTATAAAGAAGACTTAATCTGATCTATATTATGGGTGGTGCTTATAAGATAGGTTTACTGCTCAATTATATTGGAAATTTGTATTGAATGCACTCTTCACTATGCCAGTAATTACTATAACTGCTACTTTTCAGGGCATACTTGGTTGTTTCCTAGGTGTAGCCTGGATTTTTCTTGGGTATCTAACTTTGCATTTCTATCATTAACATATATTTCTTTTGAAGGAATGTTTTATTTGAAAGGGCAGTCATTTTGTCTGATTGTGCTATTCCAGTTCAGAGATTCTTAATACTAGATCAACATTGGCATGCTGGAAGCAGTCCAGTGAAGGACCGCCAAAGATGAACAGGGGTGGAGTACATGATGTACAAGGGGCTGAGAGAACTGTGTGTTTCCATTTAGAGAAGTCTGAGGAGACATCTGTTTGTTGTCTTCAGCTACCTGATGGGAAGCTATAAAGAATATGGAGCTGGGCTTTTTTATTTTTTTTTTTAAAAGAGTACATGGTACTTTTCAAGGTATGTGGTGTTTGGATTAGAGACAAGAAACACAGTGAAAACATGGGATATTTTTGTTAGGTATTAAGGAAAATTTTTTCAGCAGGACGGTGGTCAAACACTGGAATAAACTGTTCATAGTGGTTGTGAAATCCCAATCTTTGAAGGTGGTAAAAACTTCACTAGGCAGGCTTTGAGCCTGGGACAGTTTGACCCTCCTTTGAGCAGAGTTATTGGACCAAATGACCACCATCGGTGGTCATAGGTTCCTTCCAACTATATTAGTCTATGATTTCTATTTGTCACTTTCATGTGTAATAGTTGTGACTTTTGGTTTTGTTGCTATATGAAAACACTGTGTTGTCTCACACCAAAGGAAATGTTTGCTTGAATTGCACTTGTGTATGAATAATCATAGCCCCAGGGTAAACAACCCTGCTTCGTTTTGATTCCCTGTTGATAATTACTTTGAGACTCTAAAACATGTATAATTTATGTATGTGTGTATAGCAACCTCTCTAAAGTATGTTTTTCACTTGTTTCTTGCAGCAGAATGTAATGGGATACTAATGAAAAAGCCTGCTGAACCTGTACAGATATTTTTTGGTTAATTGAAGTGTCTTTCTGTGAAAAAAGAGTGTGATCATGGCTTTTCTCCTATATGAAATATTTTATTTTCAAATTTTCCTTGAGTCTCTTTCTAAGAGAATGTAAGTTTCCAGCCAGAAACCATCTTTTTCTTGACTCTGCTGTTTTTTCTGTAGATTTAGAGAAACTTCAGTGGCTTTCATTGAGGATACAGTTCCATGTCAGAGTATGTCAGTATTAGACTGGGTCATGTTCACACACATTTCTCTGCACCTGTGCTAGCAATCCTTTGTCTGTGGAGTGAAAAAATGCAGAGAACTGATCCTGCTGAAAACTTTGAAATAGTCCTAACTGAAATTGGTTTACCAAATGTTGACACAGTACAAATTTCTTAAAGGAGAAATTAGGCTGCATTAACCTTCATATTTGAGTATTTTTAGTCAATCTGGTACTAGAGTTAATAGTTAAGTAATTAGAGTAATCTTAAATTTTGCTTATGTTTAAATAGGAGCATGGCTGTTCCTGTAGGCATTCAAAATTAGTTGAGCTGCTTGTTCAATTCAAAATGTAGCTGTCTCCTGCAGGTAAATTTGTAAATAAATGCACTTGGTTTACTGGATTTTTATTTCTGTGGCATGTGTGTCTTTAAAACCTTTAAGCTGGGAGAAAAAGCACGCTAGTATGAGTCTTGCTGCCATTTGTAATTTTGTTTGTGTTGGTCTGTGATTAATGTCAGCTCTGTTCCGATAGCTCTGTAATTTAGATGGGGATTGTGGATATCCAAAGTCAACATACACAATTCTTTTAGTGATAAAATCCTTGTATTTAAGTATAGTTGCTTCTATTTAAAGTTTCTCTTCTTTTTCATGGGCCTTAAATGGTTAAATGGATGTTTGTATACTGAAAAGCTGGCATGTAGAAGTGTTAATCCAGAGTGTATAAGGTAAGGTTCCTTTGGACTTTATAAATTACATGTTGATCCTCCGTGTGTTCAAATGATTTCATTTGAAGTTGCAATAATGTTAACACTCCGCTCTCCTCCTTATGTGGGTTTGCCAACAGCTCACTTATTTCAGCACTGTAAATTGTGTTGATGATTTCAGGAATGCTAATTTATATAAGAACTTCTTCAGAACTCCCAACTCTCAAGAACTGTCTGCATTCTTCTCAGGTGTTAGCAAGATGCCTAGCGTTTGTATATGAGAACTGAATTAATGTGTTTGTGTGGGTTCAGTTTTCTTGTGGTCTGTCAATTTGTGTGTGTACCGCATATGCATGCCTAATATCCTTATCTCTAAAATATTAATTAAATATTGCCTCTACCTCTGTTCCAGATAATCTCTGTTGACTAGTGCCCTATTTGAGATGCAGGCCTTCCAGTTCACGCAGCTCTCTCTGCTGGTCAACCAGTATAATCAGATGTGCCTTAATAAAACCACAGCCAGGACTTTTCCTTTAGTACATGCCTGTCTTTTCCTACTTTAAGATCAGGAGACGTCACCGGAGAAGATCAGTTGCCTTCCTCTTCAAGTCCTTTCCAGATCTCTGAATTCTTAAGTTGTATAATTCTGCCTCACCCCATGTAGTGTTCCAGTGTGAGTCATTGTCCTTGCCAAATAGATATGCAGTCCTGCCCAATCTTGCTGCCATGTTCTGTGTCTTGCCTTGAGAGTGAAATGACCTGCTTGCTTTCTTTTCCTTTCTTTCCCTGTTTACCCAATTATTTTAGTACGGAGTTGTTATTTTATAATGTCTTGTCTGTCTTGTGTGATGCAAGGACTGCTTATGGTAGGTGCTTTATTTGTGACCAAAAATATCTGTCAGATATGCTGCTTTGAGTCTGAATTTATTACTTGGAAGTTGACTCGTTGAGTGGCTTATAATGATTCTGTGTCTTCTAAGTTAGGTAAGTTACTGTGATTCTCTTTCCCTTTTGGGTGACAGAAAAAGCAGATTGCCTAATCAGAATTATAAGAGAAAAACTGTAGAAAGTGACGAGATGGAGAGAGAAAACATTAGAAAAGAAGGAGGAAATTATATGGAAATTAGGAATGATGTGGGATTTTAAGATTAATCATTTGGGGGGGGGGGGGGGGGGGGGGGGAAAAGAAACAATCA
>VXBH01008173.1:68214-91837 GCA_013400035.1 Rynchops niger
CAATCTCTAATTTAATGCTAGGACTTGAATATCTCCTGGTCTCATGATTTTCATGTTTGAAGGCCAGAGGGATTTTCAGAACTGTCAGACATGACTAATGCCCATCTAAATCAATTCATCATTTGAGTGATTTTTGTATTCTAATTCAGCTAAGTGTATCCGTGTAAACCTTTGAAAACATGTCAGAAGTTGGCCGGAACATTAAGGAGCCCAAATCTATGCCATACAATTGACAAGACTGATGAATATCCATCTGGAATATTAATCCAGCAGATAAAATCTCCTGTCTGAATATTGATACAAAGCATGTTACTGAGATTTTTTTCTGTTCCCACCAGCCTACCCCAGTGATAATTTCAACACGTAGTCATCTTTATCCTGAGTCTGATAATAATTTTTGGTGAGAAATGAACACTGAATTAATTTGATAGTGGTGGCAGGGGCCTGGAGTCTTGTAGGTATAAAAGAACTATAATACTCACTATATTTTTCTCTTTTGCTAAAAGATAATTATAAGTCCATGTATGATTTCTAAGAATATGTTCCCTTTTATATGTCATCATTATTATAAAGGTAGATGATCAAAATCAGTTCGGTCCCATTCCACGTACTTCATTGTGCATGTTTTGTATATTTTAGTTTACTTTCATTTGAATTGTAAGCTTAGTTTGCCAAATGCTGTAATTCTTCTGTATCAGGAAAATGGATGAAAAAGTTGAATCTACTTTGCAAATTAGTAATATCCTGACAGGAGTGTGGTAGCTCATATTTTTCCCTGTCTTCATTCTTTGTAAGCAGGAAAACAGAAACATTTTGGAAACTTGGTAGTGCTCAGATTTGTATTGCTGGTCTCAAAAGGCCAGTAATCATCATCTGCGTGAGAAGTTAGAACTGGGTATTTCATGCAGTTGAAACTTCTTGTTTGAACTGCATGAAAAAAAAAAAAAAAAAAGGAAAAAAAGAGCATGGTTGGCATGGTTGGTAAGAAACTGAGGTATTGTCAGGGTGCTGTAGAAGTAAATGATATGTGGCAATTTTATATGTGTTTGGAACAAAAATAAGTATTAGTCATCTTAAATGTTCACATAAAAATGTCCATCTTGGTGTTAGCATTTATCACTTTAGCAGGAAAGCATCAGTGTAAAATAATTAAGAGAATGGATTGATTTAGATGTGATTCATCCGCCAATCTGTTGAGACACACAAACCTAAGACTTAACAAATATACTGACCTAGGAGAAAACAGTAACTCTCAGGCAGTTGTATCTGTCCTGCAAGACTTCCCTGAGCCTATTAGGTAGCTTCAATTGTGCAGTATTTTCCTTATGATGTATCTTCCTAGGTATAATCAATGTTTGTTCAACTTCTGAGAAGTTCTAAACTGGGCTGGGGACTCTACTGCATAGGTGATATACAAATGTATAACACAAAAGTTTGCCTAGACTCTGCACAAAGACAGTATACAGCGGTTATAGATAGATGAGTAGGAAGAGTAAGGGACCAATAATGGTCAAGTTGGTAGACAGCACTTCAACATTTTCTTAGTCTTTCTTTTAATTTTTTGGGGGTAGCTGTCAGAATCTTAAAATGGAAACAATGCAAATGGTATAATGGAGAGCACCTCTAGGTAAGAGAAGCAGTATGGAAGAGGCTTAGTTCAAACAATAATTGGGACAGGGAGAGTGGGTTTTTGCATTGGTCTGGTGGGGAATGAATGCGAAATAGAAACTTCCTGTGAAGATGAAAGAGTAGAACAAGAGGAAAGAACGAGCAAGGACAGAAAATTGCATGAAATTAGTGGAGATAACAGAGATCAAAGGACGGGGTCAGACAGACATGTCAATTTGTGATATCTTCAAGTAGAGGAAAAGTAGTGGAAGAAAAAAAACAGTGAGAAGGGTACAGAGTTAAGACCATTTAGCAGTTTGCTCTGGGAAGAAATCAGGACAGGAAGAAGCAGAGGCAGGAGAATGGAGCCTGAAGTGCAAGTTAAGCAGTATGAGGTTCAGTTATGCTGGAGAGAACAACCTTTTCCTAGTAAAATCACAATGTTAGAGAAGAATCATATATACTGGATGTTCAGGCTAATAACTTTCAAGGTGGTTGCTCAGCTTGAGTGGAAACAGAAGCTCTTGGAGATGCTGAAGTGAGGTGAGAGAAAGAGGGTGAGAACAGATGTGAGGATGGGCAGAAATAAAGGGGTGAGCAGAGAGATTCAATAATCATATAAATAGACCAAGAAAAGAACAGAAAGAGAATGAAATGAGAAGTGGCCAGTGCTGTTGGGGGGGAAGTTGTGGAATGGGTAGCAGTAGAACTGTGGGGTTGAAGATTGTAGAGGGGACATGCATTTTCAGAGAGCAGAATGTTGTTTTATGGAGGTCCTTTGGCTGCTGACTGTGAGAATTAATACCTCCTTTGGCTCAGTGGGAGATCAGACAAAGACATGAACGCAACAAAAGCTAGTTAAGTGTCAGAAGTTGAAGTTTTCTGGGCTATGAGGAGAGCTAGAGAGACCTGTTTGTTTAGGGATGTGGGTATTATGATAAGGAATTGAAATGAGTGGAAGCTGAGGAGGAGGAAGGATGTGTATTATGATAGGTGCTAAGAGTAGGCCATAGGGCATTGTACAGATGCTTAAAAAATCTCTTCTCTCTACTGTAATGAGACCAACAGGATGTTAATTTGGTTTGTTTGTATTAAGTCAGAAATTATTGTATTAACAATTTTGTATAAACATTGGAATTGGGAATGTTTAGATATTCACTGTAGTCATGGTGTGATTAGGCAGTACAAATCAATTTAATCCATCATCTGACAATGAGAAAATGCATTAACTTACTTGGCTTTGTTTCAAAAATACAATGAAGTTTTTTTCTTCTTTTAAAAGATTTTGTATGTTATAACTAGACAATGTATAGTACTGCTGATCAGCCACTCTTCACTCAGACCTGACAAGAAAATTAAATGTGGGAGTGGCTTTCCTCCCTTGCTGGTTTTTTTTCCCCTCTGTGCCCCTCTCCTCTCCTCTTTTTCCCTGCCAATATCTTTCTTCTGCCAAGCAGTTAAATCTCTTTCCTTGTTACAAGTTGCTGGTCTTGATCAGTGCCAAAACACTGCTGTAGGCTTTTGTCAGTGACATGGGAATGATGATGCTGCTGGGAAAAGGATTAAAGATACAAGGTAATGCGGTGTTAGAGTTAAATTTATGGGGAAAAAATAGTGAGTGAAACGCCCAAAGAAAACACCTTTGATGTAGAAAGTCTGATACTTCTAAAATCAGGAAAGGAGGAGAGGAGTAGAATGTGTGAAGGCAGTCCCTGCAAATGGTTAAATACCATTTTTGTCTTAATCACAGGTAAGACATTTTCTGAAGATGCATGACTACAAGTCTTGAATGTGATATTAACAAGGACTATAATAGTTGTACTGTAAAGAGTCTGATGAACAAACAAGTAATTGTTTCTACCTCTTTTCAGGTGTTGTTTCTAAAGAACACAAAGATGATTTCATATTCATCCTGGCATAAGATGTTTGTGAATCTCAAATCACTGTGAAACTACTGTGAAAGTCCTGTTGTAGGCTTGTCCTATTCCTAAGCTCTTTCCTGGGCACTCATTCTTGGCCACTGTTAGAAGAAGAGTTCGATGTGACCTAATCCTTTGGTCTGATCCTGTATGCCTGTTCTAAAGCAAGTGAACAAGCAAATGGCTTGAAAAAAATGTACTGGCAGAGAAATTAACTCTCAAAATCATGTTCTCATGTTGTAGTTTAGGTGCAGAATTAAATACAAGTACAGAATTGTTCTGTGGGCAGTTAAAAAGCAAAACTAGTCTGAAATCACACAATGTGCTAAGCATTTGAGGCTGGCTGAGGAAGGACCTTTTGGTCTTATGGACTGCTCCAAAACAAGCTCACTGGATCTTTGCCAGTCAGCAAAAAGCGCCTTTAGAGTGGAATGCTCAGAAAAGCAAAAGATGACCCAGTGAATGGAGTAAGGTTTGTGTACATTAAGTCAAACCCACCCCAAAACTGCTATAAACATATGTTCATAAGGAAATAAAAGAACCTGAGTTCCTATAGGTAAGTTCTCTAGAGAGATTTCAAAACAGAGGTTGGATTTACAGGTGTCACAATGGTTGTTATATAGCATTTAGAGGAAAAGGAAGAATGAATGCTTCATATAGCTGAAAGAAATGGAAGTGATAACTAGTGAGTGTGAAGAATTGAGCCTTTCTTTCATCATTCATTAGTTATCATGGAGTGTAGGTGTTCTAGAAATATTTACTGATACTCCAGTAGGAGTAAAAGTAGCACTGCAGATCATGAATATTAAGAGACATTAAAGACCAGAGAATGGGGCTAATTTGGAGGGAAGCAAATGTTTAGGAGTTCAGCTTTTGAATCAAGAAAGATACCTGTTCTGAGTCTTAAATGAAAAAGAATGAAAGGAACAGTTAGGCAATGGCTGTAGTGCAAAAATGCATGCAACAAGACAGCTTTTTGATCATGTGTCTGTCCAAAAAATATGGCCCATGTTTGTTATCCTTGTTGGTAAGTTAACATACTTGAAAATTAGATAGTCATAAGCACTAGTTAATTTCTCTCATACTGTTTATGCTAGTAGAGAATATCAGTCTATTAGAGGTGTTGTATTGTCTGATATGCCTACCATGGCCACTGGGCTTCAAGTAACCACTGTAAGCAACATCCAAAGAAATATTAACTAGTAATAATTAATTAGGAACTCACTAGGCATCACTCTGCCAGTTCATTTTCCTGTACAGTAGACAGTTGAATCTGGGCAGCAGTCAGTAAGAAACTCCCATCACGTACTGGTGATGGAAAGGAAATTAAATTTTTCACGCTCCTCACATTGGTAGTCTAGAGAAACTGTTAATAATCACAAAATCATTTGTGAGGAACTGTATCCTCCTGCGATACCTAATGGTCATAAAAACTACATACTCTTTATTAAAAAAACCCACACTAGTCTTGCAATTTAGGCAAGTGCTTGAAGTAAAAAAGAAGTTATCATCTTTAATTTGAATTCTTTCCAAAGACTGAAAAATATAACTACTTGAAAGGCAGGTACCTATCTCTAATTTTCTATAAATCTATCATATATATTATGATAATGATACATAAAGCAGCTGAGAGAAGGAGATGTACCACAAGAGCATTTAATTAACTTTACCTATTCACTGAGGCAGCTGTCAAAGCATACACCATCCATTGTGGGAGGTTTTGATGTGTGTCAGATATCATGCAGCCCCTCTCAAACCTAAGTGAACGGGTTGTCTGGGGAATCAGGCAGAAAGATCAATGTGAACTTGGCATCGACAGGTGAGGACCAGCTAATTGTGCTGCCCTTGCTTTTAGTGTTTCTGAACATCCAGGTTTCTTTCTTCTCAGTCTGTGTATGGTTGGAATGTCTTCAAACTGGTATTACAAAAACAAGGTGTGTTGCAGGGGGAAGCTCTGTGGCAAGAAACCAGGAAATGACAAGCTGCTTCAGAAGCTGTCTGGGAGCTAAATTGTCCCATCAAGATCACCAGTGAGTAGAGCGCTGAAACTCATAATACTGATTGTATGTCTGTTTGGCTAGAGAAGAAATTGGCTGACACTGATGTATTTTATACACCTTTTCAAAGAATAGTTGGCACACCTTGCTGAAGCCTGTTCGTATTTAGATTGAGTGTTTTAAAAGCTTTGTGGAAAACTAGATAATTTCTTGTGTCCAGGAGGAAGCAAAACCGATTTATCTGAGCAAATGTTCACATAGACTGCCCAAGAAAAATTTGAACAGCTGTGAAATCCAAACATGTGACCTGGTGGACTGTGCAGAACCATTTCTTCAGTTCTATTTTGTATACCCTTGGGAGACAGCCAGATGCTTATAATCCCTTGTAGTTTGGCTCATTGTATGTTCCAAGTGATAAGAAAATAGCACAGCTACTTCCCCATGTCTCCGTTCTGCTTGAGAGTTCTGCACAGAGTACCTGACTGGAACCACAGGGATTACAGCCTCTTTGTTCTTCTAGAGGAGCATGTAGCTACAAGTATTAACTGTTCTGGTTTCTTTCAGTAGGGCTAGTTTGCTACACAACGGGTAACGTTTGTCAGTAGTTGAGACTCTATAAACATTCCTTATTCTGTCACTGGTCATGTGTGTAGTATGTTCTCTGATGCCATGCTGGCTCAAGTTTATTGAGCAATAACAGTCATTTTTACTGGTATTTTTACACACTACACGAAAAATAAGAAGGTTCAAAAGATGATTTGGACATCTGTGTTAACTTGGTCTTGCTCAAGTGCTTTACTGAAAAACACCTTAAGCCTTCTCTTTTTTTTTTTTTTTCCTCCTATGAATCACCCCTCGTAGGTCTTTTTTTTTTTTTTTCCCCTGCAAAGAACTTTTCTCCCACTTCTTCTCATTTTCTGTTCAAAACATGATTTTATAGGTTTCATTTGTTCTGCCTTCATAAGAAAAAAGGTCTGCAAATGTCAGCAACAGGAAGGTGGCACTTGTAATGTTAATGGTCAAAAGCATTAGCTGTCTTTGAAGTGTCCCCCAAATGACTGAAATCCTTGGCTTAAAGATCCTAATCACCACCCCCTGAGGCTCGGCAATGTGATCGAATCCTCCTCCAGCACTCTAAGGCAATAAGTACATGTTGTTTGGTAAGGATTAAAATAATAATTTCTCCTTCCCTCCATAAAGGAGAGGGAGTAAAAAACCCACCCAAGCACCTGTGGTATATTTTTAACAGCAGCTATTCCTCCTTTTTACTTCTACTTACACATACATATGATTTGGACACCATGGGAATGGAAAATGAATGAGTTTTTTACCCTGTGGTATGGGATACGATCCTTACCATATGCTCTGTAGTATTTGATTTGTTAGCCTGGGCCTGCTGGGCAGACTCACAGAACCTAAGGGAACTGGGAAGGGAGAGTCCTCGGTGGGGAGTCACACAGAATTGGTTTACTTAGGTGAGTTTGGGACCTGATTAGAAGAGACCATATCTGGCAGAGATGGGAGGAGAATGAGAGAGTCCTGTATACTCTTTCTTACAAGGTTAAGAATGTAGAGGTGCAGGAGATATAAAGTAGGATAAATAGCTACCCATTCTCTTGATTTGTGTCCCACGTATGATTCAGTGTGCTGTCTCCACCTTCCACTTGAACTGAGGCTCCTGTTTTACTTGACTCCTTTCCCATCGTGGAGTATCTCATCACTCTGATGTCTGTCACTATCTCTCAGCAAATAATCACTGTGAGAAGGTATTTTTTTCTCAGGAGTGTAGTGTAAACTTCTTCCCAAGTTTTCATTTGTGTTCAATTGCATTTCCAAAGGTTAAACCAAAACAAAATGCTTTGGCAGAAGTTGATTGTGGCAGCGTGCCTTCATTTCCTTCCTCTCTTTTGATTTTTCTAGGAATGAAATGGAGTCCAGACTTTTTGGTCATGTTCAGTAGTTTGTGTGTTTTCCTGTACCTATTGAGATAAAGCAGGTTCCAACTTGCTGGTTTTTTTCATTTGCCTATTCACAATCACCTGTTTCACCTTGTGTGCATTAAGGTTATGTGCGTATTAAGGTTATGCCTGCCTAGCAACACATTGACTTTAATTAGTTTTAAACAATTTTAATTACTTTTTAATTAAACAAGGGGTTGTAAATGCTAGGTGACTGAGGTTATTTCAGTTAAAATTAGAACCTGCTTCTGCACGCAGTTGTGGATGGGAGGTGAGAGAGGAGAATTTCTCTCTGTTAGGGAAGCTTGACAAAGAGGAGGAATGGGGATGGGGAAAGAGGAAAAGCAGCTGTCTTTTGAGACGTTTGGGCTCAGACATGGCATACTAATCTGTGCTTTTGACCTAATAATGCATTTCAGACTTGAGGACTATTCAAGCAACATCCAGATTTTGAAGTAAGGGGTTCTCAAATCTTTGTAGAAGATATCCTGTTTTGCTCTGACTGTCAGTTTCTGGCATCCATCATTTGCTTGTTTTTCCTGTTGCTGACTCTTTTTCTTCTTTCTGGTAGAGATTGTGTGCAACACATAAAATGGGCTGAAGTCTTCAGGTGCGACTGAGCTGCTGTGCACACATTGCTTAGCAGGACATAGTCTGAGGGGGATATTTGACTTTAGGAAAGTTTCCACATCAGATGAGAGGGAATCCTTCACCAGAGGATAAATCCTTCCATTATACTGTCTTGCTGTCAACAAAAGCATGTGGCTGGTAAAAGGAAGCATAAGGGAAGACTCGTATGCTCTACCACTTCTTATATTATTTTGGTTTTAGGGTGTCTTGTAGCATCCTTTGATTATGAGAGTCATCAAGCTACCTTAACTAATTTTCTCAAAAAGACACTGATATGCTACGTCTTGCAATTCTGACTGTATCTGTCTGAAATGACTGGCAGGATCTGTCCCAGCTTACACTGTCCTTACATGTGGTCATGGTGATGTATGCTGCTTATGCCAGTAGGTTGATGAGGTCAAGTTGTACACAGTGATATTGTCTGTGAACAGTTTTCAGGGGAGTGGAAGGGGAAGCATCTGCTAAATGAGATAAACTTTTCTTCTTTTAGAACCCATCACTCCTGAATAGGAATGGAAGAATAACAAGAGTCCATTTCTGTGAACTTGTTTTATTTACTGCTTGGAATAATGCAGAGGCATTAAGTCTACATAGTAAATGGCATTTAGACTGGATCAGTACCACAGAGCCAGTAAGAATCTTGTTTCTGTTAAAGGCATGAAGGGTGTCTTGGTCACCTGTGAGGCACTGAACAATATACCCACAGGCTTTGATAGAGATGCTCACAGTAGTGTCACATTTGTTGGTTAATTCTCTTTTTACTGAACTCTAAAGAGTGGAAATCTTAAACAGTTTGCAGAATCATTGCATTGTATTACTTTGAGAAGTGTTAAATAGACTGCATCTATGTCTTTCCCTCTTAATGCCTTTTTTTTGCTTTAGTGTGTTTTGGTTTTGTCTTACTCACGCCCTTTGTATTGAACTCAGCGTGTTCAGGAGAGTTTCTTTTTCTTCCCCAGCCTGAGGTTTCCTCTATATATTAAAGCTGAAAAATGAAACTGAGACACTCTATATGGGGAAGGGTTGAATTTTAAAGTGGATTTCCTTTTGCAGTGTTTAAGCAGTTTGGAGATTTCAACAGCACTTCCTTTACAGTGTTAATTACTTTTACAACTATTTACCTTCCTTGAAAGTAATTATGAGGTAGTTTGTTCTTTACAATGAAATTTGTTCTAGTAATTATCTTGTGAAAGAAAGAATTGTGTTTATAACCGATCTACCAGTGGCTCACAGCGTGAACTTAGGCAAATAGTTTAGACCCTTGTACTTAAGTTACATCTGGAAAATGAGAAAGGTTACAATGTTTTACGTAAAGCATCCTAGAACTGAAGTGCAATGCAAAGTGAAAATATGAAGATTACCGTGCATAGTTACGGAGTTGTGCAAATAGGCAAAGATTGCCTAGAACAGTGGAAGTAATCTGGTGGCACTGAGGCTGTTTGTCACTGACAGAAGCATGCTCTGTCTTCTGCCGCGATGCTGCATTGTGAGGTTTTGTTTTTAATTAAATTTGATACCAAAGAGTGCTATCAGTGATCTAAAAAATTAAGGCCATGTTATTTGGCTGTGTTTTTTTACATTTTCTTTTTCTTTGTGTGCTAGTCAGAGGGATGTAATTGCACTGTGACCTTATTTGCTTTAACAAAATGGAACTCAATTCAGTTATTATTTGATGAATTGGCAGACAAATATCGTGATGTTTAGTTTGGATCTATGTGTGGGTGGACTGTTTCTTGCATGTTCTAGTGGTCAAAGTCCTTTCTATGTACCAATTAAGGCAAAAAAAAATCTATTTAAAAGATCATTTACTGGTAGCTGAGCAGATGTGGCAAATGCTTAAGGGCAGGAGGTGGTAGAGGGCTATCCATTTATAGATTCTGGAATGCCTGCTCGGAAGTTTTAATTCCTGCTTAGGACTTTTTATTGGATTTAGTATGCTAACTGGAATATATATAATAACATTTAACAAATCCAGTAACTAATAGTATTTATAGTAATTTGTAGTTTGTTAGGGTATATCTTCAGGAGCTCAAAGAACAGATAAAGACAGGAGAGACCACGGTTGGTTTTAAACTTATAATTGATTTCAGTGGGTCTCAGCAATTTGTCTTATACCTGAAAATGTATGCGCAAAAACCTCTTAGAGTGACTAGTTCAGTTGGAGACACTCGGTGTAGATTCCAAGTTATAAAAAAAACTTGGCTATAATAAACTGTATTTCACTTGTATTCTAGATTTAGCTCCAGCTTATCCAAATAAAAGTGACTGTATTCCGTGAAATAAAAAGTATCAAAGAGTCTGCAGTATCTGTAACAGGCATTTTGGGGGTGGCTAGCTGGGTTTTTCAGTGCATCACGGTCTTAGCTTGTTTTTTGTCATCTCCTCAGCCACATGTAAAGTAGTATGAAATAAGAAATCGTTTTCTGTTTTGCCTTGGGAAGTGGTTCTTGAGGTCCATCAAAGTCTACTCCTTTGCAGCAGCTTGTTCCAAATCCTGGCAGAGTGCTCTAAAATTCTTAGTTTGGCAGAGCTGAGGTGAAGGTGCAAATAAGTATGTATAATATGCTGAAAAGTTCTGTAGAAAACTGAAGTGGTTTGTGAGTTTGAGATTGATTTAGGAAAAAGCCCATCTTGTTCTGTTATTTAGAGAATAGGGTATCCTAAAGTTTGAACTGATCACCTTAGGTAGATTTGAATTTTCCATCCAACAGCGGGTGGGAAAGTACCACCTTTAGGCAAGATTGAAACAGTATGATTTCTGACTTGGGGTGAGGTCTGGCAGGAAGAACTGATGTGTCTTTCTTCTCATTACTGAGTGGGTACATCCTCAGAACTTTCTTTAAAGTAGTCGGAACTCATCTGTGATTGAAATGTAGGTGAAAGCCCTAGATTTAAGGGCTTAGAGGCAAAGTTCGTGTTGGAATTTGACTTCTGTACTGAGAAACTTGAGTGTCTTAAGTTTTTTCTACTTCTTTGTCATCAGATAGACATTTAAGAATAGTCGAATAATTGTTCAGTGGGAATATTGTAATGTGACTTTTTAATAAAAAAACTTATCAGTTTTAAAAATACGGCGATGCTGTAAATATTTCATCTATTTTATAATGCTTTCTCATAAAGGAACTGATAATAACACAATCTATAGCAGCACATTTTGAAATCCATAAAATAATACTCTATCTTATCTGATCTATATATCACAGACCAGTTACATTTCAGCTTTCCTTCTCCACCAAGTGCAGGAACACGGGTTTATCTAAAGCCTGTTTTGCAACAGTGCATCTACTCTTGATATTTTAAAATCAAGAAATACAGAATTTATTGCTTTCTTGACCGTTTGTCCCAGTAATATCATATTCATGTTTCTAAGAAAAAATGTTGCATTTCAAATAGGTATTTATTCTACATCCATTGTATCCCCTATTTAAATCATTGTTTCCTTTCCATTGTGTGGTTTTGTTTTTTTTTTTTTTTTTCTTGAATCCATGTCAGGTAGTCTGCTGGAGCTTTTTGATCTACTGGGGCACAATTCTCATGGTCTTGCTTTCTGCAATTTCTGTACACCTTTTCAGGATATAATATCAAGAATAATGAAAAAAGTTTTGTGTCATTCTTATTTTGGAACTTGGGGAAATATGCAATATGAATATAGGGATTTCTTTCAGTGTATCTTAATTGGGAATATTTTCTTTAAAAATAAAACATACAATTGAACTGCACAATCATACTCAAAACAGCATTCTGTAAGTACTGGATACATATGATCATAATTTGACTGTTTTGCTGGACGGAAGCACCAGTCTCTCTTTTCTTCTTTTTTTTTTTTTTTTATGCACAAGAGAACACAGAATACTTGAAGTGTTACATTGCAAAGACGTAGTTATCTCAAAAAACTTTGCTTTTTCCCTGTCATTTTCATTAGAGTTTTGCAGAATCACCGCTAATGGTACATTTTATGACGAACTTTTGTTTACTTTCAGAGCCCTGTGTTTTTTGGCTACCATTTTTTTTCTGACAATCTGTGTTTATAGAGATAACATGATCTTGGCAAAGCATGTAGTGCTGTATCTTTGCAAAAGCTGGCTGGTGTTTCAGATAGGGAACAAGTGGAGATCTCTCAGGCCATTGATGATCAAGGAAGCATTAAGTAAACTATCAAGTAAGTACATTTTCCNATTTAATTAAACTTTCATTTGCAGAATCTTTTGATTTCAAGTATTTCTGTGGCGCTGGCTCACAAGATTGTTATTTATTGTCTCAGAGCATCTCTTTTGTGTTATGTTGTATTGCATTATGTGACCAGGCCCTGATTCTGTAAGGATTTATAAAGGTGATTCAGTTCATGCACAATGCCCACTTGCAGCCTTGTTGAATCTGTATAGGATCTAAGTTGGGGTGCGAGTAGGGAGGTGTTGTGGGTTTTGGTTTTGGTCTAAGGAAGATTTTTTTTATTAGCTGGTTTACAGCTGCAGGCTCTAATCTTGCCTAGGATTTTAGCTGCTCCTGCAGTACCAAAGAAAACTTAAATAAAAATGCATATAGACATATAGATTGAATTGTATGATATTGCATTTAATACGAAGAAAGGTAATTCAAAATTAAAGACTTATAAATAATATTAGTGTTGCGGGTTTTTGTAATTGATATGTCATTGTAAAGAGCTAGCTTTGTTGCTTTTACAAAACTTCAAGCATTTTTCCAAAGGGGGTGTGAGGAACCNATGTCAACGTTGCTATCGTAAATTATTCAACAATATGAAGCATTAAAATAGGGCTTAAAAGAAGAATGTAGTCTTTTTTTTTTAAATACCTCAACCCTTCTATCAAAGAATAACAGAAACTGCAACATNAGTTGGGGTGCGAGTAGGGAGGTGTTGTGGGTTTTGGTTTTGGTCTAAGGAAGATTTTTTTTATTAGCTGGTTTACAGCTGCAGGCTCTAATCTTGCCTAGGATTTTAGCTGCTCCTGCAGTACCAAAGAAAACTTAAATAAAAATGCATATAGACATATAGATTGAATTGTATGATATTGCATTTAATACGAAGAAAGGTAATTCAAAATTAAAGACTTATAAATAATATTAGTGTTGCGGGTTTTTGTAATTGATATGTCATTGTAAAGAGCTAGCTTTGTTGCTTTTACAAAACTTCAAGCATTTTTCCAAAGGGGGTGTGAGGAACCAACACCAAAATCCCCTAGAAACCCCCTGCACCTTGAGGAGTAAATTCATACATGAAATTTGCATCAGGTCTAGCCTATTGATACACAATTTCTAAATGGAAGTTGAAAAAGCAGGGTAGGCTGAAGATGAAGAGAGGCATTCTGGAGAGTCCAAAGGAGACATTGGCATCTATTGCTCTTGGCTGTTCAGTACAGAGTGCTGATTCACTCTGACTTAAATGTTATCCTGTTTACATGCTGACAGTTATTTCTGCAAAGGGCTAATTTGTTGAACCACATGTTTTCAGAATCTCTTCAGATAGTCTAAAAGCTGGCATAGAAGTAAGGGGATAACTTCATTCATCCAGATGTTTTCACATTTTTGATTACTCTCTCAGATTTGCAAGTCTTTCCCTCCCCCACATTTTTCACTGAAAAATGTTACAGGAAATAAGGTCATGCGTGTTTTATCATGTAGCATATTATGTAATGTTCTTGTCCAAGAACACTTTACCCCCTTTGCTTTTGTCAGGTCTCAAAAACTGGAAGAGGAAAGAAAACAAAGAACCCACAAAAGTGTGAGCAGCAAGGGGGACATCTTGTAGTATTGTGAAGAACATAGTGGTTGTCTTTTTGTTTTCTCTTTTTCTAGGCAGAAATGGTGGCTGGGATTGTGATTATATTCTCCATGGTACTTTACCTAGTATGGTACAGTGTAAAAGTGTACTTCTGATCTCTAAAGGTAGAGATTTAGAAATTTGAGAGAGAAGAGCAGACTCAGTCATGATATTCTAGTTGTTGAAACCACACACCTTTTCATCTAGAACAATATAGCAAGAAAGGCATAGCAATACCGTTCTGTGCATTTATTTGTCAGTGTACATAAGGTGACTGCAAATTTCCTTAATCTGTCTTTGAGTTTTGAGTAAGAGTTTTTTCATAAACTGTTCTGATACTTGGCCAGTAATTTGAGTTCTTTCTGTATTTAATTAATTTTTTCCCTCTTTTTTTTGATGCAGCTAAATTTAAGCTGTGTTGGAAGAGAATAATCAACAAAATAAAAATAAGTGGCTTAACCCACAGAGGGGAAAGAAGTTTTTTAAATGTTGTTTTGACACTTTTTGTTTCTCCTTTTGCTCTTCCTTTTTCTGTGTACCGCCCACTTGCCCACCACCTACAGTGGTGTCACTGCCCTTCCCCCCTGCCACATAATCTTCTGCTCTCGGTTTGCAGGAAGAAAATTCGAGCTCTTCAGCCCTCGTGAGTTTCTGCAAACAGTGTAAACACATATGACAGTTACTGTAGAGGCAGTAGTTTTACTAACCTCTGAGGAGGGAAGTTGCCCGACTGGGGAAGTGAGATAAGAAGGCAAGAAAAGGGAGAAGACAGAATTCAGAAGGAAAGTCCAAAAGTTTTAACTTTTTAAAATCCAAGTCTTGGAAAGACCTCCTCGAGCAACCACAAGCTGGGCAATTTATTTTAATAGGCAATTGCCAGCAACTGGAAAGAGTTATGACTGGTTTTCCTCACAGAAATGTTTGCTGTGAGAAACACTTTTGTCTTCTGTGAAGGAAGAGAACCTTGTATTTCCTAACAGGATATAACTCCGCTTGATGAAACTATTGTATTATTGTTTGCCTAGAAGATACCTTTATAGACTCGGCGATCCAGAGCACTCCCATAGTTGGAGAGGATAAAGAACTTTGTCAAAGGTCTGATGCCCTTCAGAAGTACCAAACTACAGCAAGTGGTGGGTCTTGGCTCTTCTCTTTCTTCCACAGTTAAGCTGTTGAGAGCAGACGTTTACCTGAGAAATCCCTGGCTACCACAGGAAAAAGGACAGGTCTTTGGAGGCTGAGAGAAGAGCAACAGTTTTGAGACCTTTTCCATTTTGATACGGCTGGTGTCTGCTGTGCCACTCTTCAGTGCTCTCACTGCAACATGAAACGTGTGCGACTTCTGATAGCTTAGTGTAGCCTACGTGGTTCTTGACAGCATCTGCTAAACTGGCATCTGTTTTGCAACTGTTGATTCTTTTGCCACACAGTACTGTAGCAACAACTGTTGGTTCATATTTTGACAAAACCCTCTTCAATTAGGACACTGGGCATTGCATTTGGGAGAGGTTAGCTTGCTTTCTTCGAAAGCGTCTTCCAGCATCACCTCCCCCTATCTCCATCTCAATGTTCATCGAAGTCAAGCAGTTTGACAGACTACTTTGCTGCTGTTGTGCTTTTTGCTTTTGTTTGCACTTTCAATGTTTATTTTAACTTCTGAGTGTAGCTATAACTGTCATATGTATTATATAGAGGTCGTTGAAGGGTTTTTCCCCTAGATGGTGTTTTCAACAATGATGCCTTTTAATAGAAGAACGCTTTTTTCTGTTTCATTGGTGAGTCGCAATATTATTTTTGCTTTGAAATGTGATATTTTTTTTTAACCTTTTTTAATTGCCTTCTAATTTCTTGGTAATTCACCAGTAATTGTTTTTACATAGAAACTAGTGATTTGATTCTTCAGTGTAGGATAGTGGTTCCCCATTAATTGTAACCAAAAGCCATCAGGCAAAATGAGACTAGTAATGAGCAATCTTCAGAAACACTTTTTACTTTGAGTTAATTTGCTCTGTGCACACAGGAGCATTGGCAGTTCCTTTTTTTATGTCTTTTTGAAAGAAATCAAAGAATCAGTTAAGGAAGACCTATGCTCTACTAATTAACCCTTATTGCATGATCTGAGGTATTAGACAGAATTCAGTTTTCAGTACAGTTTACAAAACACAGCCCAGTGTGATGTGGCATACTTGTGAAAATATCACTTAGGCCTAATTTTGCTGTTGTCTTTTTTTTTATTGCTTCACTTTAGAAGAATTTGAGAGATGTGTAAGGGAATCATGGGAGACTGGTGGCACTTTTCACATACTTCATGCAAAAGGTCTTTCTGACCTACTGTGGTTACTCTTCCTATATCCTCTGTGCATATAAAGCTGTGCAGATAATGGTGTCTCCAGATGGACTAAGGATCCTCAGATGCCACTGTCTCAGGAGGTAATCTTTGCCAAAACAATTGGGCAACCATTTGAATTGCTTGGAAATTTTCTGATGAAATAGTCTTTTGCTGAAACTTATCAGCATGGTGAAATTGAAATGTTTAGCAGATACGGACCAACTTTTGCCAAAGTTCTGGAGCCAAAGCAGAGGTATTGCTTGTGGGCAGGTCTTTGATTTGATTGCTCTTCTGGTAACTCACCTACTTGGCAGGTTACTGTGATGCTGAGGCTTCTAGGATGTATTGTGCATTCTGCTTTTCTGACAGCATCCCCATAGCTTTCTTCCTAGGATAAGTTAGAGTAACAGCCTCATTCTGTTGTGAAGAAGTTAAAAATCACGATTTTTTTTTTTTTTTTTGGTTATTCCAAATCAGAGTGAAAAGATTAAAATCCTCATGCTAACAGCTTCTATCCACTTAGTCCCTGTGTGTCTTACAAACAGATCAGGCCAGGATTGTTACTCTTTCCTTGTGCAAAAGTTCATGGCTTCTTGCTGAATTGCTGATCCAGGCAGTGGTTTGCCAAGTGAAAACTGTAAGCAAAAGTTATCTTTGCTTCTCCACTTGTTTTAGCATATGTTTTGTCATTGATATGTTAATCTGTCATCTTCCTTATGTATCTGCTTGTTACTGTGTGTATTCAAATTTTGATATATTAAAAATCCTTCTGTGAATTAATGTACAGTTGATAAAACAGGAAAATTCCTTGGGAGTCACTTAACTTTTTTTCAGTTGTTTCTTGTAAGAGTAGTTGTTTTCTTGTGTCAGTGGCTCTACCTTGTGTTACGGCAACTTTTAGATCCCCCAATAGGCAGAGCATATTAGAGGAAGACCGTGAAAATTAAAGACATACTTTTTCTCTACAAAAAATCTTTAAACATGTTTTTAGACAATATTTTATATTTTTGTGAAAGCTATTTTTAAAGTAAGAAGAAATATTAACTGGGAAAAGATGACAGAGTTTTCTTAATGCAGAAGATGATGCATTTAAAGCACAGATTAACTGTTTGTGCAAACTTGGCATCCGTTGCCTAAGCAATGGAAAAAGTTTTCAGATTTTCCAGATTGCTTAGTATTTTTAAAGGTATTGTTGAGTACTTTGATAAAGTTAGTCAGAAGAATGTGTTCTTTTGAATATGTGTTGGAAAGTTGTGAATCTGTTGCGGTGAATTTTTTGTGAAATAGAAGCTGATGTAGTGTGTTCTGACTGAACAAAGACTTCAGAATCTCGTTTGTCTATTACGGAGCCGTGGCATTTCTGCACGATGATGTTTTAAAAATGCAATACTTTATTGCCTGTCAAAGTAATACATGCATTTCGTTCCTTGAATTCAGCATACTTTTGTGTTTAAAAAAACCTACTGAAACAAACCTGCGTGCACAAAGCAAATCAGACCAGATACGAAAGGATTACTGCATATTATATGCACAATATGAATACTGTTATCTTTTTAAGATTGAAGTTCTCACAGCATTAACAGACCATGCTGGGTGCATGTTATGGGAAAGTTTAGTTGTGCTCCATTTGTACGTACACAAATTCACTGAACTGTGAAGACTATAATTAAATAGCAAGTGTACATATTAAATGTCAGCCAAGCAAGCTAACCAAAACAATTACAAGTGGGAAACTGACTGACTTTTCTTCTTAGTTTAATCTTAGCTTTAGAGGTAAAAAAAATAAATATTTTGGGGGTCTTATAAAAAGATACATAATACTTTTTAGAACTTCCTGATGTTCTTCTATTACTGCTTACTAACATAAGACCTGTTGGCATTTTTTGTGAGGCTTTTCTAGTCTCTTACCTACGTTCTGAACCACCTACCTACCATGACTTGGGAAGCTTTCATGATTGATGTTTACAATATTCATTCAGATTCCTTAAAAGAAGGATGTGTGTATAGCAGATGGAAAGTGTGCACATTTTTGTCAGTTTATGCAAGATATCGTAGTCTACTGACAATACACATGTTGAGTTGCTGGGAGACAACCTATGTCTTTGAGGCCTTACTTTTCAATAGAAAATGCTATTTTGATCTTTCTCCTCTCTTGCCACGAAGTTCAGTGTTCAAGGTACTCGGTGACACAGGCACAATAAACACTGTACAGAAATTCTGAAGACTTTCTTAGAAGTGACTGTTTTAGATTGCAGAACCTCCTTTGCATAACAAACTCTGTATTATGTTCTTTGCAGATAGTAGCAATTTGGAGATGATGGACTCATTTACTTTGACTGAGGTTCTTTAGACTCTAAGTTTGTTTTGGAATTGGGCATTTAAATCCTTGCAGCTGCCAGAAATGTAAGCTGGTGTAGAGTCAAACAAATTGGAGGTAAAGAGGAAATGGAGGAGCTAGGTTGCTGGCAAGATGGTGCACTGTCAGATTTTGTACAGACAGGAATGTAGGTAACATTCTTTGCAACTCTGCTGCTAAAAGAACAAGTTGTGTCAGATGAGTCTTACTCAGCCTGAAAGTATGTAAACTGAATAGTTTTATAGGGTCTTGATGCAGATCCTATAAATAGGTATCTGTGTAAATGTGTGCAGAAGAGAAAAAGTGGTTGACTCTCCAAAAAAAAAAAAAAAAGAAGAGAGAGAAATATGTTACTATAACCACCATGAGCCTGTTCAGCTTGGCATCTTTTCATTTTCAAATTTCCTTGCTTTTTATCCAGAGCTATGAGCTGCTGCTCTTTCATAAGCGAGCAATAATTTTTCTGTTTGTCATGTGAAGAAGGACAGACTTGATATTAGGCTGCTTTATCCAATTTTTCATTTGAAAAGCAAGCTGCAATATCACTGATCTTATTCAAAATGTTGCAATCCTTATTCCACTCGGCTCTGCTAGGCAGCGAGTAGAAGTGGCTTGAGTTCTTATCTTAACCTGGTTTATCCCATCAGTTCGTCAGCAGCCGTCTCATATAGCTAATGATGTTATGCAGTTGATCTGGAGTTTATGGAAAAACGATATAATTAACTACAGTTAGGTAAATATTCATGCAGTTTTGCTCCAACTTAAGAGTCTGGCTGGGAATGATGAATGCAAGGCCGTTCTGACCATGGAACAGTATTTTTAACATAAAAAAATAATAACCAGTAATGCCTCTCAATCTGAAACCTGCAGAAGCAGGTGGTGGTTCCGTGCTTTGTTTGAAGCTGGTCCTCTTAGTTCATTGTGCGTGGAATGTGTGCTCAGTAGGTCGGTGGTAGACTGCTCTGCCCCAAACAACCCTCCTTCTCCCCCTCTGGCACTTTAATACACGTTTGGAAAACTTGCATTGACTGTACTGGACTTTGGATCAGATCTTAATTGGCTGGCTAGACAGCATTTGAAGGAGAAGCCCTGGAGGTGCATACAAAATACACAGCTGTCCAAACAAGGCAAAACTGCTTATCTCTAAAGCCAGTATTGCAAGGGGAGAAACGCTAATCATTGCCATAACAGTCGGACTTCTGTGGAGAGAGAAGCTGAATTTACTGCTCATTGAGATAGGTTCCTTTTTCTTGGGGTATTATGATATATTCAGTAGACATAGCACATGGTGCTGAGGAAATTGTGTTTATTTCCTTCTCTTCTCTCCTGTCCAGGGAGATTTCTGTCTGAAGAGTCACCAAATACGAAACTTGCAGAGTCCTCCCATTCTGAATTCTATCCCCTTTTAACTTCCATTTTATTTTTTCCCCTGTGTTGAGTTTTAAAATACATTTTTGTTTCTCTGTCAGGCCCTTTCCTATGTTAGAAGGGTCACAACAGGGAATTTATAATTTTTTCCACTGGTACAGGAAGCTGCTGTTGTGCTTAAGTGCTTTCAAATGGTGTTTCTTGCAACCGCAGAAGTGTTGTGTAAAGAGAGCAAGGGTGGGTGTGCCCTTGTCCTTCCTGCTACAAGGCACTTGGTGTTAACTTCCACATGAATAGAAATTAATGTCTGTTTCAAATAGAATTAATTGTTCTGGCTAAAGGGAGTGTTACTACAGGAAGTGATCGTACCATGTCTCTCTTTGTAATTACTTTTCCTTTTTCATTTCTCTTTTCTTCCTGTAATGGCATCAACAGTTGTCTTAAACTGATGCTGTATTCACAGAAAAGAAAAACATGGGAAGTGCAAAAAAAAATATAATTGGTAATTATGTTTCAAGTCAGCTGTCTGTTTTCATACACCAGTTTCTTGCTAGAACTAAAGAGCAGTCTCAGTACCAAAAAGTGTTTTTAAAAATGTTGGGTTTTTTAGAACTTTGTAACTAAAAAACCATAAATTTAAAAAGTTCTTGTCAAAGACAACAGGAATTTGGGTAAATGAGGTAGCAGTGGATCACTCTCTGTCCCGAAACACAGATTTGAATTCTTACATAATGATGCATTATGTATTGTTCACAGCCATTAACTTCTCTACTACTAAGTTTGTTTTTTATTGCAGATACGTTATGTTCCACCACTGTTCATGTGCCTGCTTTGTCTGACCTCCTGTGGATACCAGCAACAAGTGGGTGACTTGTGACACGCTTATTTGAAGGGCTTCATCAATCTCATGTTTCATACAGAGATTTATCAAGTGATAAAAGGTACTTAACAGTTGAGGATTTAGCGGTAGTGAGAGAATGCTCTGATTTTTGAACCTCAAAAGTTGTATGTTTGAAGTGGTGTGGCTTAAGATCCTAGCCTTGGAGGTTTTGCTAGAAACCCACAAAGAAAAGAAAAAAAAGTGTGTGTGTGGGGGGAATAGGCACAAACTGAAGGTGGGAGAGGATTATTTTCAAGAAGAGAGTTTAGATTATGCCAAACTGATAGAGCCCATAGCTCAAATTCACCATAAGAAGAAAAAAATCTTGTTCTGAATGGGGTTGTGAATGCTGCATATTATTAAATCATGAGGATTTTGTATGTCCTCCGTATTTTAATTAAATTTCTTGCATAAGCGGTGGTTTTCAATGTCATTATTTAATTTCTTCCTGGTTGAGTTAAAAAGAACCATATGAATTTGGGCAGCCCACTGTGGCTGGTAAAATTAATCCTCAGTTAGGTGCATTGGGGGTACAGACAGCAACAGAGAATTGTATGTATACATTCTGCATATAATAATGTAAACATGTTGCATTGTAGATGCTGATGATTGTGGTTAGAGCAATATGGGGAATGATTAATCTCATCCTTTAGAAGCTGTGATTTGTAATATTATCCAGATTAGGAACATTAAAATAATCCAATTGGATAAAATCCTCGGTTCATCAGTACCAGAATCAGATCTTTTATAATTAGTAGCATTGATCTCCAAGTCAAGATGCTGATATTCCATCCAGATTTTGTTACACATTCTTGTTATGTGGATAATGCAATGGCCAGGCCATTTTTCATTTTCACTGTGTCTTGATTGTGTCAGACATCCACTTTCAGATGTGTGTTGACCTGGTATATAGCTGCTTTTTGGCAAATACCTCTGTGATACTGTGAGTAACTTACCTACAGTAGTCCCATTCTTGGTATATTAAATCCTTTTATACAGCTATGGGAATTCTTGGAATTCTTTATGCAAACATTTACATTCTTTACACCGACACAAATTCTTTTGAAGTATGGTGTGATAACAAATCTGTTCTGTATACCTCAAAAAACGATACTCAAATACGTTCTGCAAACAGGTAGATGAAGTCGCCCAGTATATTTAGTCTCAAATGACTCAACTTTTACAATGGTCAGAAAAATAGGTCATATCTTAAATATCTTGGATGAACAGCAATTAATTTTTTTTTGCCGTGTTTAATATTTCTGTTATGCTGATGCAATGGTCTCTGGATGGAGCAAAGATGGGAAAATCAAATGTGTCCAATTGGAGATTTGTCTGGTAAGAAATACAGGTGAAAGCAATTTTTGTTAATGATGACCTCTTTTACACCACAGGTGAGTGGTGACTATGTGTTTCATGAAGCTCTGTCCATAGAACTGGTTTACTTGGATGCATAGGAAAAAGGCCAAGAAAATGTGTTTTCTATTTTTCAGTGAAGAAACTGATTTAGGGATATTTCTTGCTTTTACCTGTCTGTTTGCTCAGTGCTTTGACATGGAAGACATATTTGAAACTTGAAAATTATTTAAATTAAAGGAGTGACACACAATTATACAAAAAATATTTCTGGAGATTTTTCACATTGTTGCACTCATTTCAGAAGTTCCATGCAACAAAGTGCAGTAGAATATTCTGTTACAGTATTTACTTTGCATTTTTTACTGCACTGTGTTGTTATTTCACATGCTAAGGAATGAATAAGCAATGTTCCCTTCTTGGTTTTTGGAGTTTTTTAATATAGAAACAAGGAGGGAACAATGAGGGGTTTTTGAAATGGCAGATGTGTTTGTAAATGTGCAAACTTTATGAAGAAGAGCTAGGCACAAGCATGTCTGTTTAGTTCACTTGTGAAATTGGCCAGGTTTTCAGTTAGCTCTATAAAGAATATTTCCATTCAGTGTTGGATAGACATAATACCAAGTGACCAAGATGAAAGGATCTGTCAGTTCAGGTGAAGGTTTGTATTCAAGAGAGGGTTAATATTAGAATATTTTAGAAAAATTACTGTGATGATTAAAGGCGGCTTCCTCTGGAGATTAAAGCGGTGAAAGTTTTGTATAAACAAGTGGTAGGGCACTTACATTACATCTTGCATATTGTTGACAGGGGTAGTGAGAAACGTTTTAAATTTTATGTTTCTAGTGATGTGGTTATTTTCTTCTAAGAAACACTAATTCTTTGGTGGATTAAGAGAAATGCATTTTTTTCCTTAATTGAACATTTACTTGTTACCTTTGTGCTGACTTTGCAGCTGACAGCACAAATGTTCTCATTTAAACGTGTCTGGCTCTATGAATGAGGCACAGGGAATCTACTTGCCCCCCTAAGTCAGGGCCCCAAGAACTGTAGTGTGTGACATCTGCACTTAGAAGTTCAGATTTATATGTCTGTGTACAGTACACTGGCTCTGTGTTGCTTAGTTTGGGAAATAAAATTACACACTTTTCTCTTATGGTGTCTTTTTTTCTTTTTTCTTTGCCCCAGAGTTACTATCATGGTAGCATATTTTTATCCTCCAGTATGCGTAATTCAATATTTTTGTCTATCACATAGCTCATGAAGTTAATGTTTTCCTCCTTTAAGGTGTTTAGCCTTTTTTTCTGCTGACTTAACTGTTGTAGTCTATTTATGTAGCACGAGTCATCTTTAGCCCACATAAATGCTCACCATTTCTAAAGTAATTGTAATTAGGAGCAGAAAATTAAAAAAAAAAAAAAAAAAAAAAATCTCCAAAACAACTTT
>VXBH01008173.1:96345-111502 GCA_013400035.1 Rynchops niger
TTCTTCCGTTTCTTTGGTTTGAGTTTTCCTTGCTTCAGTTTACAGATGTTTGTTCAAATTATATTTTTTCTACTTTCCCCATCACCAACCTTGGGGAGATATTTATTTGCCATAAACAAATTATCTTTATGTGTTCTTTTTCATAAAAATTAAGTTGATTGATTTGTTTAGCTTGAAAGTCGTAACTGTTTTAATTTTTTGGCTGTCTTCTTCACTATCTCCAGTTTTGCAGGAAAATGTGCAGCCCAGGCCATGTATAATATTCTTCTCACCCACATCACAAACATACAAAACCCAATTCTTGCAAATCCACAAATCAAATTAGTCTTTTTTCCCTTGACATCATCTGAGGACTTCGTACACTATTGCCTTTTTTGTCAGACCTCACCAGTCCTTCTCAAGACTTCTAGCTCTTTGGGGTACCAGTTTCTGTTTTGCTGGTACGGGTAGTACCTAGTTCCTGGATGTATCCTTTTATACTTGACTGTTTTAAAAATAATTTTGTATGAGTAGTACTCCTTATCAAGTTCTTTTTATATTTTTCTATTGTTCCAGCATTCTTCCCCAGAGTTTCTAAAGTATATCAGTAATGACTTATACTTGTATAAATAACATGTTTTATCATGTTGAGTGTAAAGCTCAGGTAGACAAAATCCACCGAAGAGTGGTGTCTGGCAGCTACTATGGCAGTATTATACAACCATTTTCTCAAAGGAATTTATAGCTTCATTCCTTTCTAAATTGGTGGAAAAGGCTGAAATGACTGCAGGGTTTTTTTTCCCCTCTTTCGTAACAGTTATTAATGCTTAAATCATGAGGTATCACTTCTTATTATTTTCTGTTTTTTTCTAGGAGGTTTTGTGGTTGTACAGCAGAACACGTAGGTCTGCGAAGCTTATACAGTCAAATAATGTTTATGTTTGCAAGACTCATCTTTTGGGAGTTAGCTGTGAATCAGAATACTTCATAAAGAGGAGAGTGGTTCAGGTAGTAGGCATGTCTGAAATGTAACAAACGTGGTAATTGTTAATGAACTTTCTCTGTGATCTGAGCAATTGTTAGATCTTTTGATAGCAGAGCTGGTTACATCAAAGTATGGCTGTTATTGGTGGCAGGCAGGGCTGGATGTAGGCAAACATCAGCAGTCACAGAGACAGCTTTATTATGTACCCTTTACACAGTTCAAACAACTGAAGGTTTTCCAGTCTGTGCTGAGTTGATTTTAGATCTGTTGTATGTGGCATGTATTGGCTATATAAATGTTATTCTGTCTAAATATTATTCTGTTGTTGGGGTTTCTGCTGCTTTGAGGCATGCATGCAGAAGCTAAGCCTTACCTTATTTTATTTAAAAGCAGCTTTCCATTTTTTGAAAAATACAGTAAATATGAAACTTTTTGTACATTTGTATTTTCATGTGGAAAACTATCTGAACATGAAACTGAGTATCACGTTTTCTAGCCAGAAATGCAGGAATAAATGAAATGTCTTGAAATCAGGTATGAATTGACAAGTCAGTATCGTGGTTCAGCTCTTGCATGTTAACTACTGTGTTAATTGCTGTGAAAAAAATTATAAAACAAAGGAATTCTTTGCTCTCAGCCTAAGAGAGAAAGGAGTATTAGAGCACCTAAATGATGGTAGAAATGAAATACAATGGAGAAATTGTTATAGAGGTGACAGAATCATTGTGTTAGATCTATCTTCTAAATTCAGTATCAGAAACATGTTTTCCAAAATCATGATCTCCACTTCATTTTCTCCACTCTCTCAAATCTTCAGTGAAATCTCTTTTTTAAGCTGTTTTTAATGTATTTACAATCCGTTTATAAAACTATCAAGCAGTCAAGGCCATTGGAACACAAGTAGTAGTAATGCTTCAGGAAAGCCACTAAAGTTGATGCAAGAAAGTCATAACACAAGCTTGATGTGATATTTTACAGTACAAATAAATGTGATTCTTTGCAGAATAACTGTAAACTTTGTTTACAATTTTTGTTTTACTCAAAGTGAAAATTATGAAAAAATGTAGAAATCTGTGTTTAAAAAGGAGCAGGTGTAATTGAAAATAAGATTAACTTAATTTTGTTGTAGTGTAGGCCAATCAGATACAGACTGCTGGGAACATCTGAAGTCTTTGAATTTGAATCTTGGATGTATTAGTATACAGAAAGAAGGATGTTTTGTATACTGCATTAGTGTAAATATGCTATACCAATAATTTTGCAATAAGATACTGCCCAGTCTCATGTAAGTGGATTTAAGAGTTCTTATCATGAGATAAAGNGTACATGTGTGTATATGTGCATGTAGGAGAAAAAAAAAAAAAACCAACAAAAAAAACCCAACCAACCAAAGAGCTGCGGACTGTACACTGTAACTTAACCAGAATAATACATTATACACAAGACCAGTATTACGTGGAAAAATAGTTTTCTTTTAATTTTTAAACTATCAATTTGTTGATTTATTCCATCAGCTGAATAATATGAGTAAAAAATGTATGCATTGCTTGTATGTATAATCCAAATCATTACTGAATTGAAGTTAATAAAGTGAAGATATTTTTATATTACACTAGGTAAGTGATATTGTAAATCACAGTTAAAACAGTTACAGTTATAAGTAAAACATTGCTTTGATGTTAGCCAAATAAATTCGTGCCACGTTCTTGAGTTTCTTAATTCTTAATTAAATAGCACAGTATGCAGAGTAGTGATTTAAATGTAACTAAAACATTTAAATAGCACACTGAAAAATGTTTTGGTAAAGTCAACCAAGGAGCATAGTTTTGTTTGGCATCTTGCATTTCTGCCATGGCTTGTCCCCCTGGTGTATATGAATCCTAAATTTCTGTAGGATGTATCTGACACTACTTATCTGCTTTCTGACAGGCTCTCACGCTAGTTTTCCCCCTCCCCTTGTGTTAGGATTGTTAAACCCTAAAATCTTGACCTTTTAATGGAACTAGGATCCCAAGAAGGCATTATTTTGATAATCCTGATGGGGTTGCTGAGTTACAGGCAGCTAGCAGTTAATAAAAGACCTTGAATTTGTTGGCTTCTGTGTTTGGGACTTTGGGTGTGTTTTCTTTTAATGTTGAAACTCCACCTAGGAACCTTTTAATTTTCACCCATCTGATTTGTAAATAGATTGGAAGCCCATGGTACTTTACTTGAAAACTGCAGGTGCCTCCCAGAAAGCCATAGGATAGCAGTGTAAAAATTAAACATTTTCAAGGGAGCAACTGTGTTGATTGTGGTGATCCGTAGTACATCTTTCCTTATATGGTTCAGAGGAGATTCTGTGTTAGTAGCTAGAGAATTTTAAGCAGATCTATCCTTAACATGCTGAATTTCCAGAATTCACATGGCTCAGAGTTATTTATTATGACTGCGCATTTGGGTGTTTTATTGTGTTTTGGGTTTTTTTCATAAGTGATAGCCTTTCCTGAAAATCCACACACAACACACCACCCCTCCCCTTCTTCCTCCCCAAGGGGAGGAATGAATTAGTCAGAACTCTGGGTAATTCTGTTCTGCCAAGAAAGGAAACATGTGCTTTGATTAACTATGCAGAAAACATTTTGTTGACAGGATAGCAACATTGAATGTGGTGTCAGAGTTCGGAAAGCCTCCAGTTTGTATGAAAGGTGAGGGTAAGATATTATTTTTACTTAAGAAAAGCCAAGCAATTTTCCATCTGGTACGTGCAAGACTTTGTAAGTTTTAGATAGTTTCCTTGACAGTTGTGTGTGAGAACTGACTAATGTTTGTATTGTACTTGGAAAATAGGAGATTTTTTTTTATATTGGTTTTAATCATTATCTCCATGCAACTAATTGCTTTTATCTCTATATGTCTAGTGGCTTGAATTGACAGTTTTGTAAGACAGTATTTCCATTGTAGACTATACATGGCTTCCACATTTCATAGTGGTGCCATGGCTTTTTGTGATAGAGTTCCACTTCTTTATTTTTTTGTTACAGAGGGACATTACCTAATGAAAACATACTGTACGGGTGAAAGGCCATACAAAGGAGATGCCAACAAAGGAGAAAATATATAAAAGTTGTATTTCCTTAGCTGCTTCAGGGTGTATGAAGTAGTGTGACTTGTCTGGATGTGGTGCTCTAAAATCATAATGAGGACAGGAAGAAAGTACTATGCAAATCATTCTTTTTTTTTTTTAGGCTTGAGGTAGGAGTTTGAGGAATAAACTTCTGCTGTGTTACAGCCTTTTGTGATGTTACTTGACAGTCTGTATAGCATGATGAGACACCTTTATTTGGCCTTACATACTAAACAAATACTTGCCAAGAGATAGTCATGTTTTTGATTTTGCGGTGGTCCGAACAATTTATTTAATAGCTCATGCTGGAGAAGCAAAGTGGAGAACAGTTCTGCGTTATTTTGTCTGAGTCACTGTCTCGTCTCCTAATTAATCATTGATTGATTTGATGGCATGGTTAGTGACTGCAAAAATCCAGGGGAGGGTTTTTAGTACCTGTTGTGAACAGCTTTTCTGATTTTACTTGTGTTGAAAATAAATTTCTCAGAAGTTTTCACTGTTGTTGACGTATCTAGGCTTCATCAGAAGACTTTGATTCCACCCATCCCACCCCCTGACCTCCACTTCCAAGCCCAGTCTTTTTGTTTTCATTGTTTCTGGAAAAAACACTTAAATATTGCAGTTATCATTCCCTTGAAAAGTCCGTGCAATTAATAGTGCTGGTAAGAATTACTTGAAAAGAGATGTTTCTGGCTTCTCTGCTTTTGTCAGACTTTTGTGGGCAATTTTCAAGACTGTAATAAGGGGATTTGCTCTATTTGTGTAATCATTGAACTTTTTCAAGTGTAGCAATATGCTGGCACAAGTGCATAATTCTTCAGGGGGGGGGAAAAAAGAAAAAGGGAAAAAAAGCGTAACTCCTCTTCCTGAAAAACAGATATCATATATATAAGGTGCAAGGTCCTGCTCCTGGGTCAGGGCAATCCCAAGCACAAATACAGGCTGGACAGAGAATGGATTGAGAGCTGCCCTGAGGAGAAGGACAGGGGGATGTTGGTTAATGAGAAGCTCAATGCGAGCTGGCAACGCGCGTTTGCAGTCCAGAAAGCCAACTGTATCCTGGGCTGCATCAGAAGAAGTGTGGCCAGCAGGTCAAGGGAGGTGATTCTGCCCCTCTGCTCCCCTCTGGTGAGACCCCAGCTGGAGTACTGTGTCCAGCTCTGGAGCCCTCAGCACAAGAAGGACATGGACCTGTTGGAGTGGCTCCAGAGGAAGGCCACAAAGATGATCAGAGGGCTGGAGCACCTCTCCTACAAAGACAGGCTGAGAGCTGGGGTTGTTCAGCCTGGAGAAGAGACGGCTCCGAGGACACATTATAGCAGCCTTCTGGTACCTAAAGGGGGCCTACATGAAAGCTGGAGAGGGACTTTTTACAAGGGCATGTAGTGATAGGATGAAGGGTAGTGGCTTCAAACTGGAACAGAGTAGATTTAGATTAGATATCAGGAAGAAGTTTTTCACTATGAGGGTGGTGAGACACTGGAACAGGTTGCCTAGAGAAGCTGTGGAGTCCCCATCCCCGGAATTGTTCAAGGCCAGGTTGGATGGGGCTTTGAGTGACCTGGTCTAGTGGGAGGTGTCCCTGGCCATGGCAGTGGGGGTTGGAACTGGGTGGTGTTTAAGGTCCCTTCCAACCTAAACCATTGCATGATTCTGTGGTTCTATGATATGTTGTTGAGCACTGGCAGTGAAAGGTACAAATTCGTATTTGGAATTATAAATGCTAAAGTATGAGGGATGGATGAGTGCACAGTTTACTTTTCATACATAGGAAGATAGCAAAGAGGATTTTTTTGATATTTTTTTTTTTTCTGTTAATGCTGGCATTTCTGATTTGTAGGGAGAATTCCAAAGTCATGTTTCTTATTTAAAGTTTCAGAATGGCAATGTTATGATCTGGATTTAAATATCTGTGGGTGTTTTTTGTTTTGATTGAGAAACGGGGTGGTGGTGATGTCTGTAATGTATTTGGTGAAATACGTCAGCTTAACATTCAAGAATATTACTTGCAAATTTTTTCTTGTTCAGTGTGCTGTTTAAGTGGGATTGTTAATAGTTAGGGGAAAAGTATTAATGAGACTAGGTAAATATTCAGCATTGCCTTGAATGGTGAGTTTAGCTTCCTGAAATAGGCTTGTGTTTCACATGCATTACACTGTAATTGATCTGAAATTATTTGGGATGCAGAACCACACAGCCTTAGAAGTGTAAGTCTGTTGTTACTGATTTATAGACAACTGATCTGTTATCCCACTTCACACATCAAATGAGAACCATGTTTGATTGCATGGGATAGATTTCTTTTTAACTCCATAAAATTGAGTTAATTTGGTACTTGTCAAAACTCTGAAGGACTAAATATGTCTTACTGCACCATAAATTTGCAACATCTAGATTTACAGCCAGTCCTTCAGTAACTAATCCCTTCAGGGTTATTCTTTTGGGGTTTTTGTTTAGTTTTGGTTTCCCTCTGGTTACTTTACATAATGTTTTCCGTTTCTGTAGTTTCCTGTAAGTCTATGACTCCTTTTCATAGAAAACCATGTGTTAGGACCTATAGTTCTGATATATTTTGGCAAGCCTTAGTTTAAACAAGTGTCAAATTAGCCTGTAGATTTCAGCAGTTTCATGTGACACCTGCACAATAGACCTCTTATTCTTCGCCCTCGCACTGCCTCCCTACAGAGACAAACCCCATTTTGTAATGAATTTAAGGTACTTGTTATTTAAGACTGAATTACATTTTATTCCACAAGCTTATGCAGTTTTATATGTGGAGTTGATTACTTGTTTCTAACTGATTGTCTTACATGCACTTTAGATGTGATGAAAGGAATATGGGTCTGTCCCCTTCAGTAGTTACCTAGATGTTGTTCTGAACAGAAAGAAATAAGGGATTTTTTTTTTTTTTCTTCCTCCTGGTTTCTTGTGTGAATTTCAGTGATTTCATTCTAAGTCTTTGGGCAGGGTTGTGGGCACTTTGCCTTTTCCCAGAATTCTTTTGTCTCTTTAACATCATTTTAAGTTACTTTTGTTGTCTTTAACTGTTATTTTTACAATATTTTTTGCCTTCTTCCCCCGAAGTGTCTTGCTTTGATGTAAACATGATTTTCTTTCATTATGACCTACTGTGACTTTCACACTGTAATTTTCATCCTAGTCTCTGACCTCTAGACCTGTATCCCTTCCTGTCTTCAAAATATGTTTGTCAGTGTGTGCTGTTAGTTCTCAGACATTCAGCTTGTTTTCCAAATAGTAGCACTGACATCGCGTGGATGCATTACACTGCAGCATAGTACAATGCTGTGGCATCTGTCTTACGTTAGGCTGTACTTTAACGTAAAATTCTCGTGCTACTGAAGAGTCGATGCTCAAATGGTTTACATTGATTCTGATTAAGTAGGATTGCTTGTCAATTCTCATTAAAACAATCCTGAATTGCTGAGGGGAAAAACTGTTTTCCAGTATTGTTTAATTAACAACAAATGTTTGGTTTTGTTCTCAACTGAGCTTCTAAAATATAAATGTCAGGTGGTTGTCGTAGTCATGATGACTTTCTTAGTATTGCTTTACTTCTAATTTTTCATTGGTCTTAAAATCAATGCCTAGATCTGTTTTTGGAAAAGGTAAAAAAAGAAGTAATGTACTGTTGTTAGCTGTTACTAAACTGAGAGGCTAAGAAGCCTTTGTATTAATTGCCATATGGGGAAAATCTTGTAATCTAGCAGTGAAGTATAGGATAACAGGTGAACACGTTCTGCAGTCAGAGAACATAAAGGAAGAATGAGAAGATAAAACAGCAAAAACAGTCTGCAAGTTATGATTGCAACGCTGTTGACAGTGATAGAGCAGTGCAATGAATAGCTGGAGAATATGTGCCAATCCGCTACTTTTAACCCACGATACTTTTTTTTTTAAAGAAGATTGATTCTTTTTGAAAACAACTCTCTATACATGTTTGCTTCTCTGTTCTTTGTTTAGGTATCATGCCAGTGTATCATAACATGTTTGCACTCATGAGTGAAGCAGAGAGAATGTGGTATCCCCCAAATCACATCTTCCATGTAGATGAAGCAACCAGACTTATCCTAATTTACCGAATAAGGTAACCTAAATCAAATGTTATGCACTTTCCGTGGTAAAACAAAACTATGTGAGAAAAAACAACCAATAAGATACTTAGTTGATACATAGTTTCTCTAAGTAATGGACAGATTGTTGGTGATATCTGGATAAGAGATAGATAAAAGAATCAGAATTATTGGAGTAGGTTTGAATAACATAATTTATCAGTTTATATACTATATACAATACTGTATATACTATAGTTTATATACTACATGTTTGCCACACCAGATTGAAGAAACAAACAACAAAAAAAACATAAGTAGTAAAAATAATATTTTTCTTAATAATGATACGTCTCATCTCCTTTACGTTTCCCTGTTTGAAATCAGTGGCAAGTCTGAAACGTAGAGTAATTATCCTGTGCAGTGAGACAGGTGTCTGCAATGGAACCATTTTTCTGATGGAACCTGATTTTTGAATGTGGACATCTGAAGCTACAGTCATAGTTTTCCTTGTGTAAAAGATTTTGTTTCTTTACATTGCATAATGTGGCCTGAGTGGTTTTTTTTAGGAACTGTCTCAAAGGAAAACAGAAAACAGTAATACAAAATTCGCTATCTTCTGATTAGTGAGGGTAACTTTGCAGAGCTCTTCATTCCTACGAGTACCTCTTATCACCCTGCTTAGATGTTGTAGTACTTCAAGATACCAAGAATTGAATGCAAAGTCTTCCATTGACTAATGGGGCTTCATACTGGTCCTCGAAACCAGCCAGCACTAGTTACATGCCTAGGAAAGCGATAATGTCTGGCATTGGTAAGCAAAAGTATTTGTTTATTGATGTTTACTTAAATATTTCCTAACAGGTTTTATTTTCCTCACTGGTATTGCAATGGCACCAGCAGAGCGTATCGGTACGGCATTATTCGAGGTGCAGAAAGCCCTGTTCTTGATGATGTTGTCATGTCTTACCTATTTGCACAGGTATGATTTGCTCAATTATTTTTTAATGCATATTGGTAAAGGTTGTTAGTATTTGTTCGCTTTCACGTCTTCTGATGGTAACTGTGTAGGCTCTTTTTGGTAGCTTGAAGCCCACTCAAGATGAAAATTAAATTCCGTGTCATGTTGTGTATTTGGAGAGATGAAGCTCAAATGGCAGTTGTGGGGAGAGCAGGGAAAGTGTGTAGCTCCTTTCTTGTGCCACTACCATGTGGAAGTCTTCCAGTGTGACTTTCATTTTGGACTGACACAAGGTAGACCAACATCATCCCCATATGGACCTTTCTGAGATTTGAAATGAAAATATTTTGAAAACAGTGCTTCTGAGCATGATGGTTACTGGTATCCATTGTGAACATAGGCAGCTTTTTGCAGATGAAGGGGTTTAATTCAGTAGAATGCAGACTTCAAAAACAAATAAACAAAATCCTGAAACAAACAAAGACCCAAAAAAACAAAGAAAAAACCAAACAACAACATCCCACAAAACCTTTATTGATGAGCAGCAGTGCTACAGTTTTTATTTGCTTTCTTGAATTCTTCTTTCTTAGTGGCGAGATGATTTTTTGGATGGATGGATACAGATGCCTGTTACTCATGAAACACAAGAAGAATGCCTTGGAATGGCTGTTCTGGATATGATGAGAGTGGCCAAAGAAAAGGACCAAACCCCACTGGCTATTTACAATTCAGTCAGGTGACTCCATACTTACCATAACTGTCACACCTATCTGATAACTAAAAATAGTATTTTTGCACATCAGCATCTGGTAGAAGATGTTCAGCTGTTGGCCATTGATTTATTCTTGCATAGTGATTCCATAAACTTACCTATAGTGTAAACTAGAAATTAATGGAAAGCTTGTATCATGATGGCCATTCGTGTTTTTGGGTACATGGATTTGATTCTCTTTATGAGAGGTAAGGCAGCAACTACTCATGTGGGAAAGGATGTAAGCAATAATTTGAGTTGGGAGAAATTTCTGCAAGTCACCAGACGCACCAACTGTTCAGATCAGGGCCAACTCTAAACTTAGATGAAGTTACTTGGGGTGTCGTCCAGTCGAGTTCTGCAAATGCCCAGGGATGGTGATTCCACTGTATCTCTGGCAGTTTTGTCCTGTGTATGATCACTCTCATTGAGAAAGATTTTCTCTGTATCTAATCAGTCTCCTCTGTGATACTGATTATCCTCTGTTTCCTCTTGTCCTTTCACTGTGCATGCCTGAGAAGAGTCTAATTCATTCTTCTCCATAATCATCTGTTAGCTGAAGACAGTTAGTATAGTAGAGCACCCTACCTGAGCCTTCTTTTCTCCAGGCTGAACAAACCAAGCTCCCTTACGCCTCTTCTGTCATGTCATGTGCTCCACGCACTTTACCATCTTGGGCAGATCTCTGGTAAAGTTGCTTAAATTTATCAATTCAGTTTGGTTTATCAACCTAATTGGTTTCCACTCCAGCTGAGTTAATTCTATTCCTGCTTTGTACGTAATGCTTGATGTTTGTCTTTTAAAGAATCCTGGCAGGAGGAATAAAAAACAGAATGAGACAACAAATTGTCCAGCTCATTGCAGGTGACAAACTACTCTCTTGCCCCTTGATATAGAATATGGACTGTGATATAGGGACTTCAGTGAGAACCAACCACATTTATTCTATTATTTATTCTACCACCTATATTTTTTTAGCCTGGAAGTCCACCCTCTATTCATGTAGCTGCCTCTGTCTGTGCAGTATCCTCTTTCCAATTTACACACCAAACAAAGCAACTGTGTAACTTCTGCTGCCTTACCTCAAAACTTCAGTAATGACTAGAACAGACATGTCTGGGTTTATGGAAAATGCATTATGTAATATACGTTGAAAGAGAGTGAGGGGAAAAAAATGGAAGAAGAGACAGGGCTGTATTTGGAAGAATATACTACAGATTGAAGAAAATATCCTTGTTATCCTACAGTTTAAAGAAAAAGGTTACATTTAGGGGAGAAGATATTTTCATGTTGACTTGTTTAGCACAGAACTAATTATCTTTGCTGGATTTAATGGATAAAATTAGTAGGGTTTTTTTGCTGCTTATGTATTCACAGCTACAAAATGTTTTTGCCTAAATGTGTGCGAGCAAAAATCCAAGACTACCACATTTTGACGCGAAAAAGAATAAGGTACAGGTTCCGCAAATTTATACAACAGTTTGGCCAATGCAAAGCTACTGCCAGAAACTTGAAACTTAAGTATCTTATAAATCTGGAAACCCTTCAGTCTGCCTTCTATTCAGAGGTTTTTGAAGTAAAAGAACCTGGTGGAGATCCTTCTGGAGAGGAAAGTTTTGCAACCATTGTAATAACCGGAAATGGTGGAATTCAGTGCTCAAGAGGAAAACTTAAGGACTGTGAGTCGCTGGCAGAGCAGGTAATTTCTTTTATTACTGTAATAATTATGCAGTTTTTCATGTAACAGAGTGATTATCTTTTGTTAGAAGTTCTGATTTACCCCAGGTAAATTTGGGAAGTAAATTTTACTTCACAGTGACGATACAACTTCTGTATAGCTGAGGCTTACAGAAATGTATTCACTTAAACAATGCATGATTTTCAAAATAGTTTGTATTTGAAGTATTAGAAGAAAGTCAATACTTGAACATGTAGTACTTCTGCGCTTGACAAATGAAAAACTCAGTGTTGGACTTCCATTGCTGTAAAAAAAAAAATCAATGTGAAAAAGTAATGACCCTGGCCTCAGGTATAGGTAAAATGCACAAATTTCTCAAATTTGCTCTGAAAGCATGGTTTTTAGGACTCAAAAACACCCAGGAAATAGGAATTTATCTTTTCTTATTTCCTGCTGCATTTAGACTCCTACCAGTGCATAAGCTAGCAAATTTAAAGTGTGATTTCTGTGAGTACAGAGTCCATGTACTCTTTGCTACAGAATTAGATGTTAAATGGTTACAATAAGAGCTAGTAAAAGAGCTATTAATCATGTGCTATTGCATTTTTATTTACCAGTATTATATCTTTTGTGTGTGATTTTCCAGCATGACTATTGATTTTGTCAAATTTGTCAGAACCTGTTACAAGCTCATAGCATTATACATTGAGAGTGTGGGAATTTTCTCAAGTTAAAATTAAAGGCAAAAGTGCAGCGTATGTTATGTTTTCCAACATAATTCCATCCATTAGTGCAGTAGTTTTGATGCATAGTTTTGATAGTAGTTTTGATCATAGTTTTTGATGCGTAGTTTTGATACCTAGCAGTCAAGACCAAATTACATAAGCTTGTATTTTTACAGTGTACTATAATAATTTGTAACAATGCCTTTTTTTTTTTTTTTGTAATACTTAACACACAAAAAAAATCTAAGTACATACATAGATTTTTAAAGTGTGCTTTTCTTAGAATATCTGTAAGCTGGCATTAGGTTGGGTTACCTTATTCATAGTTGTTTTGTCTCAGCCTCTGCCTTTCCCAAGTTGCCTGTAAGTCCAGTTGCTATGGCAGGAGCTAACATAAATGTCAGATTTTGCAATTTCTAGTTTTAGGTGAACAAAATTTATGCGTACGATGCTTTTGGGGCTGGTAACCAAGCCTTTAGTAAGAGTAGTGTTTGAACTGATCGTATTTCCTATGGAGATTGCCAAATTATTTTTTCATAATTACTAATATTATCCGACTTAATGACAGACAAATGGTGTAGGCTGAATGTATTTTCACTAGTACAGAAACTGTTCATAAAATTGGCGCTGAAAGCTTGATGAAGAAGTAAGGCTGCTTGTAAATGTGATCATAACTCTTGTTTCAGCGAACTATACTCATGAATCTTTATTGAGATACTGAATTGAAACAAAATTTTTATTTTTTTGAAGGCAGGAATGACATATGTGGTTGTGAAGAAATTTGTTTTGCCAGTTAACATTTCCAGCAACCGGATGAACTACTTGAACTGAAGTCCCAGAGCTTCAGGGACTTCAGTGCATTTGAGCTGACTTATTCTAGCTGATAGCCACAGAGTCTTACAGCCTTGGTTTATACCTGTTTATGTATTGGGATATGCTTGCAGCCATATAAGTGGGGTATTCTGACTTGAAGAAAATCAATTTGCTTTGAAAGAATAATTTTAGATAGATAAATCTACCTTTATTTAAGGATGTTACTTAGCATCTGAAGTTCAACTGTAAACAAAACGAAGTATGATCTGCATGACATTGTAATTTGACTTGTGAAAGACTGAAGAAAGTGGTACAGAATATCATAGTATCAAAAACTGCCCGAACTTGCATCAAAGGAAAATGTGTCTTGGATTTCCCATGTAATTAGGATCTGTGCTTCAATTTACCTAGTCTTTGAATGACCATGACTGAGGGGAAAACCTTCTCTTAGACCCTTTCTTCATTCATACTACATCCACCTCTTTTGTAGGAAATTTTGCAGCTTGTATCACTCTGAATGAAGCCATGACATGTTGGATTGTTAACAGGCTGTCTAAACCTCTTTAATCAGGATGCTAATAATAAGTTTTCAAAAAAAAAAAAAAACAACCAAAAAAACCGCAACCAAAAAAACCCACTAAACCCCAAAAGATTAATCAAAGTGTTCATTGTTCATCCGCACAAAATACTATAGAGCAAAGAAATATCTACAGTAAAAATATAAAAAATCCAGCACATATATGGATATTTCCATTCATGGTTCATGGCTCTTTATGCATTTTTTTAATTAGTGTTCCTAGTGATGGTCCCATAAACAAAACTCCTTTCTTTATTTGTAATGGCATATTTAAGGTTTTATGATACTCCTTGTTGCTAGTTTAGAAGTTCAGAGTTGTAGGAATTCTAATGCCGCAAGTGGGTTTTTTGTTGCTACTTGTGGTGTTACATAACCAATATTTATTGCAGGATTTACAAACATACTGTGATTTTCCTGATATCATTGATGTCAGCATTAAACAAGCAGGCCAAGAAGGCTCCAGTGAGAGAAGAATTGTCACCATTCACAAACAAGACAGCAAGAATCTGGTCTGTTTACTTTGCTTACTGTTTTTTCAAATAGGTGTTGCTTTGAGCAGACTGTATGATTGCTGTGGTATTTATAGTATTGTATAACCAATTATCATGTTAGTTAAGCATGAGGTAAAACTAAATGCATTTCAGCAATATAAGTGGTGTATCTAAAGAACTTTTGCATTCAAAGCTCTGTGCACAGTCTGAAATAGAAATAGGTGTTTCAGCTGAGGGTAATTTCTGATAAGTAGATTGGTTCTTTTTTTCTATTGGAGTCTTAAACTTGAGTCTGTGCTTTTAGCTATCAAGCATACTGTTTCCATGTTGTCATGGCAAGCTGTTTGCCAGCGACCAACACATTGAAAAAGACTTCAAAATGCTTCAAAGGAATGATGAAACACAGAAAATGAGTATTGGGACAAAATCTATGTCGTTGCTTTTACGGTTTAAAATTCTTTGAAGAAGATCTTAAGAAAGCATTATACGTTAATGTAAAAAGTCGTTTCAGTTTGAACTCCAGCATTGCACTTGAGTCAGGCTTTCCAGCAGGTATAACTGTCACGCTGTTGTGTTGTGCGTTGACGTTGGCTGGACACCAGGTGTCCACCAAGCCACTCTATCATCCCCTTCTTAGCCAGACAGGGGGAGGAGAATATGACAAAATATTCATGGATTGAGATAAGGACAGGGAGAGACCACTCATCAACTAACGTCATGGGCAAAACAGACTCGACTTGAGGAAATTAATTTAATTTATTGCCAATCAAATAAGAGTAGGGTAATGAGAAGTAAAACCAAATCTTAAAAACACCCTTCCCCCACCCCTCCCTTCTTTCCGGGCTCAGCTTCACTCGTGATTTCTGTACCTCCTCTCCTACCAGCAGTGCAGGGGGACAGGGAATGGGGTTGCAGTAAGTTCATCACATGTCTCTGCTGCTCCTTCCTCCTCACACTCTTCCCCTGCCACAACCTGGGCTCCTTTCTCCAAGGGGTCACAGGTCCTGCCAGGAGCCTGCTC
>VXBH01008173.1:111546-139315 GCA_013400035.1 Rynchops niger
CACCTGCTCCGGCATGGAGTCCTCCATGGGCTGCAGGTGGACATCTGCTCCACCATTAACCTCCATGGGCTGCAGGGGCAGCACCTGCCTCACCATGGTCTTCACCACAGGCTGCAGGGGAATCTCTGCTCTGGCACCTGGAGTACCTCCTCCCCTTCCTTCTTCTCTGACCCTGGTGCCTGCAGAGTTATTGCTCTGACATAGTTTTAGTTCCCTTCTCCAGCTGCTTTTGCATGCACCATTTTCCCCTTCTTAAATATGTTACCCCAGAGGTGCTCCCACTGTTGCTGATGGGCTCAGCCTCGGCCAGCAGTAGGTCCATCTTGGAGCCAGCTGGCACTGGCTCTATTGGGCATGGGGGAAGCTTCTGGCAGCTTCTCACAGAAGCCGCTCCAGTAGTTCCCCCAGTACCAAAACCTTGCCACACAAACCCAATACAAGTGACTTTCCTAAGACCTTGTCTAAAAAAACTACTGAAGAGTAAGGCAGGTTGGAAAAAGTGCAGTAGCTGCTGTTTTACTTATGATTTTTGTGTGGGCACTTTACACACCAGAATTAGCTGATGTAAAATTAGAATTTGTGATTTAGTTTAACCTGTTACACTGCTGGTAGAAGTCACTGTAGAAATGTACTTTACACAATCTTAGGATATATGGATTGATTAAAATCACTGGATTTCTAGGTCTGTTGTTTGTGTGGGTTTTCTAATCACATTGAAACAACTGGAAAGATAGATGTTTCCAGGTCTTCTTTTTTAAAAGAATTTGAAGACTTCCAAACAAGTTCTTGGTGTGTGATCAAAAGCACCAGCTTTTTTATTGCTGTCTAGCAAAGAACCCGCAAAGGAATTGCGCTCAACCGCTAACAGTGTCCCCAGCATCACGGGCAAGCTTGTGCAGCATGTAGTAAAGCCTGTTCTCTTGGGCTGTGTGACTGAATGAAATCTATTGTGGCTCTGTAGGTCGTAGAGTAACACTTCTCTGAAGTAAAGACAGCCTTTAATGCTGCGGTACAACTGTCAAAATGATAAGAATATTTAGATAATTGTATAAAAATAGACTCTATTTTCCCGTATTGGCAGTAATAAATATGTTATTACAGATGGATTTAATTTTGCCCTGCTCTTGCCTATTAAGCATATTCTGCATAGACCTTTTCCACACCCCGTTTCATTTGACTGCATTATTCTTCTTCCCGCTTCCATCAGTTGCACCTCTCTTTATAGTAGTTAAAGGTCAGCTCGTATCTATGATCCAGCTCGGGATGCTATTTTTTGCTGACTACTATTTAAATTTTCAGGCACGTACTTTTCTAGAGATTTTTCTTTGCTACTTGAAGGCAGCTCCATAAATCTTTGATAAGCGAAGGCTTTCCTTTATGAAAAAAACCCAACCCACTGTGTAGCTAGTGCAGTACGTGTCTGCCATGCTAAGTTGCCTCTACTCAGTTTTTCCCTTTCAGATGTTCCCTCTTGTCAAGCATTCCTCTGCTGTTTCATATATTTAAAGTAAGGAGGGGTTTTTTTTATGGCAGATTGGTTTGGATTGGGTTTAACTTTGAACATTGGAGATTGCTAAGAAGTTTTGGGTGGCACCAGGAAGATAGAACTATACAAACGGTAGTTGAAAACAGTTGGGATATTTTTAATGTATGCATGCATTTATATCTGTTATACCATTACCATATCCAGAAATTTTATGTTGCCTATTGAAAAATTAAATTCTCTCTCTTTCTATCTCCCCCACTCCCTCTCTCCCTTCCCCTTCCCCCCAACCTTATTCTCCCCTGGCAATTTAACAGGAGGCTGAATTTCAGTCATTAAGAGAAGCGCTCTCCTTTGTATCATTAATTGATGGATATTACAGATTAACTGCGGATGCCCACCATTACCTCTGTAAAGAAGTAGCACCACCATCAGTCCTTGAAAATATCCAAAGCAACTGCCATGGACCAATTTTGTAAGCGATTTTTTAGCAATTTAACAAGGTGATACTATTTTTGAAAGACTTTAGTTGACTGTGAACCATAATGGACATCTTGAAATGTGTATTTATTTATGTAATATAAAATGCTTTACAGTTCTCCTTTTATTTTTCACTTTTTGACGTACTATAAAAAATAAATGGAAAGATTCTGGTTTTAATTTTCTTCCCTTAGAATTCTTTTTTTTCCTGCAAGTGAAACAGGCAGCAAAGTCATGGTGCTGATTTTACAGAATTATAGTTACTACCATGGCAGCAACATACAGTGTCATAGACAGAGGATCTCATGTTTTCACTGCAGCCTCTAGCAGTTAGATTATCTGAGTTGCCATGGGGAAAAAGGCAGAAAACACTCTCCTCAATATTTGAACAAGGATTGCAGTAAACTGCTAGCCATAGAAATTGGAGGTTTTGTCTGTTTTTAAGGAGTGTTGTCTCCTTGTTTGCTTTCTTTGTTGTGTTTTTTTGTTGTGGTTTTTTTTTTTTTTATTAAAGGAAGACTTTAGTACCTCCACTGAATTTTTTAACTTTATTTTTAATAGTTCATATAGTATTGTTTGCCAAAGCACACATGGGAACTTAGAAATGTTTTGTTAGGCAGAATAAAATGGATATTTGCTCTAGCTACAGAAAGCTTGAAAGCTGTTATATACAAGATATGTTGCATGTAACTAGCACTGTTTACTTAGCTAATAGAGAGTAGTTCTGTAAATTTCCCAATGACAGGAAGAGGATAGGGGCTATAACCTTCAGAAGTGATGAAGGAGGAGTGGCATGTAGATCCATATAAATCTAATCACATTTGTTGCACTAATGACTAATGCTATACACTGGCCTTTATTTAGGGCTATTTAGAACAGTGTGCAATGAGTCTAGGCATTTTCAAGTCTTTCTATTTTATTCCTCATTCCCTGAGTTGAATAGAAATAGTCCATTAGCAAGGCCTGTTAAAGGGGAAATCGGCTCTTGTAGTAACAAACAATGTTTTATTTCAGCTCCTCTTTCTTGTTAGCCCTTTCCCAAGTTAAACCCACCTTCTTTACCCACGCAAATATTTTCCTTATTTATTAGTCAGTGTTATTACAGCTTCTTCCATAATGGGTGTTGAAAGTCATATCATAAGCCTAGGGGAATATACTTTTTTAGGCTGTAGGATTTCTCATCTAATAAATAATTGTGCTGGTTTTAGTATTAAGAATTTCTAATATACTTCTCTCTGTGTAAGCAGCCAGCTTGAATATTGGAAAATAAAGGGACAAAATAAAAGGAAGCTGTAAAACTTGAGAGTTTGAATTGTTGGTGTGTTAGATATCTGATATTCCTGGATTTGGAAATTATGCAATATTAAACATTTTCTTTTTACTATAGCATGGACTTTGCTATCAGTAAACTGAAGAAAGCGGGTAATCAGACTGGTTTCTACGTTCTTCGTTGCAGTCCTAAAGATTTTAAAAAATACTTTCTCACCTTTGCTATAGAGGTTTGTATTCTGCCTTAGATAGTACCTGTATAATCTTTATTTCATGGTAATAGTGATCCTGGGATGTTCATTCTGGATTTTCTCTTCAGAATGATTGTCTTCTGTGTATATTCTATAGCTACTTCTGTCAGACTGGCCAACTTTCATGGTCTTGTGAGAAACATAAAAATATTTGTAAGAATGACCAATGACACCCATGTGCCTAGGAAAACAACACATGTAGAGGGAAGAGAGCTTTAGAGTTCTGAGGGTGGTGGCATGGCTCTTGGGACTGTAGTAAATGCTTGGGTGGTGGAGCATTTTGGGTTTTTTGAGGGTTTTTTGGGGGGGGGTTGGTTTTTTTTTGTTTTGTTTTGTTTTCTTGTCTAAGGTTTGGGGTTTTTTAGTTGGTTTTTTTTTCCCTGGGATTTCTGCCCACCCCTGTCCTTGCACCTCCTGAATAGGGCTTGCTTAGACTGAGTATACAGCCCTAGGTGATCTGAGAGTGTCTCTTCTTCACAGGTTCTTCTGGGTTTGGGTCCTGTCCCCATGCCCAGCGCTGGGCCAGTCAGATTAATTGGCAGCTGTTACATCAGTGCAGATGATCTGCTGGATATCTGGTGTTAGCTAGAATGGGAACCATCCGTGTAATGCCAGTGGTTCTCGTGCAGCTAAAGAACCATATGTACCTCTCCTCTGTGAGATTGTAGGTAGTGATAATACTGTACTTTAATATTGCTTTTACATAATTGCATGATTTTGTTCCAAGGATGGGCTTCTCTTTAATTAAATTAACAGAACTATCTTTTGGTTTTTAACTAGGGAAGGTGATATGTGGGTTTTCCTGCTGGTTTGCAGCAAGCTAGCATGTTTGCAAAATACTGTCACAGATATGAGTACATCTCTGAAAATGACAAAATAATGTTGAAGGAGAAGTAAATAGCCATTTTAAGGTCTGTTTCACAAAAATATTGTGTCCAGTCAGTGAAGTGTGTGAGACATGGAATTTTTTAGGCTAAGAGCTCTTCCCCAAGCAAGCTTAGAGAGTCAAAGTCTGAGAACCAGCCTTGTGAGTTAAGCCTGCTACTAACTGACCTAGTCAATATTTTTTTTTCCTCTTGTTCTGAGTCTTTCTGGGCAAGCTGATAGAAGGCTTTTGAGATTCAGAATTTGTTGGAACATTTTCTGCAGTGTTGACGTGAAGGACCATGCAAGCATTATTGAGAGCTCCTCTTGTTTAGAAATACTTAATGGGATCTTTTCAAGACTCATTGTAAAAATAATTCAGTGCATATTGAAAATCTGTGCTAGGAACTAATTGCTTAGAACTGTACCGTAGACAACAGAAAAATAGAAATACAGCTGAGATCTCTAAATGCTTGCCAAAACAACAGCATTTGGTCTATTGCTTCCAATAAAATTTTGTTTTGATGTTACCCCATTTAAGGGTGAAGAAGCTTTCATTACTAGCTCTGAAGGATTTTTCCTGGGATCCATTATCTGTTTTCTCAGCTCCATCTTTTCAGTTTTCGTAACATTTGTTTTTCTTAGCATCAACATGTTAATTCCAGTGATGGGAGTAGAATCGTATTTTCTCAGAATCAATATTACATAGTGAGAACAAAATAACAAATTATGGTAATATTTTGCTGAAGCATACCTTCTTTAATTAGTAGTGCTATACATTTAAATAAGCTTTCAAGCACTAAATATTGATCAATTTTATTTTTAACGGAAAAAATCTCTGCAGCGTGAGAATACCACTGATTATAAGCACTGCTTAATTACTAAGAATGAGAATGGAGAATATAATCTTAGTGGAACCAAGAGAAGTTTTGGTAATCTTAAGGATCTGTTGACCTGTTACCAGACAGAAACCGTCCGTTCCGACAGCATAATTTTCCAGTTCATCAAATGCTGTCCTCCAAAACCAAAAGGTAAGAGAAAGATTATTTCTAAACAGAAGGATTTCCAACTTTTAGATTAAAGACTTAAAAATAAGTTAACATTAAATAACACTCAAGTAGATAGATACTTATGTTTGTGTAGGTTTTTTTTTAATTTCATTGACCTATTTGTTCACCTTGTTAGTCACAGTTTTCAATCCTAGTGCCTACCAAATTTTACTTTGGTATAAGATGGTCTTCCAGAAAGAATCATGGTAGCCAGTTTCATGATTAGAAGCAAAACTGGTTTCTTAATTGCAGTGGATTTTGTGCAGCAGCGTTTCTTTTTCAATCAAGTCTTTTCATGTCTTGAGAAGGAAGGAGCTACTAAACGTATCCTTTCTCACTAAGAATAGTTCCATAAGCAATGGAACCAACAACGCCAGTGAATTTCTTTCATTGTTGACATATTAGCTGAACTATGCTGAGGCTGCAGTGTGATATCAACTTCTTTTAACACTAAAAAATACACACAGAGCAGACCTTCTGCCAGGGGAGTGGATTTTTCTTGAATTTACATTAAAGGTTTTTGCCTGGCTTTTTTATTCATATCTTTGTCCTTTATGAATTCTGATAATGTTTGCCCTTTTTGTCTATTGTAAGTAGTACTACTTACAGTTAATATTAGTTAGCCTTTGTCTCTGTCCAAGTCCCTATTTAAACAAAAACTTAAAAGAACAGACTATTTGATATCACTTTTACCTCTCTTAAATTTGATTGAAATTAGCCAATGGATTCAAAAGCTTAGAAGAGATTTGACAAGGACATATGCACATTTCAGAGAATAATTTTTTTAGCCTTACTTCCATCAAAACCAGAAATGTATATGCATCAGAATTATAAATTATTAAATAAATATAATTGCACATGCACGCACATATATACCCACAAATATGTACCTCTCAGTTTTAGTTTTACTAACAGACCTGCCATACTTTGTGAAGAATGCTTTTTCAAAATCACTCGAAGAATTACTCTGTTAAACATAAGGCAGTGAGGATCACTAAAGTGCTGCTAGAGCAAAAATATGTAAAAGCTTTAAAGAGGCATCAGAAAGATATGGACATCTTTAACGGTATAACTTTGTAATGTAAAAGAAGAAAGAGACTTACATCCCCTTTTTCCATCCATGATTGTTATTACCAATACTGTAGAATTTAAAATGTGAAAAAAGGCAGGAATATTTTCAGAGTATTTGTCAAAAGTTAGGAGTAATTAAGAAACTTAAATTAGCTGAGTGAACCTAAGTGTTCTTGCTGATTAGAAAAAATCAGACTTTGAATTTGTTTAATGAAATACTCTGTGGCTTTTTGAATAAACTTATGTCAATGGGATACCTTCTTTTTATTGGATTAACAGCTTCTCATTAATTATATATAATTATATAATTCTGAAATAATATTTTTTTAGTTTTATATTTTGCAAATTTACTTTGTTTTTCTTTTCCCCACCCTCTTTCTTCTCCTAGATAAATCAAACCTCCTAGTCTTCAGAAGCAATAGTGTTTCTGATGTACCCTCATCACCTACGCTACAGAGGCACAATAATGTCAACCAGATGGTCTTTCACAAAATCCGGAATGAGGACTTGATATTCGTAAGTCCATCAGTTGCTTCTTCCATGCAGATGATTGCTGTAATACACACTAAGCTTTAAAAAAACTCCGTATGTGTTTAAAAGAGCTGTTTCTGAGCTAGGAGATTTTGCTGTAATCTTTACTTAGAGCTGTGAGAGAAAAGAATTTTTTTTAAAAATTGTCATTAATACAAATAATTCAGTTTTTTTTTTTTAAATAAGAAGTGACCTTTTGACTACAATAGCAGTTATTTTCTTCACATCTAGGGATGTCTAAATACATCTTAATAACAGCAATTCCTTCCTCTCTGGTTCTTGCAGCAAAATATTTTCTGAGATCCTTGAGGAGTCAATCAAAAATGAACAAATATTTAAGGTGTTTATGATATAGTTGTTTCCTTGTCCCCCCAGTCTGATTATAGAGGTGTGCTAACTATAAAGATTTGCATATGTACTATTTAGAGTAGTTGTTGTAGAGATCTTTTGCAAAACAGGCAGAGATTTCTGATTTTTTTCCCGCATGTATTGTTAATCTCTTTTAGGAGGAGAGTCTTGGACAGGGCACGTTTACTAAGATTTTCAAAGGTGTAAGGAAAGAAGTGGGAGACTATGGCCAGCTCCATCAAACTGAAGTTCTTTTAAAGGTGCTGGATAAAGTGCATAGAAACTACTCGGAGGTAGGTGTGGTTGTTGGCTACTATATAACGTTTGTCCGTGCTATGCTGAGCATTACTTTTTCTTACAGTAAATTAATACTTGTTGTATGGTAGAGGGTTGTATGTTGAACCAAGCTCATTCTTGGCCTTGTGATGCTGAGAGGATGGATTTTGAGACTGGCTTTGGGAAGTACGCTTATGTAATTTATTTCCCCTCTCCCCACCATCTGCCAGAGAATTCAGAGCTACCCACTGATTGCGAGAGAACAGTTTCTTTGTATGATGCAACTACCACAGGAGAGGTGGAATGGCCACAGAATTGCTTTTACCAGTAAATTCATTATGTACAGATGAGGCACCAACATTTACAGAAAATTACTTTCTTTTGGTAGACTATCTTCAATGTTTTGTAGTCATACTGATTCTCCAGTAAAATCAATGTTTCACATCAAGCCTTTAAAAATCCCAAGTATCTGTGTATGAGAAGCACTTGCCATACGTAGAATCATTTGTATTCACTTACACTTTTCACTGTTTGAGTGAAGCTGTGAGGTAGCCTGAAATGCCTTTGTGCAGAAACTACACTGTAATAGAGCCCAAGATTGTGAATGGGAGAATTTAATTTTGAAGACTTTAACAAGATGCGATAGTGCTTAATATATTAATATAACTTTATATGGCTGTTTATTGTTCATTTTGATTATATAATTGTATCAAATTCCTAATTAATCTAGCTGTATTTACAGCAAGCCAAAGGAACTAGTTCATTGTTTACCAAACTTTTCAGTTACTTAAGACAAATCTATATGAAAACGTAAGCAAAAACAGAAAAGACGTTTTAGATAGTTAGTATTCATAAGCAAAGTAGGCATACAATTTGGACAGTTGAAAACAATAAAGAAACTATAACCTAGATTTTAATTTTAATAAGCTGGGTAATATACTTACATTCTAAAGTTAGGTGAAAATCAGTTGTTAAAAGGACTACGAGTACAGAAGTATAGTCGCCTGAAGGAAAATATGCTAACTTTGACCTTCTTTTGTTGGGTGAATAATCAGTACATAAGCAAGTGTAGTTGGAGATGCCACTGAAGAGAATAAAAAAATTACTAAAGAAGCAAAAGCATCTGAAACCTTCCTGAGAAGGTTAGGTAAGGTCTCGCTGTAGTGGATGAGTGATATAATACTTCTTGTCTTTTAACTTAATAATGTGCTATCAAGAAATAAATTGGAAACTGAATAGTGCATTATGAAAGAAATAAATTGGAAACTGAGTATTCACTGTGTCATGAATTTGTCTGTGGTTTACTTAGTTAACTGACACAGAAGAAAAGATACTTTTTAAAATGTGGAGACAGACCTGCCTGCAGAAAAAGAGATTGCTGACCTATCTCGAATGTGAATTACCAGTTATTTANTCAACCTAAATCAACCACAAACAATATAAAATACGTTACAGAGGATATTTGCAATGAGAAGAAAGTTGAAATGTTTTAAAAAATAAAAAATGTATATATGTTAATAAATTTATTAGAAATCATGTGATGTTTTGGGGGTTTGTTTTCACTCATGTTTATTCTCTCTCAATCTCTCTCTCCCCTTCCTCAAAGTCTTTCTTTGAGGCAGCAAGTATGATGAGCCAGCTTTCTTACAAACATTTGGTGTTAAATTATGGAGTCTGCGTATGTGGAGAGGAGAGTAAGTAGCAATTATCTTTTTGGAGTAATTTCATACAGCTGTCATTAGAGTTTGCCATTGGTTCTGGATAAAGGCAGGGAGGGAAAAAAACCTAAACAAAACAACCTGTTGCACCAGCTGGACAACCAATACATATTCACATTGCAGTAGTATTAGTCTTGGTTGAGAACTGGTTAGTATGGTGATGACGAAGAAAATGGAAAAATTATGTAAATACAGTCAGTGTTATAGTAATCTTTGTAAATGACTCGCAGCCATGTCTGTTGTATCTGAAAATCTCACTTTTGAAAAGTTTTGCTGAACTTCTGAAATGAGCTTTTGAAATGACAGAAAAATTGCACAATATTGCACCCATATTGTATCAGCTGTTGTTAGCTAGAAAGGGAAGTGCTTGGCTACCCAATAAAATCTTCATTTATTATGATCCGAAAGACAGAAACTGCTACTCTTTCCCTCTCGTGTGCTGACTTTGTAAGCACAGACGGTTTGGGGAAGTTTGGTTTAGAGATCCCGTTCTGAAAGCATGAGGTCCCATTATTTCAACAAAAACACTATGAAATGTTTACAAAGGTAAAACCTTTGCATTGTCTACAGAAGTAGAATGTATTTTCATTCAGCTTACTGCATTGCGACTATGTATTAATAAGGGTTTTTTAAGAACACCTGAAATACATTTATAACATCTTGTAATGAAATGTGAATTTTGGATGATTGTCATATGCTTACGTGCGCTATCTTCAAATATGCGCTGCTGGGTCTCACTTTGGCAGTTTTTCCTCTTCATTCAGTTTTTGGGCAGAAAAGTCAGTTTGCCGAAAACCTTTTTTTTTTTTTTTTTTTTTTTAATACAAAAATTGTGTTCTGAGGGTTTCNCCTGTGATTACAAATTTGTAGCAAAAGGAAGCATTTTATAGTAATAGTGTAAGCATAACTGTTTAGACAGTTGTCTGCATTAAGAGAGAAGGAATTTGCAAAAGGGAGGGTGGATTCTGTATCAGGAGTTGCTTCTCCTAGGAGGCTGGAAAATGGCACAGCACCATGTTTGGCCAAGAACTTGTTACACCAGTTTCTTCACAAAAATGCCTGCAAGTGCTTTTTCTAGTTTATTCATTGTACCACGCACAGGGTCTATATATAAAATTTCAGGTAGATCACATGTACAATTAAAAAAAAAATTATCCAGAGATGTTACTTATTTCTCCTTTAGATCACAGTTGGCCTCCATAGACGGTTCTATTTCTGAAGGCAAGAGACTTACTCCAGTTTAGTAAGAGGCAGTTACTACAAAATAGGAAGAGAGGCTGTTTGGTTTTTTTCTGAGTTACACACTTGATGTACAAATTTGATGCAAGTTACTTCACATAATTGTAAGAAAACAGTATGTTAGCTGTCTATAAAATTAATTTGTTATAAAAACCAGTTTATTTGTTACAACCAAGTATAATACCAGTTTCGAGTGTCTTTAGAGTGTAAATGAGAAGTGCTGCAATGTGAGCATCTTGCAGTTGAGGGCAAGAGTTCAGTCACGCAATTTGAAATTGTTGTATTGAAACTGATGAAGACTGCATTAGTATGAAAGGGATGTTTCTTGAGTTATTCACTGGATGGCTGCGTGTAGGCATATGTCATGTATATGCACCTTTTTTTTTTTTTTTAGAGCAAATATTAGTCTGTTTTTAAGAGCATCTTTTGTCAGCAAATCATATATTTCATGCTGTACACTGCTATGCTTTATCAGAAGTTATATTATTTATTGTGCCTTTCAAGTGAGGGTGGAAGGATGCTCACTGGATTTGTTAAGGTGGAAACCTGTTCTCCGAAAAACTATTAAATCCAGTAATTTTGCACTGAAGAAGAAATCAGGCAAACTTCCATACCCTGAAGAACTATAAAGAACGTAGAATATTTGTGGCATACTCAGATGTCATATAGCTTCAAATTTATAGTTAGTTCACCAACCAAGATATCAAAGAAAGGGATGAGTAGTACTAGAGTAACGAATCTGTCCTGAAATTCCAGTATTTGTTGTTGGTTTTAATTGTTACTTTGTTTACCATTTTTAAATCAGACATCCTTGTACAAGAATATGTAAAATTTGGATCCTTGGACACATATTTGAAAAAGAACAAAAACGTCATCAATATCTTGTGGAAGCTCGAAGTAGCCAAACAGTTGGCATTAGCCATGCATTTTCTGGTAAGTAGTTTATTCGCCAGTTTTGTTAATGGCTGAATTCAAATGTTTCCGGCTAATACATGTAGAATGGCTGAGCTATTACGCTATTACATGAAACTCTCGAGGGTATTTGAAGATAGGCTAGGCATGTACCAGATAGTGGACAGACAAGGACAGATCTTTGTATCTTGCACAAAGTGCAATTTAATTTCCCATTCTTTTTTAATGCTTTGTGTTTTAGTGTGAAATAAAGACATATTTCCAGTAATAATTTCCCCCCCGCCCTCTCCCTCCCCTCAGGAATCTAACCTTTCTGGTTTTCCCACCTCAGCCCATGATGTTGGACATAAACTATTTCCTGGTAGTGTTAGTAGTTAACCACTGGGAAGGGAAGCCATTGTACTGTTCAAACTGCTAGTACATTCTTTTTGTGCATTAGATCCCAACATTACAGTCTGTTTGATTCAACATAAAGTCTGTTATTCGAGACAAGATGTGTGATTAGATGAATCTTCACTTTAACAGAGCTTAAATGTTCTTGTATTCATTTTAAATGGATCATACTGATGGATCAGTATTCTTCAGAGTTAACGTGCATAAAATAGTTTTAAACTTGAAACTGTAGGTAAATAATTAAAATAAATGAAAATTGGCTAGAAACCATAACTCTGAGAGTAGCTGATAAAATGTCTGAGATTTTATTAATCTATGATCATTATTTTCATTGCTGATGTTTCCCTCATCCTGTAAAGTACTGGTTTTTTAATAGTTTTAAAATACCTCTTCAACTGTAAGATTTTTTTGACAGTATGTAAAACGTGCATTTCTGTTCATAGGAGGATAAAGGCCTCGTTCATGGGAATGTCTGTGCAAAAAACATCTTGCTTATCAGAGAGGAAGACAGGAAGTCTGGAAACCTTCCGTTTATAAAACTGAGTGATCCTGGAATTAGTATCACAGTTTTGCCAAGAGATAGTAAGTCTTTGTCAGCTTTCTTGTTTAATGCTTCTGACTTGAAAAATAAGTTTGGGTTGGTTTTTTTTTCTGACCACCATCTAAAGTACTTCTATTATAGTAAGTTCCTTCATCCGTCTGTCACTTCAAAATATCTGCAGTCCTAGTCAGCAGTTTCAAGTGTATCTTCTTTATCAGCAAATAGCTACAGGAAATAAAGCCACAGTTCTCCATTGTATGAGCTGTTTTTTTCCTGCTGTTCCCATTTTCAACTTTTTTTTTTTCACTGGTAGTACTATTAGGATGCTATAATGCACCATGAGTAAGTCTGTTGCATTTGCAGGTAGCTGCTGGACTTTGTATCCTGTTATTGATCAAGATTAAATTGATGTATTTTATAGCTTGAAGAAGCTTTCAGAGTTGAAAGTAAAAGCACTTTTGAAAATGCTGCCTGGCAGTTGAAAATCATCTTCAGTGCATTTCTTGGTGAATACTTGAAGCATCACCACTTGATGATGCTAAAAATACTGCACTATCATCTGCCATTGAGGCTGTTCTAATGCTTTATAAACAGTAACATTAGTTAAATGAAAAGTGTGTGCAAGGTTGTTATGATAATGAAACTGAAATAACCTTACTATTCTTTATATAGTCTTTTTAATCATTTATTATTGGTAATATTGGGGGAAATTAAGAAGTCGGAGCAAAATTATAATGTGGAAATGACGTTAAGGAAGCTTTATAACAATAGGCTCATTTTACAATAAAACTTGTGGTCCTCCACTCCGATTTATAAATAACATTTTTGTACATATTCCATAGCTTTTTCTTTTAGGCAGGAACAAAAACTTGGAAAGGTATTAAAAGCATATTACAGAAAGAAATACCTATGTAAACTAAAGTAACTGTTACTATATGAAGTACGTTATAGAATTTTCCGGTTTTATTCATCTTAACATTAAGTTTCCTTTGTGTGATTGCACAGTTCTTCTTGAGAGAATACCATGGGTTCCACCTGAATGTATTGAGAATCCCAAACAATTGAGCCTGGCCACCGACAAATGGAGTTTTGGTACTACTTTGTGGGAAATCTGCAGTGGAGGAGACAAACCTCTGAGTGCACTGGATTCTTCAAGAGTAAGTATGCGTAGGTCTGCAGTCATGAAAGTTCTTTGGATGCTTCTAATTTAAAACATCTGCTGTTGTAAATACATAATTATGTATAGTGATGTGGCCCATGACTACTGTAGGAAAAGGATGTTTTTACTCATAATGATCAGAAGTGATAATTTGAGGTTTGGTTTTATGTTGTTTGTGTTGATTTTTACAGGGACAAAGTACAGTGTTGCCTGTATTTTCTTATTCATGTTTCTGTTGCTTTGTCGCAACACTGTATCACTTTAAACAAAAAGTATTCCTAGCAATGTACATGGATTTTGATTTTGGCATTTTTCTAGTAATTGAACACCTCAAATAGCCTAAGACTTTGTGTGTTGCAGACAATTCTACTATGTAAGCTAAACCAGAAATGGTAACTTTGTCTCTAGGGGCAGGTGTTGGCGGGGAAACACATTCCATAAAAATATTATGTATTTGCTTCCTTAGTTGGAAGCAAAAAGATTATTTCCTTTATTGTGCTACAAAAAGATTTGTAGTAGTATTTTTATAAATGGACTGTTACTTTCTCACTAAGCCTGATCTGATTTCTCACATGTTATGATCAGCTCTTCCAATAAGCTCCAAGGTCTGCCTAGACCTAACTTATAGATACCTAGGTATTTCAGAAGTGGCCCTCCTTTCCTGTACTGATCCACATTCTTTTGTAATAACTCATGAAGCTTTTTACAACTAGAGGAGCTCAGCCAGGTCACAGGTGGATAGTATTTTCTGCTGGACCTGATCTAGTTGAGGTTTTAATTAAATTATCAAAAAAGGAGATACCATCTTTCCCATTATATCTGCCACCAGTAGCTGACTGGGAATTTCAGAACTGATTACATTATTCCAGTGTTGCCACATTGTCAGCTTTGGCTTTTGATATAAGTTTGGTCAGATGTACATTTGGTGAGATAACAGGTCTGGCTGCTCTGATAAGAATGTTAAGGCTTCTGCACCTCTTTGAGGTTGTATATTAAAATGGCTTTTATCTTTTTAATTCCAGAAACTACAGTTTTATGAAGATAGGCACCAGCTTCCTGCCCCCAACTGGACAGAACTAGCAAACCTTATAAACAACTGTATGGATTATGAGCCAGACTTCAGGCCTTCATTTAGAGCAATTATACGTGACCTGAATAGTTTGTTCACTCCAGGTGAGTCTGTGATACAACAAGAACGCTCCAGACAAAAAGATCCCTGATTCCTATTGTTTCATTTTCATACCGTGCGTTCCTTTTCGGTATGTTGACCCGCAACCACTCTCTGAAGCAGCCTCAGAAATCTGAATTTGTAAGGACTGTATGTTACTGCTGTTCTAGTTTGTTCTAAAATAGAACACATTAAAAGTTATGATTATCATTCAAAGCAGTTTTCTGGTTTGATTAATGTCTATCCCAAACATACTAGTCTCTTAATCAAGTATATTATGCTTGTGACTGTCTTTTTTCTCTATAAAATACATAGGTATCTTTCTTTTTCCAAGTGGCAGGTGCATATTATCACAAGCCCTTGTGAAATTTACATTTCTCCCCTCTGCAGTAGTGGAGTTGTTGCACAATAGTTGCTAAATTTGAAGTACAATAGCCTGCAAAAAAGAAAATAAGGAAATAAAAGCAAGACCCAGTATGAGTCAATTCAAGTCATTTGGCTTTTTTGTAATACATCTTTGTCTTTTACTGCAAATTATTATATAGAAATTAAGGTAGTTGTTAATATTCTACTGAGTTTGGGGTATGCCAAGCAAAGGTAGAACATGCCATGATTGTAATAAGTGTCTTTGTTCACCTATTCACTTCTCTGTGCCCCCTGTTCCCTTTCTCTCTTCCCTTCTTCCTACCCCTCAGATTACGAGCTGTTGACAGAAAGTGATATGTTGCCAAATATGAGAATTGGAGCACTTGGATTTTCTGGTGCTTTCGAAGATCGGGACCCAACACAATTCGAAGAAAGACATCTGAAGTTTTTACAGCAACTTGGCAAGGTAGGATGTTTCAAAAATCTCTAATTGACTAGGAAAGAACTATCTTTTTCAGTTGTCGTTTGACCCCGTGTACAATTATTTACACTGAAACTTCTGTTGCAGAAATTAAAAATTTCAGTAATATCTGACCACAACATGCAGTTTCTTTTGGATCTTTTTTTGGTTTCACAATATCACTCGATAGAAGAAAGGTAGCTTTCCTCTGTTGGAAGGTAGAAAGTATAATTAATCCAGTCACACCAAAAAAACTAAAATCTTTAAATATTTTTCAGTAATGCAGAGCTGCATCTGACTTTTTTTTTTTTTTAATACTTGTTATTCATTTAAAATGTCTTGCACAGATCTAGTGGGGCTGGGTTTTTTGTGCATGCATATTCTGAGAAGTCTCAATATGCAGTCCCTAAATCTTTGAGATATAGGTAGGCATTGAAATTTTTAGGCTTTAGAAATCAGCATTTGGTTACTAGTTTTGCAAGTCATTGCAACCTGGCTGTGTGAAAGCATGCCAAGACAGATGATCAAGTGCAGCTGGCAGATCCTCACCCAAGTACCATTTTTCAGGAATGGTTCCTTGTTGGTTTATGTTTTTTATTGACGTGATAGCTATATATTCCTTTGACTCCATGTACTAGCAAAAGCCAGCCTGAAAGTGAAGCAGAAAAACTATTTCTATTTGCAGGTGATTGGTTGTTGACTGCAAGCGGTAGCACAGCACAGGGAGAGGAACAGAATGGGTAGGTGATCACTGCATAAAGGCAGATGAAGAAAATATCAGGGAGGAAGGTAGAACATTGAAACAAATGAGGGAAGAAGCACCAAGAAACAGACGAGAATTAAGAACCAAGAGGAACCTAAATGCAGGGGGTTTTGCACCTGCAGGTAAAGCAGTATCCCAACTGACAGTTTGGAAGTGCAAGTGGAAATTTGTGAAGAAGAGGAAGAAAATGAATGGACATTACCCCCTCTCCTTGGCCTCCTTTACTCACATGCTGTTTGCTTCTTTATAGAACTGTTACTATGATCCTACACTCTTTCTTTCTCAAGGAAGTTTTGTAGCATTTCACTTAATTGTGGTCACCTTAAATGCTGATACAGTGAGCACTGAAGCAGTATGAACAAGCATTAAGGAAGAGACAATGATGTGGACTTGTTTTTAATTCAAGTATTTCCATTTGTGATCTAGGGAAATTTTGGCAGTGTTGAAATGTGCCGGTATGACCCCCTGCAGGATAACACTGGGGAGGTGGTGGCTGTGAAAAAGCTGCAGCATAGCACAGAAGAGCACCTTAGGGACTTTGAAAGAGAAATTGAAATACTTAAATCTCTGCAGCACGATAACATCGTTAAATACAAAGGAGTATGCTACAGTGCAGGTATGTACTATGTTGAATATACCTTCAAGTGTACATCTAAGTAAGCATACTGAGAAATTCAGAGAGGTGTTTATGAAAGTCACTAACTGGTCATAACTTTACCAGAACTTAGAGAGTAGAAACCAAAGGAAGCAGTGTCTGTTGTGTACCATTCAGCACAACATGGACATTTTATTCAGTCAGCTTATTGCATAATTTGATTGATTTAGAGAAAGTACGATTTTGACTACTTACCCAGTTCCTTTATCATAAAGCACAAAAGTCTTCCTAGAAAGAAGTATTTAGGATTAAGTTGGAAAACGCAACCATTTTGTAACTGTTACTGTTTTTTGCTCAATATAATGTCCCAAGCTGGATATTACTAATTGTTGTACAGCCTATATGGTAAAAGACTAGACAGGAGAAAGTTTCAGAAACAGATGCGTTTGAGTGAATTGTTGATGCTGTTGAAGTTGATGAATGAAAACATTGGTTCTGCTCAGGATCTTGCTGTAAAACAAAGGCTATTGGGTTCAAAATCAAACTAAGTTTTTAAAGATGGTAAAATTGCTGACCAGTTGATGTTAGTTGCCATTCTGAGTTTCAGTTCAGCAATGAGAAGGAGTTACATAAAGACAGATATACACGTGGCAGTTTTGCTTTGATTTAGGAATAGTAGCTAAACTATTGATGAAACAATCCTGATTAGTGATGCTCTGTATATCAAGCATATCCACATTATTGTTTTATTTAAATAAATGGCATTTCCTGAACAAATGCAGTCAACTATTATATGAAAAATTGCATAGTGACATATGTATAATAAATTAGGTTTTTGCTATTAAGACTATTTTCTATTACTTTTATTCATATACATTTGTAAATATATTTCAAAACTTGTTATTGGAAAATGACAGAAAAATTAAGTGTGTTCTTTGTTGTTGTTTTACAAGGTCGTAGGAATCTAAGGTTAATTATGGAATATTTACCGTATGGAAGTTTACGAGATTATCTGCAGAAACATAAGGAGAGGCTGGACCACAAGAAGCTTTTGCTGTATGCATCTCAGATATGCAAGGTCGGAAATTGTAGATGATTGATATCTTTCAACAAATTTTTATCTCTTTGGTCTTATTCGCCTTAAAACAACCATCATTGGCTATTTTGGTGTATCTTTTATAATACTGTTGGGCTGCTAGCACCACATAACCCTAAAAAACTTAACAGCACATGTTCACGTACTCAAGAACTGAACAAACTTCTGAGTATCTTAATACAGGATGCTGAGACTGGCTGGTCTCCTGATTGAGGCGTAATATACTGCATTTGTTGTTGTATATTTTATAGCTTGCTTAGCTGATATTTCTTTCAGAAGAATTAAAATCTCTTTTCACCCTAATGAGAGCTGAGGTAAAATATACTCGCCCAGGCAAACTGTTTGTACCATATTATAACCGATTTTTCAAATCTTGGACATTCAACTATAAAAGCACTATAACAGCATGTATATGTTCAAGAAGTTTACTTTAAAATATAAATAATATTAGCTAATTTAGCAGAAAGAGCAAAGATACCCAGTTTCTGTATGAAGAACTAGAGGCCACAGAAGTGCCAAAGCTGCAATAAATTATTTGCTAGTCTCAGTGGTTGGTACTGAACATCTTTCACAAAATTCTGAAAAGGGAGACAAACATCTAATCTTTATTGTGATATCTCATTTCCTCAGAAAGAGGGCTTACGCCTACCTTGGTTTTACTTTGTTATTATGCTTTAGATACAAGGAACTATGGACACTTTAGATTTCATTGCATGTTCGGTAGTTCTGGGAAAGAAAAAAAAAAAAGGTGAGGGGGGGCGCGGCATGAGGAGAGAAAAGAGGGGGGAAAAAAAAACCCCAACAAAAAAAAGACAGCCCCCTACACCCTCAAGGCATGTATCAGAAATACTTTTTAATTCCTTTCGCCAATACCCACATCAAAGATGTGGAAACAGCAGGTTATTTAACATTGAGTATTCTTCAGGGTATGTAACTCACACGTACTGTTATGTCTGGTAATGTGCCCTGCCACATTCAGAGCAGAAGACTTTTCTTCTGCAATATCTGCAGAAACCGCCTGAGAATAATCGGGCAGTAGAGTCTCTGCAGGAGCTGAGATCTTCTCCAGGTAGTGCACAGAGCTTGATAGTTCCCTGCTTGAAACTGGACTCATTCAAGTAAACCTTTTAGAACCTGGGACACGTACAGAAGGGTGCTGCATGCACCTATAAAGCTGATCTTACCTATTCATGTGCTTCACTTGAAGCGAGGATATGTGCGTAGTCTCCAGCAAAACCTCCTTCATGGGCAAGCAATGTGCTATGAGGTTGGAAAACAGAAAATGTTCCCACATCTGTGGGAAGTGTCAGTCTTTTCACAGAGAGGAAGGATTGAACGTGTGACCACCTACTCAAAGAGGGTTAAAAAGCCCTCTGATCTGTGTCTCCAAAACCAGAAGTCATCCTCTAGTAACAGGCATAAGAAATTCTCTCACTATTGTTTCTGCAACAAAACTCTCAGTGCTGGTAAGTCATTGAAAACAATCATCCTTCAGGCAAAGAGTTGGAAGAGTCTAACACTTGGCACCACCTAGGAGGATGGTGACAGTGAATCTTTCATAGAGTAAAGAAGCAACAAGGATTTTTGAACACACAAAGTCTGCAGCCACTTACCTGTTTTATTCTGTGGCCATCTCAGCCTACTACCTGAAGGGTTGTGACGTGCCTGTCCTGTTCATTTTTGTCAGAAGCTGTGAAGCTTGCATATATATGTCTTCAGGCCTTATCCAAAGCTTTATCCAATGCCTGAAGGAACAGTAGTGACAACATATCTCAGGACCCTGGTCTCTGAGACAGAGGTATCTGATGGAGGATTGGAAAGTGGATTTTCACCTTTGCAGACAGTGCAAGTATTGGCAGGAAACTCTGGGAAAGGAATTGTATTCAGAAGGTACAAAGAAAAAGGTTCTTAATGTGTGTGTGTGTGTGTACGTACGCATATATAAAAGAAGCACTGAGATATTACAGGTCTTCAGGATGATCATGAAAAAAATCAAAACTCCTCAGAGAATTACAAATGTTCGAGCACACCAATTTTGGTAACAATCTGTGTTTGGTTTTAACTTTGACATTAATTCATTTCTTCAGCGGAAGCGCAGCTACTTAATGGTATTTCCCTGTTGTGTTTGTGAACTTTTCACCTAGGGCATGGAGTATCTGGGTACGAAAAGATACGTTCACCGGGATTTAGCAACCAGAAATATCTTAGTTGAGAATGAGAACCGAGTTAAAATTGGAGATTTTGGCTTGACAAAAGTCTTGCCACAAGACAAGGAATACTACAAAGTGAAAGAACCTGGTGAAAGCCCTATATTTTGGTAAGTCGTCCTTTGGTATATGAAATCATTGCATGTTTTCAGTTTTTGCAGTTTCAGACAATTGTTTTGCACATTATGGAATTTTTAAGTGCAAACTCCAAGTCGGTTGCCCATCATTGTCAAAGTCACATGCCTGATGTTTGACTTTACAGAACAGCATGTAACTGTAGAACTTTTAAACAGATTTTCAAAAAAAATCCCTCTAAATATTACCAAAATATTTAAAAGAAATAGAATGCAACAGGAAAGATACTCAAAGATAAAAGAAATCTGAAAGGACGATTATCCGGGATGCTTTGGAAATTTTTGACCTTTCAGTTCCCTAAACACTGGTTGTTTGTATTTGCTACCTGAGATCTGTTGTATAGAACCTGTGTTGACCAAGTGGAGTTAAATGCCTCAGGCTATAATTAGGAAGGATAAAGTGCTGGGTTTAGTATTTGGGGACATGTCTGTATTTGGGCATTGAGCTTCCAGAGGAGGTCTAAGTTGCTCCAAAATGCAGTAAAGCTCCCAATGAGGTGCATTTAGCTTGGAAAGGAAAAGAATACTCTGTGTAGCCTGTGGGAGACTAAAAGATTATGAAATTAAAATTGGTAGACTGTATTCAGAATACAAAATATATACTTCAGTTCTGTTCTATAAAGATGGAGAAATACCTTAGAAAATACACTGGCAAATAACTATGATAAAAAACATTTTATGTCCTGGTAGCAAAAGAAAATGCCATTCTGTGCACATGTTTATAGTCTATATTTTAGTCTGCCTTAGGCACTGTAACAGTGTCATATGTAAAGAATAAATAAAAAAAATGGCAGTTTAGTAGATGTTATTGTGAGCTGTAAAATTTAAGTCCAGAAGTACCTGGTACACAGTTCAAGGCTTACTGAACATGATGGAAGAAGGATGCTTTCTGGCTATAATCCTCTCTCTTTCCAGGCCTTATCGCATCAAAATCTTGTTTATTCGAACCACAGATAAGAAAATTATCTACAACTTCGTTGGGAAAAACCAAACTTGAATATAGTCATTACTAACTGTGTTTGCTTAAAGTGGTTTGTGTTTTCAATGCCAATTAACTATTATTAAAAGAATAGTTACTAGTGAAGGCAGTGGAAGAAAATGAGAATGTGCTAACACCTATGAACAAAGAACACTTATTCGTGGGGGGAAAAAAATCAGTCTTATTAAAATAAATATCTTCAAAGCCAAAAAGATATATGTTACACAGAACAATATTGCTTTTACCATGTGTTGCAGGTATGCTCCAGAATCTCTGACAGAAAGCAAATTTTCTGTGGCCTCAGATGTGTGGAGTTTTGGTGTGGTCTTATATGAACTCTTCACATATATTGACAAGAGCAAAAGCCCACCAGCTGTAAGTACACAGTTAATGGTTCTGAGAGGTTTTTTTTTATTTGTTTATTTAAGTTTTTTAAAAGATACAGATTGTCCCTACACCTAAATAGGTTGATTAATTATACATTGTTTCCCCAACTTTGGCCATTTTCACATTCTACCAACAGTTGTTTCACATTTTAATGTCAAGGATCATCGAAGAAATTTATGTAGCATTGGAGGAAAATACTTTCTTTATGGTGTACTTAGAAATTATTTTCCATTAATAGTACTTTCTCATTTACTTTTGATCTCTGGCAGTTTGAGTGAGATTTTAATCTACTTTTTGGGTTATGTTGATTTTTGGATAGCAAGATTTAACTAAGTCATTTTTGTTGGCTTTACTTACGGTGCTGTTTCTGGCCTGTAGTTACTGATTAATCCTGTTAATTTTTTTTTGTTTGTTTTTTTAATACATAGGTATGATATTATGCGTGTTCTGTTTGATTGGGATTTTTCAAAGCATCAGGATCTTGTTTTAATGTTTCTGGGAGCTCTTTAAAATTATCTGTGAGGTTCATCCTTTTTAAAACTAGTTACTCATCAGATGATGATCAACATTTTTTTCAGAAGATTTTTCACATACTGCTTTAAGTTTTGTATGTATTTTTATCCACACACACAAAATGTGTGATTTTTCTTATATTTTCTGGACTTGTAATTTATAATTTTATCGTTGTTATATACTATTGTATTTATTATGATTTATTCATTATTATTTATTCTTCGCATAAGTATTTTCCCTTGGTAAGAATATTGCAGCATCTTTTTTTCCTTTAAAAATTATTTGACAGTGGCCTTCTGTTTCAGGAATTCATGCGAATGATTGGCAATGATAAGCAAGGACAGATGATTGTATTTCATTTGATAGAGCTTTTGAAGAATAATGGACGACTACCGAGACCAGATGGATGTCCTGATGAGGTGAAGTATTGTATTAATATGTTACTGTAGTCTGGAAGGTGCTCCGTCAGGGTGAGTACCTGGTAAATGCAAAACTTGTGTTTCATTTTGCTTGGACTACCGAAGCGTTTATACAAGCAGAATGGATGTGCTGTTATTTTATCAGTTGCTTGGTGAGTATAATCACATTTCTTTACTGATTCTTTAGATTGCATTCCCTCAGGAGCCTAGAATGTGCTCTTTCTAAATATAGCAAATAGGATTATTATGACTGACGGGGGCACTCAGGCTTCTATTGCAAAAATATAAATGTATTAAGGCAATGAGATTAGTATATAGAACTTCTTCCACGAAAGTTCCATATGGAGATCCTTGTTCAAAGCGGTGAACTGTGGATTCTTTTGAAGTCTAACATTTAGCAGAAGTATCTTAATATCTATGTAAGTTTTTCACATTTAATTCCAAGATTTAAAGAACTCTTTATTTTGGTTATTTTCCTTTTCTTGATCTTCCCTCCTCAAACATAGGAATACCCATGTTTATCATGTATATTATTCACTGTCAAACATTCTCAAGCTGATAGCTACCTGCAAACTGTAAGCACAGTTAAGTATATGAATCATATTTTGTATGTTCAGGGCCTTCAGATTAGTACTCCTGTTCTTCACAGATACTGAAGTGTGTATGTATGTAAAGCGATCCTCAGAGCACACAAACTAATTCAGTGTTCTTTTGGTTTTGCTAATACTCCAGACATTTTAAAAAATACTTCTAATTCTTGTAGTTTTCTCTTCTTCAGAGTAGGGTGCACTTCATCTTGAGTCAAACTGGTAGGGCTGGGTAGGTGAATCAATAGGGAAGGAAAATAAGTAAAATAGTTATTCTTCTTAACATGTGTAACTTCCAGCTCAGATCAATTGTTGCATCCCTTTAAAGTCAAGCACACTCGGCAATAATTTGAGAAATAATCCGTTCAAAACTGGAGACAGAGTAGAGTTCAGGGTCCAGTGGTCTAGCAGAGAAGAGAAGGAATGGTAGAGGTATGGCAGGGAAGCCATAGGGGAAGAAATAGTTTAGAGGGAATCAAAAGAGAAGTCTCTGAAGTAACTTTTCTTGCATTGTATGTGTGAGTATAACAAGTGTTGAATTACAAAGTCTGGCTTTTTGTAGATAATCTGAATGTCATTTGTATAGGATAATAATCTGTTTTACTGAAACTGTATCTGAACTAATGCAAAGGTTTCAATGTCTGACATTTCTTCAGATATCAAAGCAAGATGGAAATGTCTCTCTTGTCAGAAACTCTTCCCATTTTCATCCTAAAAGGCCACTTTTCACAGATATTGAATCTTCCAGATGTCTGTAGCTCACAAGTGGCTTGAGACTTGGGTCTAAAGCAGCTTGGTCAATGCAGGAGCTTCGGATTTGCTGGAAAATAAGGAACTGATGATAACTTTTTTCCTGGCAGCCATGCAGGTTGTTCTTAAGCGACATGTTAAAAAAATGATTGGAAGTATGATAAATTGTTAATAATTGTCTGGGTTAAATTAGTGAGAAGAGGACAGGTGAAGAGCATGGCAAGTTGTTTTGTGACCAGGTATCAGGTACACATCTGGGAAAGAGTGAACTGTTTCCAAGTGCCTATCGTAATGGAAGTATCTTCCAAAAGTCATTTAAATCTAATTCTAGAAGTGGGTCCAGTTTGCACAGTAACTTTTCTAGCTTATTTCTGATTATGTATAAAGAATAATTAAGAATTTAGTATACAAATGTAGAGAAGTGTGTGTTAACGTTACAAGGAAAGCTTAATTTAGTATTGCTGTCTTTGTAAATCTGATTTTTGGTCAGACTTGTAAAGCATTTGTCATTTTAAACATTTTTGAGCTTTGCAAAATATAAGAGCAAGGAAGATAAACACTTCATAAAATAACATAAGTATCTTAAAAGTTTCAAAAACTAGCTGAGTGAATTTCCATACTAACTTTAAAAAAGCCCAAAACCTCCTCTTATAATAAGAGCTTTAGCAGAACTAGTGGTCCTCACTTCTTGCTGTCATTGGGATCAAGCAGATAAACTGATTGGTATATAGCAAGACTTCAGGCACACTCTTTGTGCCACTGTTGCTTGGAAGCCTAAGGTTAAGTTAGATGGTCTTTGGACCAGTTCAAAGTAGCTATCAACTATTTGTAGCATCTGTTTACCTAATACTGATTTTCTTTGTTTCTTCTCCAGATTTATGCTATCATGAAAGAATGCTGGAACAATAATGTTACCCAGCGTCCCACCTTTAGGGATCTCGCTCAGCGAGTGGATCATATAAGGGATAACATGGGCGGATGAGAAAACTGTCCCCCTTCACAGGATGTGTTGGAATGCAGAACCAAATGTACTTGGTTTGCTGTGTATAATTGACATATGTACACATGTGCATTTTACCTTTGCTGGAAGTAAAATCTGTGTGGCAAATACCCTCTCTCAATCTGCATACTGGGGAATCCTGCTGGTTTTCTTTATCAGGATATATTTGTTACTATGAGAACATGCTGAAATTTTCAATAGGGAGAGAAATTATTTTTCTAAGTAAAATAATCTAATATATGGTCAGTCTACAACACCATTATTTGCCTTACTTGGCAATGCAAAAAAGAGGTGACTTAAAATGTGTTGAGATTAAGAGATGAAAAGACAGTGTATTTCCTTGTTGAAACAGAGATGCACGGAAGAGACTTCCAGTCTTTTCATACTGAGTGTGTGGTCACTTGGCTCCCTGTTTTGTCTGTTGCACAAGGGCTTGTGTTTGTTAATACAGGTTTATAATTTTTTCATTGTTGATGCAGAAATGGCTTCTGTATAACAAAATAGAAGTGGTTATGTAACCCCGAAACTTCTAATGTGCCTGTCTGAATCCATTCTCAGCCAGCAATATATGCAAAGAGATGTAATGGGCTGTGTGACGTACTGTATTTTGAGGGAAAGGGAGCAAATTGTTCTTAATTTGGAGAGCCAGAAAACCTACTCATCGATATGAAAATTTTAACTTAAAATGGAAAAGCAAACATGTTATCCAGTTTTTCTTACACTTCTTTTCCTCTGAGTACTATTAGATTCCCTTTATATAATTGAAGATGCAGTGATAACAAGTAGAAATGAAGCCATTTTATACAAGGCAGTGTCTTCACTTTGTTTCTGAATATGAAAAAGCTAAACATACTGCTTTTAAATGCTGCTCTTTTATTCTTTCCATCTTTGTAATTTTCATGCAGTCATAAGTGTATCTATAACTTTGAAACTTTTTAAAGCAGAATTAAAAATGTAGAAAATGCCCTCCATTTCACAGTTCCTCGCTTTGCTGTTAAGATGATCACCGTATACCTTCCTTCCAGTACAGAAAAAGGAATGCTTATGGCCCAGTATCTGACACGGCCAGTCACAACGACGTCTAGTCTATTTTGTAACGAAGTGGCTCAAGTTACCTCCTATTTCTTTCTGTGATGATACCCAACCTAAGACTATTTGGAAGGAAGAATTACAATTGCAATTGCTCCACACTCAGCAGGGGGCAAGGACATGATCCCAGTTACTGAGAACTGGAAGGAGATCAGAGCTACCTGAACAGATTACTTATGCTGTATCATTAGACTTTTGAAATAAGCCTAACAAAAATTTATGGACAAGACAACTCTTCGGTTTTGCCTTCAGGCATGAAACTTGGGGATAATCTCGTATCACAAAGCAGTAGCAGTTGCAGGTTTTGTTTATTTTTAGTTCAAATAATCTTTTTTTTTTGTTTTTACTTATTCTTAAGCATTATTGTTTGCAAAGTACAATGCTTGTTCTTCTTGGACTTTTGCTGAGAGAAGTTCAATTATGGGGATATACAGCTTGGCAAACTGACCTGACATCCATTTTGTATTTAAAATTAAATGTTCATTTTTAAAATCTGTGGCAGTGACTCAGTGAAGCAGAGGAGTTACTTTCACTATGGGGCCTCCTTAAGATTTGTGGTTAACTATATCCATCTTATCAGAAGTTTAAGTACCTCAACTTTAAAAAATACCAAAAAAAAAACCAACCCCCAACCCTTACTTGGTGTAACATAGTGCCAGTATAGCAGTGTTTTGTACCACTATGGTGTTTCTCTCCTGGCATCACTCATACAAAATTATGATTTTTATAATAGGGACATTTCTAAATAAGGAAGGCAGCATCAGCCCTCTTTCTGCCCACTGCATTTAGTAATGCTTCTGTTGGATTTCTTGCCACCAAGCACTTGCATTGTTAATTTTTTAAACTACTTTCATAATCAGTTTTTAAGCTGCAGATAACTTTTAAAGTGCTTTGTTCAATTTAACATCTGTTTTCTCCATTTCTATACATTGCTTTGAAGATTTAAAATTTTGTGCAAAAGATGCCTTTGCATTTGTAGTCTCAATTTTGTGTGCGTATTTTTTGTAACAAAAGAAGATAAAGCTTTAAAGCATTGAAACAGCATTTTAGCTGGGATAACATATGCAGGAATTGTCTAAAATTTGCAGTGTATGACACTCAGTAGCTAACTGGTTTCCAATATATAGTAGACTAAACATAATTTATGTAAAAATCTCAGGGAAGTTTGTGTAATGCAATGAAGAGATCTTCCAGTCTGATATTTTTTTCAAGTGAATAAAAAGTCTTTTTCTTGTTCTACTACAGTATGACTGATTACCTAGTCTATTTGATTGCATAAATATAGTGTTGAACTCAAGGATAATTTTTAAGTGTCTTGTGGAATTTTTTTTTTTACTTTAATACTTTATAATTTTTAGAGAAAGCCATATCTTTACACTGCAGTATAATTTTGTACCGTTGGTCAGGAACATACAGTTTTTTGTAACAAGTCTGTGCAAAGGGCTTGATTGTTCAGGATGAGTATCCTTAGCTGGGTGAATAGGACCAAGTAGTGCTTAGGACTCTCAGGGGATGTGTGATCATCTGCAGTGTCAATGTTTGGGTCCTGGAGCAGACCGAATGGTTTTCTCAAAAAGCTGTTGAGGAGGTAAATCCAGTGATTTTGCTGAATTTGCTACTGCCAATTATAGTAACCATTTTAAAAAGCAAACAAAAAACACTGCATTTCGAA
>VXBH01008173.1:163931-192576 GCA_013400035.1 Rynchops niger
CCCTCCCTCCCCGTCCCAGCTTTGCCCGCCTGTGGTCAAGTACCAGTTGCCGATGCCCCCTCGAGTGGCTCTTAAAATGTGGAAGACTTCGGCTGTTTTTTCCCTCGCAGGTCTAGAATCTGCGTACCTACTCCTGCATCCTAAAAATGTTGGGTGAAGTAAAAGGACAGGAGCAAGTGAAGTAAAATAAGAGCGCTTCCACGGAACTACTTAAGCTGTGGACAGTTGAGGTGGGATTTAAAAGCCTGAATTCCTCTCGGGTTCAAGTTTGTTGTTCTGGACGCCTACGTTCAGTGGCAGCCGCCAGCACCCAAGTGTCAGAGAGGCCTCGGCTCCGACACGGCTGCCCTGGGGATGCGGAGCTCCACGGAGCTCCACACCAGCATGGTTCACCAGCAGCCCTCAGCAGGCTCTGGCCGACAAGGGTGGCATTCTTCGGACTCACCAAGCGGAACTATGCGCCCTGTGAAAATAAATTTTGCTTTTGGTGTCGGTTTGGGGTTTTTTGAGCACAACAGGACAAGAAGTGGCTGCTGTACCTTCTTATAAACAGTCCTACTGTGGAAAAACAAAATTTAATCTCTCTAAAAATACAGTGAAGCTTTGTCTACAGATCCTTTTGCATGAGGGCTGTGCTTTCTATCCGCTGGGTACTGTCAACGTATAGAGAAAAACCCTCAGAACTCAATCTAGGAGAGCAGAAAGAAGACGTGCATCCACAGCGTAGTGTACAAAGGTGAATGATTCATCCGTGTGGGCAGAGGAGACGCAGACTCCAATCACCTGTTCAAGGAAGACTGGGGTGTTTTATGCTGACCGGGATCTAGGAGGCCATGGAGGACTAGAATAGTGGGCAACCTCCAAAGTTGTCTTTACGTGGACTTTCTTTTTGGTTCAGTCTTAAATGTTTTGGATAATGGTACCACTTCAACAGAAGACACTAACTATAATCCAGGCTATTACTAGGATGCAATCCACAGAGGTGGAGGCTTCCAGGCCAAAGTTCCTGAAGAACAAAACCTCGATGTCTTTCTCTGTCAGTTGAAGTCTTAACTGCTATTCTGTTACAGACAAGTTGTGCTGGGATAATCACAACTTCGATTTTTAAAGAGAGCAGGAGCTTGACCTTGTTGGTGTTGTCGACTTTTTCTGAAAGACCCACCACATCAGCTGAACTTACCCGTGGACTGTAAGTAGTATGCTAGGCAAGGGAATTGTTTTCAGGGACTGGAAAGCTGTAGTTGTGTGCATGAGCATTACCAGGACTTTCGGGGCAATAACGAAGGTGCCTCCCCACTACTGGACACAGTCTTTAAAAGCAACAAAATATTGGGTATGCCTTTCTCAGAGTTTTTCACCAGGTAATTTACAGAGAGGTCCCCAGATAGCAGGCTGATTCGTCAATCTACACAACAATTTGTGTCTCCACAATTGCGTCACAATTTGTGACTCTCCACAGGCTTTAGTTTCAAATTTAACTGGACCATCAGTTACTGTGGCACCACATCTAACTCTCCCTAAGCAAAGGCAGGCATTATGATGGCCACCTTCAGGGTTTTTTGTAAGAACCTAATTTTTTTCAACTGTCTGAAGTATGTAACTTCTGACTACAGGTGCTTAATGCAAGAGCTCAAACTGGAAAACAAACAGTTCAAACCAGTTTTTCTGACCTCACCTGCTCCTTCATCAGAGCTACTGAATGTGAGAGACAATACTTTCTGTGCTTTCCATCGTGCTTGTTGGTAGGTGATAGAGCACAAGTTGTCAAAGAGGCCTTGGAGGGAATGTCTTTTCAAGACATTCATAATTCCTCAGGGGAGCCCACAGTGCAGCACTCTTCATCACTCTTCTTGTTGAAAAGCATAGGCTACGCATGCTGTCTTGCTAGGATTAAAGACTGCAGCAACAGGCAGCAAGTTAATGAGTTTTATTAAGGATCATATCTGAATGAGCTGGCAGTAGCTTGACATTGTTTAATGTTACTATACTTAATGCAGTTTCACTAGTAGGGTGTACACTGAGTATTTTTCCTCCAGACATATTTTAGCAGTATTGCCTTTTGACTACATCTGCTGTGATATGAATAGTAGGTTATAAAGAAACTTACTATGTTAGTCATATAACTTTAAATCATACAGGACTTTATACAGGAAAGCCTAACTGGCAATCTCTTAGTAATTTGGCATGAATTTAAATCAGGTCAGAGGCAAGGTTTGTTTATCTGTTCATCACAGCTAGAAAAACTATTCAAAACAATACACACAGAAGAAAATAAATAATTTAAGTACAACCAATCTGAAGTAACTATTCACCTTCTTACTGTTTGTATAATAAAGAACAGACAACAGCAAAAGAAATAAAACTCCATTCGTGATCTCTAGGCTCTTGCAAAATAGATATATCCGATGTACTTGTCTCAATACAAGTATTTTGTATTTTTTAGTTTCTGAAAATAAGGTAAAGATGATTGTACTGTTTCCCTCCCTTGCAATAAATTTTGGTTCTGTTGGCCAATAGCAATCAAAGTTTATAGAAGGCAGAGGAGGTTTAATGAAAACAGGTGGCTAAATAAAGACAACAGCTTTTAACATTACCTTGATAGCCTTGAATACCTTGAATGAAAGGCTTATTCACATGTTAAATGTCAGACAGTCTGCTCAGAAGATCAGAAGTAGGACAGAAACGCACAGGCTTCATTAGTTTTTTTTCAGAGGTTTTAATTTCAAATTCATGCAATTCACTGCTGCAAGAACTACTTAGTCTTTGAAAGTTGCCCAAGCATGAATTTAAAATATTTCTTAAGTTTCCTTATTAGTAGACAGGGTTCTGCAAGAAATGTGGAATACCACTGCATGCATGTGATTGGTGAATAAGTACCACTGGTATCCAGCTACCTTATGTAGGGCTTCATCAGAAGATGATCATGGGTTTCGGAAAGCCAATAGTTAAAATAGTTAAAAAATTAAGACATCCAAGCATTTTTATATTCTCAGTCTGGAGAAGGCTCCAGGGAGACCTTATAACGGCCTTCCAGTACCTAAAGGGGGCTACAGGAAGGATGACTCTTTATCAGGGACTGTAATGACAGGACACAGGGTAACAGCCTCAGACTGAAAGAAAGTAGATTCAGATTGGATATCAGGAAGCAATTCTTTACTGTGAGGGTGGTGAGGCACTGGAACAGGTTGCCCAGGGAAGCTGTCGATGCCTTGTCCCTGGAAGTGTTCAAGACCAGACTGTATGGCGCTTTGAGCAGCCTGGTCTAGTGTGAGATGTCCCTGCCCAGGGCAGGGGGGTTGGAACTAGATGATCTTTAAGATCCCTTCCAACCTGAACCATTCTGTGATTCTATGATATAATTAATTCCAAGACTGATAAAGCAATTAAATAATAATGCAGAAATTATCTTGTTTGGGTACGTCCACCTAAGTGGACCCTCCCCTTCTTCTTTTAAAAGCAGTGATATGGAGTCATAAAATAACTTCAAAACATTTAGGAAGGGGCTGGCAAGAATTAACTTTCCCTACCATGAGAAAGGTTAAGAAGAGTTAAATCATTCATCGAAGGAACAAAGGAAAAGGCCCAATCTGTCTGCCCTGCCCCCCCGAAGTAACTTCACTTGTTTCTCAACAATACTCATGTATCCTCTCAAAACCTGATTAAAAGAGAAGTGTGGGGCAGTCATGGTTCGCAAGCTGCATGCGCTGTCTTGGATTCTAAAGACGACATATCCATAAGGAGAACACAAAGAGTTTAATTTTGACATCCTAATCATGACTGACTTCTCACTTTCCCGGAAGAATCCTGTTCTGAGTGACACTGATTCAGGATGCATGACTATCAGACCTTATGACCAGAAAAAACCAACAGGATTAAGGTGGTAAGAGTAGTGCCCTCAGGTCAGAACAAGCTCCCCCTGCAGTTATTCTCATTCTCTTCCACAGTGATTCATGAAAAACAAAGACAGTTGCTGTAATATATTAAAGTAAGTCTTACAGCTGAAGCCAGCTGAGCACCAATGACAGAAGAGAGCAGGATATTTTAGGTGTTTTATTTATTTATTTCTATGAGTACAACGGGTATGATGATTACGGGCAACTTGCGCCGTAAACATCTATTTTCCTGAAGTAGACCCTGTCAAAGGTAAGTTTTCCTGCTTTCTTTCATTGTTCTCAGAAGGAAATAATACAGTTCAACTGCTCTGTAGCTGCATATCTATGTGACAGATATGACCAGGCTTGGCACATGCAAGCATTTTGATTAACACACTGGCAGTAGAATAAATAATCCCTAACAAAGAATGAGCATCTTCAAAACAAAATTATGTATTTATCACAAAAAAAGCAAAGCCAATAGTAAAAAATGCAGTAAAGGTGACTAACCCTTAACTTCTTGACAATCTTTGGCACATTCTATGTAGCCCATTTAAATAAATTTCTGGGTTTGGCATGAGGCTGTCCTGCTTAGAGCCTGTCACTTTTCCCTTATAAATTTGGTAATTTTCAACAATTACTTCGTGAAATTTACTCACTGTGTAACACTGAATCATACTCGCCCCACTGGTGTCACTTTTTAGTGTGGAGTCTTTAGTGTGGATTAACATTGATCTAAGTTTAACCTTTGGGAGAAAAAAAACTTCAAATATAGCTAGGATGAAGCAATAAATTGCTATCCTATTATCTTCTAAAACTGCTGTCAGGGTCATTATTTTGCTTAGCCTGCTTGCTTGCTTTAACACCGCCTTTTGATCCAACACCATAACCAGCAATCTATTGCAAACACACAGATATTCATTCCTAATTCACAGTGAACAGGATTAGGGTATTTCCTAATTTTCTAGGATTTGTAAGTAAAACTGCTCACTTGCCAAAATGGCTTTCATATTTTTAGAAGGTGGGTTAAAAGGCACAGGTGCTGACACACAAATACCAAAACAAGCTGGTTTAATTGTTTTTCTTTCTTGGAAGAAAGAGGATCAATATATGACAGAGGTCAAAACATAAAAGGCTATTATAACTTCTTCAAAATTAAAGCAAGGTGGACTTCAGAACTTGGAGGAAAGGGAGCAGATGACCTGTTATTCAAAGCAAAACAGGTAAGCAGGGATGTATAAGTCCTAAGTGTAGTACATAATATAGCAGCAAGTGGTGAGGGATTCTGTTACAGGACAGGCAGAAAATATGAGGTGGTCTTGGGCTGCATTTTGTGAGCTCACAGAATATGGGTAGCACCATAGGCTGAGTTGAGGCATGCCTTCCAAGCCAATTAAAATCAATGCCTTAAATCCTAAACGGCCAAAGTGTAAACCAAGCTATTATAACCCATCTTATCACTCTGCACATTAAAATACGTAACATTTGACATCTGTTATAGATTGTATGCATTGTTAACACACAATGACAGAACCAATTACAGAAGTGATTGAATGCGGAAGTGAATGCACTTTCAGAAATGAGTCTTACACATCTATGGAAACTGTGCTATTAATTTATTCCATGTCGAGAAGCTTTTGTTTTATTACATATTCACTTGTCTTACTGTAACAATATTCTGATTTTAGTCAAGTCGTCTTAAAAAACAGATTCAGGGCATTATCTCCAGCCAGAACTTAATTTTTAAATCAACAAATTGTCGATACAGACTTAGGCTTAATTCACTACTGGATGCTTTTTGAGCATTTGTTTTTTGTTCTGCAATTAGGCTAATGCTAGAAGACTTTCCATCCAAAACACAAAATAATCTGGTTCTAAACAAGATTTCCAATACAGAAAGATGCATTTGTTTGCCAAGCGTAACATCAGAATACTAAAATATACTAAAATTATATTCTCAGTATGTAACATGCTAGAGTCAAGGCATGCAAAAAATCCCTCAGTTTTTCAGTACTTGCAAGGCCCCTTGGATCTACCAATTACAAAAACACATTAATAATTTTACTTGCTGTTAGCCTAAGTTAATATTCATCTTAGTAGTGAAACTCTGATTTCATGTAAACAAATTATCCTGAGTTTCAGAATGTCAAACAAGCATGAAAAAGATTCAGGAAATAGCTACATAATTTGTTTTCTCTTTTTGAGAAATTATCTCTGCTCATACTTTAATACAGTTTTTCTTAAGAGTAAAACACACAGTTAGCAAGTGACGTGTTTGCTTCTGAACCTATTTCTGATAAAAGCTGTTTATTCCAGAATTTGAAGCAGAGATGTTGAGTTTACTGCCTAAAGAACAGCAAATAAAAAATGTCTTATTTTTCGAAGTTGACTGTCTATTCCTGCCTTCAAATTGAGCTGTGCATCCTTAAATATATTTGAAAATTATGACCGTATTTATACAAATCTGTAACTACCAATTAACTTATTTTTCTTGATTATAGTGAGTTTGGTCAGTACCAGACATTTTTACTACAGGTGAAAGTTATTTTCAGACTCTAATTAGACAGTGTAAATTCAATATTTCATTCTAAACAAGAAAAATATACTACAGCAACAATGGGTGTTGTCAAGAGATATACACAATATAAAAATCATTGCTTTAGGAAGTTTTGCTTTAAGAAAATGAACTGTATTCCGATTTTATAAAAGCTCATAATTTTGTCAAAATTTTAATGATTCATTTATGTCCGAAACCACTACTAAAATCACATTTCAGATGTTAAACTTTAATCCCATCTTCCTATTTTTCTATGAAGATCTTGCTCTGAGATCTTCTGATTTTCTCCAGCTCTTCGTAAGTGAGTGGTCCTTTTGGCAATTCTAGCAAAGTGCTCTGTGTGTCCAAAATGTTCTCTGCTTCACCTTAAAAAATAAAAAAAAAAAAAAAAGGAACTGACTAAGCTATTCTTGTTTGAGCCACAGCAACAAAATACCAGGTCACAGCTATGTATTTTGCAAACGAGCCAATGCCAATGTAGCATTAAAGTTGTCTTTAAGGAATTTTGGACTAGTGGGATATCTGCACACAGAAGTGTTTAGTCTGAACTGAGTATCTGCCTCAGGCTGCATTTGTTTGCATGAACTTCAGCCATAACAATTAATTGTGCTGCTGTTGTTGCTGTTTCTTAGCCCCTTTCTCCTAAAAACTACACTGATTTATAGTAATGTTTCATGTAGAGATTTACTACACACACGCTTTGAATTGGAGGCATGAGATACTGCAAGGACTTAGCATCACTGTGTACCTAGTACCAACCCCATACTGCATGTGACCAATGAGGAATCTGAGACGAGGGTAGATCAGACATAGACATAAAAGCATACATAAGCTTTAACAAGTAAATTCCCTGTGCACAGTATCCTAGACGCGCTATATTTGCGCACAATTTTTCTTCTTGTCTCAGGCCTAGGCTAAAAGACGTCAGGCTACAGGCAGAAAGTGGGTAGCACAGGCCTTGAAGAAGCATTGGTGAAAGCATATTGCTCACAAAAAGATTTGCTAAGACAAGTTACCTAAACATGCAGTCTTAACAGCATAACAGGGAAAAGTTGCAGGGGGCAGAATTGTGTGGGTAAGGCTGGAATGAAAACATCTAGGACAGAGAATCCAGAAAACAAAGATACAGACTGAACATCATACGTAAATTGTGGTGGTCTAATTGTGATATAAGAAAAGATGAAGATTAGGCAAAGAATGTGTTTGTATTGTCTGATTCCATTTGGTACAAGTGCCAACAATCTCATTTACCTATGCCTTAACTCCTAGCTTGATGATCATTAAGGCAGGGATTGGAAGCTGTATTTACATGCAATAAAGCTGACTGAATATTGTAATACAGTCAAGATTGGGTCAATCTTTAAAACAGGTCCGAATGCTGAAATCTCCAACTGCAATTTTGGTAGTATTACAGTGCTTGGGATCTCCACACATCAGCAGTACCCATCAGGATGACACTGTTTACCACTCCCAGTAACTGGTATTACCACATCAGTCAGTTGCATATAGCATCTGATTATGGAATATCAAGAGATCTTAGGTGACAGAGAGATGTTACAGACAGTCAGCTCTCTATGCCTGTCACTCAGATGCACTCGAGCAGATTTCCCAGTCACCATCCTTCTCACATGTCTCAGGATACAAGCAGCGAGCTATGTAAATCTTGGAAAAGGTAGCCAGTTTCATTGCTTAGCGAACAAGTTTTGGGCAGTTGGAAGTTGTCTATGTAATCCCTCCCCTCCTCTAATAATTTGTCTAAAAAACACCAGCAGTATGTACCTGGACTAGGAGGAAAAGCAGAACAGCAAGGCCAAGAACACAGATAGCAGGTTCATGACTGATTCTTAGTGTCCTCAGTCATTCAGAAAAGATCGTTCACCTGAGGGCTGTTCTGTAACCCTGCCATCGCCAAAAGATTCAGTTCTATTCCATGGCTCTGGCACACTTACGGCTTTTCAGCAGCACAAGCAGAACTCAAAACAGGTATCTCCCCCTTTATCCTCAGTTTTTTCTTTAATTAGCCCAAGCTATAAACCAGGAAAAAAATCCCTCCAATGTCTATGTGGGAGAATAAGCAAGTAATGAGAAAATATTTGGACAAGTGGGACAGAGACAGAAGAAAAAATTAACTGTAAGCAAGATCAGAGACAAAATGCCTGGTGAAAGAGCAATAGAGAAACCTTCCAGGGATATAAACTGATTCCAAAGAATGAAGAACGGCAGATGCAAGGCTATTTGATCAAGTGGTTCAGATACAAGGAAGATTATGCAGCATGGAAGTAATTGCAAATTAACTTAGGAGAGGGAATTGGCTATGAGGCTGAAGATAGGCATGCCCTGAAGGAAAGAGACCAGTTAAGAGGGAACAATAAAGGGAATGATGTATACATTCATTATTACACCACAGAGACAAAGCATGGCATCCACCAATAGAATACATGGGCAAGCAGAGAAGCGATTAAGAAAGTAGTATGGGAGCGGTCACAGGGACCAGCTGAGTAGTAAGAACAAGTATTATGGCTGTGGGTCAATTGTGTCCTAAAACCTTCTCTTCAAGTACTTAATTTTATTCTTAAAATAAAAATGAACTCCTGAATCTGATTTCCACAAAATTACCAACCTCCTTCTTATTTCTAGACCAGATTCATTCAGGCTAGTCCACTTCCTTTTATTGTAGTGCTGATATTAGTAATTAGTTTAATTTCCTTCTCTCATGTTCCTTTATCCTATCCTGTAACTAAGATCTGTAGACCCAAATCTCTCACATCTTTTCAGAGGGCTAAACAAACTAGTGACTTTATCTTCTCTCACAAGGCAGCCTGGCATTCCCTGACAATTTTAACTCTTCAGTAATTCTAGACTCCTTGTACAGAAGTGATCCAAATTATGCAAAATTTCCAAGGAAGGCATTACTGTTCTCCTGCATCAGCACCTTCCTATCTGTAATCTCCATTTGTACTAAGGTTGTGGAATATCCATCCCTGGAGATATTCAAAAGCCATCAGGACTTTTTTTCTGGGCAATTTGCTCTAGGTGATTCAGCCTGAGCAGAGCGACTGGATCAGATAACCTCCAGAGGTCCCATTCAACCATGCTGTGATACTAGGAAACCTTACTTGATTTTTCTAGACTTCACTTGACTTTCATAATTTCATCACACTGGATTATACTCATTCTGTGATCACCTAATACACTCAGGTTTTTCCCTTTTTCTATCATTTACAGCTGGTGAGCTCTGATGGTAGAAATCCCTATTAGTCTCTAGCTTCCCTATCATTCTGTGATTCTCTGATTCTTGCTGATCTTCTTATGAAATGGAATCCTATTTTATTATCTCAGTTCTTCAGGTCATCAGTTCTTCTTGTACTACTGTTTCGTTCTTCTCTGTTGATGACACCAATCAAGTTTGTCATCCACAGCTTTGATTAGTATAACCCACTTGTAATTTCAAATACAAAATAAATGCAGATCCAGACCAAATTTTAAGGAATATTGCTAATAACACTGCTAAAGCCTAGCCTTCCTCTTTAAGCACAAACCTTTGATGTGTTCTCTTCAATACAGTGCTTACCTGTCTACTAATTTCCATGTCCTTCATGTTAACTTAAACTTCATGTGATACCACACTAAATGCTTTCATGAGTTTATAGTAGATCTACCACATTTCTTTTGGAAAAGAGAAATGATACTCCTGAAAAAGACAGAGTTAGCTTGGCATATTTCATTTTATCTTACTGTGCATTTGAGTCCACAGCTTCTTTTCTCCAAAACCTTTTCACAAATGTTGCATACTGCTGAAGTTGCCCTGGTGGATCCAAAGTTACGTACATAACTTTTCCTATTTGGAAAGCAATAGGGTACTACATTGCCCCTCTTCAACCTATACAGGACCACATGGTCCTCAGTAAACACATTACATACTCTTGACATGGGGTTTGTATTATGATGTACTCACTCTTCCAAAATTCTGGAATGAACATGAAGTCTTTTTTTTTTTTAAATAAATTAACAAACCCTAAATTCCAAGTGTTCCTTCTGCATTGTATGTACTAATCTCCTTTTCAACACTTGGACTTCCAAGAGCTACTCAGTGTTTCTCCCTGTGCTTAGCTGCCTCTTCATGTTAAAATCCAAAGAAATGTATTTAGTGGGGTTTAGAAAATGTTCAGAGATACACATTGCTGCATCACCCGAATATATTTGCACCTGTATGCATCAGGAAATATGTCAGAGTTTGCGAAATTTATCTATCATTATTTCCAAAGAAGTACACAGAGTTAAGAAACCTGCCTCTTAGTTCTGGAGGCTGATCTCTTGGCAGACCAAGAGCTGAAACAAATTTTTATTTTGTTTCAGTATGTTTGTGTCAGTAGCAGACAGGAAAATCAAGCTAGTTAACCAAGACGATTTGTGAAGGTGACAAGCCATAGACCAATGCTGTCTTCACTTTCAGTGAACACTCTCTTGGCATGTCTCCTTCACTAGGAATCAGAGCTAACATATAAATGTACCTCCCTAATCCTCAACACCCATCACTTGATCAGATCTGCCACTGGCAACTACGAGGCAAGACACCACTTTCTGTGACTCACCTTTATTTTTGCATCTTAGCAGGGCACACCGGCTAGATGATCATCTGACAATTGTGTTTGGTTATGAAAGTATAAGGGGATGGTTCCTGTCTGTATCCCTTCATCTGCTCTTATGATCCCTACCGCTTGCCAAAACAGCAGCATCAGAGTGGAATAAGGAAGCAAATCACTAGATCTGTCATTTCTCACAAATATGCAGTGCTTACTTGAGGTGTATTTATAGCCTTGGAATTCACATTTTTTTAAAACAAGAGAAGAGGAATTAACAAACAGTCTTAATTGGAGGGAAAAGCCATAAAAGTAGGGTGATTACTTTTGACTGGGAAAGGGAAGTATCTGATTGTAACAGAGAAGAAAAGAAATGAATGAGTAAGATTTTGTCCAGAAAAAAGAGAAAAACTATTCAAGTTTTCTCACAGCCATATTAAGCTTGGTTTTATGTGTAAACCAGGCAGACTTATATACACATACCTTTTATTCTTTGCAACAGTGTCCCATAGCCCATATCATATTGATAGGCAAATATAAAGCTTAAGGGAACTATTGGCAGTAGAACTCCTGGGTTCTTCTTTTTTATTGCTCTGTTTAGGAAAAAAAAAAAAAAGAAGGAAAAAATAAGATTATTTAGGACATCCAGCACACTTTTACTTTAGGTTGACCTTGACCGTCTAGGACTTGTGTATCCTTCTACACTCTAATCAAAGAAGAGCAAGTCTTAATTTCCTCAGAAGCATTGGTCTTCTGGTTGCCTTCTTGCTCAACTGTCAAACCAAGGGTATTAAAAAAATGCTTCAAGTGACTTTTGAGTATATCTAACAAAAATGGGATAATCTAACTCAGGTAGCATGCACATGCACATACCCATCCGGCTACATGCAATATGTAGCAATCAAAATATTATGTTCAGTTCCAAATGCATCTGAGTACACAGAGAACACATTATGCATAAGGTGCATTTAATCTATACTATGTACACAAACCCACAAATATTTCCAACATTCCCTGTAATTGGGCTATAGCATGAGAAAATCATGTTGACAAACAGAAGTCCTACAAGGTAAGTTTTTCCCTATGGAATACAGCTTTATTAGCCAGTTTTTTTTCCCTGTTTGGGTAAGTTTCTTGATTCCGATTTTAAGTGAACAGATTTCAGAATATGTCCGCTTGATCACCGACATATTAAAAAATCCAGATGGTGGAGGATTTTTTGCTTATTAATAGTTCATTAAAACACAATATAGACAAGAAAATAGAATGGCTTTTAAACAATCCCCTCTGTTTCACACACAGCTTTTATTTTACACGGAACCTTTGGTACCTCAGCTGTATCACTGTATTGTCAGTTCAGTACAGGCATAACCAAAACACATCTGGAAGCAGACAAAAATCAGAGTCATTTTGTCATCTGACCAACCTTTGACCAGTTACTGGATAAAAATAACTCCCTGTTATAATGCAAAAGGAAGATCCAGCATCATAGAAATATAAATGTAATATAGTAATATTTTCTGTTAGGAAATAAACTTCATACCCAGCTGTTAAACCTACAGCAGCAAGTCCAAAAAACGTCCCAAAATATTTGAGAAATTCCCGAGTCCAAGCAATCTGCATGGCTGTTTGTCTCTCTCTCATCTGGTTCTGCATCAGTAGTTGCCTTTCCAGCTAAAAAAGGAAGAGAGGTTAAACAAAATTTAGTTATCCGTTTATTTAAAAAACTGAGACAATTTCTCATTGGTCTAGAGAGGGGTCTCAAGCAAAAGTCTTATGAGGAGCGACTGAGGGAACTGGGGTTGTTCAGCCTGGAGAAAAGGACTGAGGGGAGACCTTATCGTTCTCTACAACCACCTGAAAGGAGGGTGTAGCCAGGTGGGGATCAGTCTCTTCTCCCAAGGAACATGCAACAAGATGAGAGAAAATGGCCTCAAATTGCACCAGGGGAAGTTTAGATTGGATATTGGGAAAAATTTCTTCACTGAAAGGGCTATGAAGCATTGGAACTGGCTGTCCAGGGAAGTGGTGGAGTCACCATCCCTGGAGGTATTTAAAGGACTTGTAGATGTGGCACTTAGGGACATGGTTTAGTGGTGGACTTGTTAAGTTTGTGGTTGGACTCAATGATCTTAAAGCATGCATAGTGCTGAGGGACATGGTTTAGTGGTAACTTGGCAGTGTTATGTTAGCACTTGGACTTGACTTAAAGGTCTTTTCCAACCAAAACATTTCTGTGATTCTATAAATCCAAAACACTTACTGAAAAGGTTTTTTTCATTCTTTTATTTCAGTCATTCATACCTTTTGATTGAGACTGAATTATTCTTCAGTAATAACGCAGAATAGTTTATACCAAGAAAGCATTTAGGTCAATTAGCAAATGCTTTAATGCAGAATCTTTCTAATGCTGCTTTCTCAATGTCAAGAAAACCAAAATGTCGGTGTTAGGTTTTGAGAGTTCCCCAAGTCTCAGCAGCACTGTGTAAATTAAGGTCCTCTGACCTTTGCATTTCCATGGTGTTCCAAAGGGTACCATCCAGATACTTTGCAATTTATTCTGCTTGATTTTAATTTAGCTGATAGTATCTTTAGAGTCAATCTTGACACCTCTTTGTCCTTTGAGGATTTCTCTTCTTAGTGATGCATCATAAAACTATTAACTCTTTCGAAACACCATAGTTTATGAATACAGAAAACACAATGTGAAGATACCAGATCTTTTAAAGAAACTGGAATACATATCAAAAGTCCATGCAAAAACAATTCTGTAACTAAAATTAAAAACAATAATGCAAAAAGTACAATCTAGACAGTACATTCACACATCAAAGCAGAACTTTGTATGGTACCTAAGAATAAAAGAGAGAGTATCGGATTTATTATTTTTTAATTATATGCCCCATCTAAACATACTGGTACATTTCTATTAAATAAACGAAAATGTAGTCTTTCTTAAGAGTTTCCCCCTACTGTACAGAACACCAAAAAGAACAATGGTCTTTCCTGCTTAGGGTGATGCAAAAAATCAGAATTGTGCCAAAAATAAGCAGTCTGAAACCTGAGTACACAAGTTAACAAACACAATAAGAATTCTTCTTCTGCTTGTTAATGCTTGTAACTCATTCTTTGGGAAAAAACAGAGTACCTGAGTTGGTATGTCTAGCCTAGCTAACAGAATTGCATAAAAAGTCCAACAAGATACAGGAAACAGAATACCAGCTGCCTAAAAAACTGTATTCTAGAAACGAAAGAACAAAGAGAATTCAGAAAGTTCTCTTCTCATGCATCTATAAAAGTAATTAAATCTGTTCTTTTATCCTGCTTTCTAATTCAAGAATAATTTAAAGGATATGTAATTACTTAAGGTTTCCACCCATTTATTCATCTCCATTACTATTGATTTAGCCTGAGCAGAACAATTTCTGTTAAATTGTTACTAATTATTTCTTCAGACTATGTTGATTTTGCTATCTTATTTACAAGCTCATTCAGTACCTAGATAGGTAGAATTAATTTTTTAGACAGCATAATAAAAAAAGGACAGATCTAATTACATATAATTGTACACAGTAGGAAAAACAACATTTACTGTAGTCTCACAATACTGTTTCATCTATTTGTCTTTCCTCAAGACTTACATTGCAATTGTTGTTCTCACAAAAAATATCAACAGGCTCTACCTTCCCAGTATCCATAATTTTCAGATTGCTGTTTTTCAGAAGTAGTAATTATATAATGGCTGACAAACCACTTAATAAAATATCAAAATAATTAGATTTTATTTTGTCACCTATGAGACACTTGGAAATTCTAAAGTAAACAAGCACACTGGCCCTTGATTAGCCTCATTGTGTTCCCCAATATCCTAAGCCTGGTAAATTGCTGAGGGTTGAGGTGACAAGATAAAATAATGACATGTAATATCAATTCAATGATCTCTATTTTCCCCTTCAATTTGATTTTGTGTGTACATGTGTGAAAAGTATTAAGGGATGCTTTGTTTGCCTGTCAGCACAGATAAGGAACCTACGCTTCCAAGATGCACAGTATTACCCTAAATGAGCTTCAATTTATAGAAGTACATGGGGAGGAAGTGGGACAAGGATATGCTGATGAAATATAGGTCTTGCTAATAGGAAACGTAATGGAGAAGAAAAAAAGACAGTTTAATATGCACAGGGCATAGAAAGAAGTAAGCATGGAATAAAAAGAAAGCTGTAAGTTTAAATAAAGGATCTAAGTTTAAACTAAAGGATCCTAACAACAAACAAAAACAAAAAAACCCACCCTCACAATTTATACTTTGATAGCTCTTTAAAATCCAAGTACTGAAAGAAAAAGCTAATTATTAAGTCGTAGACACTAAGGTCAAACAAACACCTTTATGTAGGAGCCTGTCATATCAAATTTCGGAAGCCCAAGGACACTTTCATGTGTGTCTACAAGTAATTTGTATAAGTAATTTGGCATAAAAGAAACAAACTTGTTTTATGTATTATAAACAGCAGACAGATAACATAACCAAACACATTTTCGTATTAGTTTCTAAACAGAAAGATTTTTTTTTTCCACTTAAAAAAAACCCTAATCCTCAACTTTCTATGTGATACCCAATCAAACAATAAAGGGGGGAAAAACGCATTGAAAAATGCTCTTAATTCCCTTGCTTTGAGCAAACTTCTTCAATGTGGGTGTAAAATCTTACCTAGATGAAACACAATCCTGTATTTAAATTAAGTTTTTAAAAGAAGATGTGTCGGAGGGAAGCTTTAGACTGATGAATCTCAGAGATGAGTATTTTATGTCTACATCGGGAAATGCGACACAGCCAAGAAGAAAAGGTTTCAGAGGAATCTTAATCCACAGAAGGCAATAAAAAGTAGATCTAGTGACATTTAGCTAAATTAATAATTTAATTCTCGCTATTACTGAAGTTGCATGATGTTACAATGAACAGTTTACTATAGAAGATCTATTTTTTCCATAAACTTACAACGTAACACCAAGAAAGCACTGAGATGTTTTTGGGGATGCTAAGTAATCTGCAGTACCGCTGCAGAGGTTTGTTTTTAAATCTATTTTTATTAGTTATAAGTTATATGGAGAAAATGTAATAACAATGCACAAACACCACTAAATGTGCTCCAAAATCTCTCTGAACTTATCCAATCTTATGTCAAACCCAGGAATACCTCTCTCACCAGAGAACACCAGAAATGCCCTTTTTTCTGTCCTCCTTTATTCTGAAAAAAATCTTCATTCTTGCTTTCCAAGATCAGTTTTGTCACTTGGGATAGTTTCATCTTGCGAAAACAAAAGACTATAGTGCTGTAGCTGTTGGACTGCAATGGGAATCTGCATAATGAAGGGATTTAGTCAAAGCATTCCAGGGAAATTCCACACTGACTTCACTGGGTTTCAAGCTTTCCTTAAGGAAAAGGAAAGGGAAAACTGAGCAACAACTGTGGCTAAAGTTGTCCCAGAACATACTGTTTCATTGCACAACTTAAACTTACTGGAATAATTGTAGAAAAAACAGTCTGGAGTATGCCTGAGCTCTTTTTAGAGAGCATCTTAGCCATTGCGCTGCTGAATGACGTGGGTCAATGCTGCCACCGCATTCCACGCGTGGGCTCCTGCAACTTGTGCTCAACACAGCAGGGAACACACCACTGGCAGACTCTGAGTGAGCAGACAGAAGGCAGGGCACACACCTACCCTGTGTCACCACAGACCGCTTTTACATGGCCCGAACCAACATCTGAGCAGCTAAACAGGTTTATGAGCAATGTTTGACACTAAAAGAGTATATGCATTTAAATGAATTTTGGATGCTCTAAGTTGCAAAATTAAATACCTACGTGGGCACTCAAGCAACTTCTGTGTTCCTCAATCGTTCAAAACTTAGAACAATTCAGGGGCAATGTCCTTGTGCTTACCCACTTAACATGCCGATCTGAACTGAGCATCTTGAGCTCTGACAGTTTTGAATGACCAGGATACCCTGATATGCTTACTTTACACTGAACAAGTATTGGCAGATCATAAGGTGAAACTGTTAAGATTATGTTAACCTTAAGCAAGTCAGGATTTGAAAGCAGATCTGTGTAGGGAAAGATTCAGGAGTCCACCCCAAAAGATGACTCCAAATTAGATGAAAGATAGAAAACCAAATCATGTTTGACTGCAGTTCAAATCAATATCCCATTTTCAGCTGTTAATTTCTTAGTAATTGTGTCTTATTTTACTCCACATGTGTTCTATTGAAAATGCCAGTCACACTGGGGAAGTGAAAGGGTGGAAAAGACTTTTGCGTTTATTAACATGCAGATTTTATGACAAAGGCCAAGTCCTACTTCCTTAGGACTTATTTTGCAATGATATTTAAGATGACTTCTTTTCCCATTATGGCAGATCAGAAGCAAGAATTAAGAACAGTAGGTACTCATTTTACTGCAAACGGTAACTCCACACACAGAACTTCATAGGTGATAAGATAAAAAAATGTGTATTATTCAAACGTAGCAGAGGCATGCTGTAGCACATTTAGAATAATCCCACCGGCAGGAGAAGCCAATTATTGAGGAAGCAAGCCACGGGTGCACATCATACACACCAGGTGAACAACAGTTCACCATCCAAGTGCCATATCTTAGGGAATATACTCTATTTCATTTTAAATGCAAAAGCCTCCCATCTATATAGACTTTAAAACTTCAATAGGGACTATTTACTTACAGTTTTTATGCAACCATAGTCATGTAAAGAGTTTTAGGTTCAGATTAACCATGGGAGAAAGGCAGATGCTGTAGTTTTCCCAGCCAAGTTGCTGTGCATGGCACAAAACAGCTGAAGTTGTAATGTTGATGCATGGGTACACATCCAAGCGTGCTTTTCTATTACTGTTAAGAAATCATATCCTACAACAATCAGACCATGTTTTAGAGATACCTATACAAGTACAGTTAATATCATAATAAAAAAAAACCTATATAAATTTCTGTGAGTTTAATTCCATAATTAACAGATTTTTCTTAAATGACAGTAGCAACTTCTTTACTGGTCATAAATATTGATCACCTAATTCTAAAATTTAAGTTTAGCAATTTCAAAATAAAATGGGTAATAGTAGCAAGTAACATTTTATATTTTATAACACTCTGAGGAGGACCTGATTAGAAATAACTTTCCTATTTTTCTTTAAATACAGCTAGTAGTTTCTCAACACCGTGTGAGAAACTGTAAGGGCTGATTAGCATTTGAAGTCTGCCACATACCAACTGTTATAGTAAAAGGAAATCAATCTGACAAAATGAAACATGACAGATGAAGAGAAGTGAGACAGAGAGGGAAAAGGTCAGTCGCTGTGAAACTGATAACACTAATAAACTAGTCAGTGGTAACCAACCTTATCATTTCTATTGATTATTCTTCAGACTCTCACAATGATGTCAAACCACAGAAAAGAGCATTTATGCCATCATTTCATTGATTAAAATCTAGTGGGAGAAAATTCTCATCTGAAATAATTTAATCAACTTCGACAACTTGCAAAAAAATAGAGTCCTCTGTGGATTACAAGCCACATCAGCACTGGTAGATAAATTGGAAATTTCTGATACTTTAGACTCTTAGCTTGTTTTCTCTCTTTCTTTCTGCCTTTCTGTTTCATGTTCAGATGCTGTAGGAAGGAACAGATGCTGCTTTGGTTTTTGTATTAAGGTGATGCACAAAGCAAAACAAATGGGATGCAGGGTGGCGTACAAAGGCTCAACAGAAATGGAAAGCAGATTCAGTGCAAAATGCTTTCTCTTCACTGTCCATGTGTATTACATACAATTTCTTTGATGTATTTTATGCAGGTGAAAATTTATCTGGAGAGAGGAAGATATAGTAACTACCCCTGGGTGAAGCCTCTGCAACCTGATGTATTTAATGGCTGTCCTGGCAGATATGCTGTTTTCCTCAACCCTTCTAAAATGCAGGGCAGGACAAACTCTTGGCTTGAGTGTGGTTGTGGCAGTGAGTCTATTTAGGGAACTGTATTTCATGTCACCATCATTAAGACATAATTATGCTGACCACCTGGTAAACAGATATTCAGACAGAAAATTAATTCGTCTACCTTAGAAGGATTATCAGCCACATGAATGTACACCATCTCTCCTTAAGTTCTGAAAGTCACTGTCTAAATCTAAGAAAAGAGAAACATGGAGAAACTGTTGGAATAGCCTTACACTCATGTTAAAAGAACCTCCAGTTCTGTCACAGGCTAATCTCTTGCACATCAAAGTTATTGGATAGTCAGTGATGTAAAAAACACGTATGCATGCTGTAGGAATAGCAAAATAGATTGAGCAGTATAAGAAAAAGAGTTAACATTACAATATCAAGTCATTCAATATTGTAAATGTCAGTAAATCTGACTAATAACTGAATAAGTAAGAATTATTCAATATGTTATTTCCATGCCCCAGTAATGCCTCTAGGTACACTCCGGTGTGCCTTATAAACCTGTTTTTTAAAAATGGAATAAAGACCGAGAACATTGAATCAAAAATGATAACCAGAAGAAATGGCTGTAAAATGATACCGCAGCATGAAAGGGTGTTATAATACCAACAAAACCTGCAAATATGATGTTTCTTCCTATCAGTTTCAGATTCTGACTTGCAAAATTACTGTGTCTCTGTTTACACCATTATGGTTATGGAATTAAAATAGGTAAAAGATCTATTTACTTAGCCATTGTACCTCCTGGGCTCTTATGAGTTCTGCTCAATACAGGGCTCTTCTTCCCCACCCCATGCACACTTTTTTTTTTTTTAAACGTAGCATTCAAGAAATAGTATTTCATAGAAAAACAGTTAAATGTACAGATTTGACTGCAGTGGATTTAACAGCAGAAGACTACAGTGGTAGGTTTGCTCTAGTAAGAAGGAAGGAACTATGGAAAATTCATACTGTTGGAAGCAGGCAGCTTCAGAAGGTATTTTTTCTTTGAAGTCAGTTAAATCCCCCCAATAAACTAAGCCTACAGGTGCAAGGGTTAGCTGCAGTACACCTCCAAACAAGACAAAAGTTTTACCTAAGCAGCCGCTTTCACAATGATATGTGGCAGTCACAGATACTCCCCAGCAAAAAGACTGGTAGAACTCGAGCAATCTGTCTGTTTTGCATCGTTTGCTGGTAGTGCTTGCATGTTGGAAATAGCTATTAAAACCTGCTCTTTGTAAACCACTAAGTTTATTTCTCTACAGTGATCAGGCAGAGCGTACAATCTCACAGATAATACCAACCAAACTGCCTTTTTCCCTGTGAGATAGATTGTTCTAATCTTTCTCAGTGCAGATATCATTCATCTTGTTCTGTTCCATTTGATGCACAGAGACTAATAAGGATATAGAATTGTTACCAGAGACCATTTATTTCCTGAATTAAGCCCAGATCACCTAAGGGGCAAAACAATTTTTCTAATGCTTCAAGACAAATGCATTAGAGATGCCATAAGCACTACTAGTATCTTGTCAATAGAAAACACATCTAGTGTTTTCCCACTCCAAAGGGAAAAGGATGGTAGTAGTCAGGAAAGGGAAAGCTTGCTTACATTTTACATCACACGGAAGAAAGCGAACAATTGGTTTCATTGTAATAAACCTTTAAAAAAAAATAATTTTGACTAATTCTCAGTGAAAACTTTAGAGAGGAAAAAGTTAGGGACTTACAAAAACCCTGCAGAAAATTACTCAGTGACTAAGACATTAGGAAAAATTAAACTTTTCAGGTATCATCATGGACGTGGCTGATCTTTTACCAACACAGATAAGTTGGCAAATCTGTAGATGGAAAGAATGTCATCACACAAAGTGTTATTAGGCACAGGAAGGACTCTAAAGAAAGCAGCCTATGCATGTGTCAGTTCTCTTTCTTTTTTAATCAATGAAAGTGATAAAGCATGAAAAGAAGTTTTATTATTCAGAAACTCATTGGCATTTTAATATTAGCCATTCTTTTTCCTGCCAAGAGTCAAATCATAGCATGTGTATGCCTTTCAACAGCCACCTATCAAATGATAAATCATCAATAGTATGTTGACTGAGTAATGGGTTAATTGAATTTATTAAGAAAAATCCCAACAGAATGCCACACCACTACTTGGAAATATACTTCATCTTCAAATAAAACAGAGAGCATCTCCCCCTGCCCTTACTTATACTTTCTTATACTCTCTTTTCCATTCCTACTTTTAGCTCATTACTGAAAAACCATCCTAGGATAAGGGCAGGAACACATAAAAGAGACAGGTCCCTACCACAAACAAAATGATAGGCTTATTAGGTCAATTCATTTCACATGTCTAAGATAGAGTACTCTTCGTTTACTACATATTGAACAAACATTAATATTTTCCCATTTCAAAAGTTTTGTTTTCTTCTCCTCTGGTTTTCATTAACATTTTGCGTTTCTATCTAAGTTGAATTACTAAAACCGGATGTGGCCTAAGGTCTAGTTTGTCATAATTGCTGGCTCACGTTTTGAACCAGCAATGTGCCCTTGTGGCCAAGAAGGCCAAAGGCATCCTGGGNGCACGAACTTGAACAAGGGAAGTTCCATCTCAACATGAGGAGGAACTTCTTTACTTTGAGGGTGGCAGAGCACTGGAACAGGCTGCCCAGAGAGGTGGTGGAGTCTCTATCTCTGGAGACATTCCAAACCCACCTGGATGTGTTCCTGTGCAACCTGCTCTAGGTGACCCTGCTCTGGCAGGGGGGTGGGACTAGATGATCTCCAGAGGTCCCTTCCAGCCCCCACCATTCTGTGATAAAGCTCCTAATGATATTGTAAGAGCATCTTTACATTCTTAACACATTTTTACTATAACTTAAATAAAAAATATGCATATAAAACCTTCCCCTCAAACACAAATTCTTTCCCAGTTAGGGCAGAGGAGATCATTGAGCTGCCTGATAAATAAGTCAGGTTTTCCTCATCTTTCCCTCATAAAATTCTCAGTATCTGCAGTACTAAAGGAAGTTCAGCAAAGTGTTAGGTATTAATGTATCCTAAGGACAGTAGAACCCATTATTCAATTCAAATATCACAAAAACAATAACTTAAGGAAGGTGTACATATCTGTATAAAAAAACATTTATTAACTATGCAGGTACAAATACTGCCTGTACTTTATCTACGCTAAATGAGTAATCTCATTTTTCACTTGAACAAGTGTTTAAAATGCTTCATCTGTCTCACTATATACTGTCGCATATGTTACCACAGAAGCTTCTATTTCGAAAAAGTAAGAACTTCAAAACCCACTAGGAGGATAACTAGATTATCAGATACCTCCCAATAAAAAAACAAACAAACAAACAAAAAAACCCAAACCAAACCAAAACCTTAAAACCCCTATTGAAAAGTTTAAATTTATTTCTTACCGGGCATATATAAATCTTATGATTGTTGTGTACGTTTTCAAAAACCTATTGAGATGAAAACCAAACACCAGTAACAAACAGATATATAATTGAAGTTGCAAAGTTACAACATCTTGTAATCTTTGCTAGATAAAAATCTCACTAGTAACATAACATTAAACATAACTCACACAAAAATCAGTGTTAAGTCCTGATAAACAGGTATTTTCTGTATTAAGAAAAATAAATATCACATTTACTTATGTGTTTGAGCTGGTTAGAAATTATAAGGCTGGAAAAGAGATGTTGCTAAGGAAGAAACGGTATTAAGTGCAAAATAAATCTTGAAGAAATAATTTTTACATATTAGCCAGCCCTGGGTTAAGGGAACTTGCATTCTGTTAAGGTAACTGCACCTTCTGTGTTTGCACAGTCATGAGGATACGGCCAGAAAGCACATTCACAGGTCCTTTAAAGTTAGCCTGATGCAGGGAGCTGAAATAAACATTTATTTATGCCAGCCAAGACCACCAGTGACAGATTTCACTGCCTTTCTTAGTAGCTTGTATAATGACAGTTCAGCACTCAAAGCCTCACAATATTTACCCCAATTCTTGCTTGCTTGCTTTTGCAATGGAAAAGACTCGGTATCTCTAGAAGGACGCATGAGAAAAATGAGTGGATTTAAAAACCACCACCATCACACACAAACTTAAAATTCATAACAGAAGTGTTTATAGCATGAGACAAATAACGATTTTCTCATCCTTTCCTCATAGGTTCTAATGCCTTTATTATTCTTACTACCATACTCTGAACTTTCCACAGCTTCTCAGCTCATTAAAAGAAGTATCAAAAGCTTTTTCCCATCAAAGTCATCAGTAGTGCAAATTGAGTAATTCAGTTTGGTTGATTAAAATTGGAAAAAGTTGGTTAATAAATCCACAATTATATTGGCTTTTTACAAGAATCTGTGCTGTTGATTCAGCTTATATGTCAGCGTATAAAAATATATGTTTATTTATGCACAAGTATATAAAACCTAGGTCTTTTTTTAAGCTCCTGAAGTTTAATCACCACTACCAGGTTAATCTATTTAACCTTTCCTTCTTGGATATAACGCTCTGGACTGGGATTTATTCTATTACCTATTACACCATTCCCTATTATTTCAGGCATTTTCCAATTCATCAAGACAATCAGAATACAAAACTAATCCTTCAATCTAAAATTTTACACAAACAACATTTCACTGAATTATGGACAGTTTTTATTTTGAGAAACTGCTGAGTGTCTGGATATAAATTGAAATGTTCTGGTCCTTTTTCATCACTTATAATAAGTCTGACATTTTTTTACTATTATTATTACTTTAATGCAGAAAAAAAATCCAATGTAGTTTGGCCATAAGACACGGTCTGTTAAGAAGCTTGCTACATGGTACTTCTATACTTTCATTTCAGATTTAAGAACTAATTGTTGAAGATGAAAACTGCCTCGTTCCTTTCATTTATTGCCACTCAATGCAAACCTCTTAAGACAATACAGCCCTGGCAGCAAAGTAATGCAATCATGCTATGTTCTGCCTCTAACGAAGTGCTGACAGTGTAGAGGAAAGAAAAAATATTGTATTAAGCTGCATTTAGTTATGCTTTCACTGAGCTTTTGATATAGTTTTTCCAAATACTTTTGTCACACATCTTTTGTAAAGTCAAATTACAGTCTAATTAAATGAATGTTTACATTGAAATTACCGTTACAGTGAAATAATGTTCCAAATCATCATCTTAGGAGACCAAGAGCATTAGAGCCATTTGCAAACATGGAAAACACTCAACAGCAGTTTCACTTCAAGCTGGATCACAAACTTACATGCCATAGCTCATACACAGAGCGTAAAACGCATACATCTCTCTCCATAGGCAAGAGCTGAAGAACAGATGAAAGCTCAGAGCGCTGAAGAGTCATTTTCACAAGTAGAAATCTTGTGATTTATAATTTGAATGAATTAAGTTATTTCTATAGGTACAGACTCTGCAGAAGTCAAATACGTTTTTGGCATTTCTGTGCTGTGTCCAAAAGGATGTTTCATTTACAGAGAAACTGCTATATTCTTTTTCATCTTTAAAAAGTCAGACTATGCATTATTGCACTGGAAGATGAGTTTCCCTAACAACGTTTTATACTATCTTCCCAGCTATTCAACTTAACAATTTTTACTAATCAGGGAAAAAAAAAATGCCTTTTTAAAATTTCCCTTATTATTTTGCATCACTGCCAAAGCTTCAAAAGGAGCTATTAAAACAAAGAAGGAAAAAAACCCCACCAAAACACAAACCTAAACAAAACCGCCACCAAGCAGTGGGGGATGGGGGAGGGGGGTATGGAGCAGAAGAGAGAGAGAGAGAGAAGAGCATAAATGTATCCAATTAGGTACAGAACTGCAGAGGAGCGGCAATACCACTGACTGTCCCTCATCAGTCTATGGTAGTATAGTCTACCCATGGCTCAAAATGAACCTATATGACATTGAGGATCCCAAAAGAGGGAAAAGATTTGAAAAAAACAAGGAGAGGCTGGCACGGGTTTTCAGAAAAGAGGATGTGAGTGTACGGCACTGTCAAAATAGAAAAATCAGCCCTTTACTGTTCCAGCTTTATTTGATATTGGCATTTTTTTTCATGAAGGAGTATGGAACCTTTCCCATGCCTACACAGGGAGCATACAGAGAGCAAGTCTATAAACTCCCAAAGACTAACTGCTATGAAAGCAGATCTATGGCTGTTTCCTGGCTATCCAATATTACCTGGGGAGAAGAATGCACTTTACAGTCTGACATAATAAAATAGGGAGAGAGATGGGACGGCAGGAGAATGGGAGTGAGACTATCCAGAGATTCATATTGCAGACAGGAGGTTATAATCAAACATTTTTATTACAGGTAAATACAAGATTTGTCAGAAGTATATTATTTTCCTACCCTGTTTATTTTCTCAAAGGTTATGTGACTGCCATCAAAGATTAATTTGGAGTATTATCTCTGACTCCTGAATGCAATTATGCTTTCCCACAGAGAAGATTATCCTTTTGTCTGATAAGGAATTCTCTTGCTGGGGAAAAAACCCCAAAATTCAACTGAACAAAACTCCAAATCACTCTGAACTGCTGTCCCAAAACAACAAAATCTTTTAGCAATAGAAACAATGATATGCCCTAAGCACTAACTAGTGTCTTTTCTTTCCAGCTCCTTCAGTGATTTTTCTTTCCTCCTGTATTATTTTCTCCTAAAACTTAGATTTTTCAAGAATTACAGTCCTCCAGTCTTCCACTTTTATGAGTCTGATCTGCCCCTGAAGGTCTGGCAGAGCCGACCTACTGTAACCTGAAAGCAAGAACTTTTTAAACAAGATTTGCTTAAATAATGATTATAGCTTTTTACTGAAATTGCTTATTTTGACCAACTTATGTATGTGCGACTGCTGCATATGCAGCATTAAGCAGTGTTGTGGAAACTTACCTGTGAATACAGCAATGATTGTACAATTCTGTTTCAAGTAAATCACTCCCACAGACAAACAGATTTTTGTTTAGTTTTTGCAATCTGACATACAGGGCACACTGAGGCTTTAATTCTGAATTCTCTTCCTTGCGATGTTACTTCTGTATCAGTATCCCACATACCTAAAATCTATCTAACAACTGTCGGTTAACAGTTGGACCAAGTCACAGCTTGTTTCAGCAGATTGCTGCTGTGCATGTGCAGCATGTACACGAGTGCAGACATCAAGTGGTATCCCATCACAATTCTCAGTCTGGGAAGATGCAGATATGAGAAAATCCTGCCTCATAGGACCCACAGTCTCTGCCTGCTTCCATGGCGGTCAGAACACCACAGAGTAACTCAGGTTGGACAGGACCTCAGCAGGTCCTGCTCAGAACAGGGTCAGCTATGTGATTAGACCAGGCTGCTCAGGGCTTTAACCAGTCGGGTCTTGAAAAACTCCAAGGATGGAGGCAGCTTCAGTGCAACTCTGATGGGTTGTCCTTGTGGGGGGAAAAGGTTTCTCCTTATACTCAGTCTGAACTGCTCCCCCCATCCTGTTTCAACACCCACTGTCTCTCACCCTCCTGCAATCTACCACTGAACACCCCGGCTCTGCTTTCTCGATGACCTCAAAGTTGCTGGGAGTCTGCTGTTGGTCCCGCACCTCAGAAGGCATGAATAAGGCTCTGAATAAGTCCAGGCTGCACAAGTCCAGCTTACTTGGCCTCCTCTCAAGAAGTGATCAAGCCCTGCTGCTAAACCTGCTCCTTTTCATCTACATTTTTCTTGTATGGGGGGAGAAGCAGGGGGGCAAAACCGGGATGCAGTATTTAAATGCTTTTAACAAAGCACTGAACAGAAGGCAACAGACATTTTCCTCAACCTACTGGCTGCACTACTGCTTATGAAGCCCTCCTTGTTGGTCCTTTTGACTCTCTGCTGCCAGGGCAAATGGCTGGCATATGCTCTGGTTGCTGTCTTCCAGTGTCCCCTCCAATCTCTACAAAGTTGCTCTCCAGTGTTCAGCCCCCAGCCTGTGTTGTTGCCAGGTTCACTAGGAGGAGTATGTCCTTAAACACATCAGCTTCCTTGAACTCCTTTATCCTCCAGAGCTGCTTCCTATGGCTTCTCACCTACCACTTCCTTGAATAAAGAAACAACTTCTTCCAATGTCCGGGGTCTGCACTATCACAGAATCATAGGGGTTGAAAGGGACCTTTGGAGATTATCTAGTCCAACCCCCCTGCCAAAGCAGGCAGATTTTGAATATCTCCAGAGGACACTCCACCACCTCTCTGTGCAGCCTGTTCCAGTGCTCCGTCACCCTCAAACTAAAGAATTTTTCCTCATGTTGAGACGGAATTTCCTGTGTTCTAGCTTGTGCCTGTTGCCCCTTGTCCCCCTGTGTCCTGCACTATGCTATGTGCCTTCCTCAGTACCCTCAGGACCCTGATCTCGCCACCACAAGCAAGACTGCCTTTGCTATTACATCCCCAAATCAGTTCTTCCCTATTTGTGAGTAACAAATCCAGCTGTGCATGAGCCCTGGATGGCCCATCCAGTACCTACCTGTATCAAACAGTTATCCCCACATTTTCCAGAAATGTACTCAGTTGCTTATGTCCTGCTTTATGTCCCTTCCAGAAGATGTTAGGGAGACTGAAGTCTCCTGAGAACCAGAGTCAGTAAACCAGAGGCTTTCTTAAGTTGTTTAAAGTACATGAAGTACTTCGTCACGCAGATTGGTGGTCTGTGGCACACTCCCACCACTATCATGTTTTGTGGCCTCTCCTCTTAGATGAACCCCCAAGCTACTCCTTCACATCATGGGCAGCTCTTCTCCTTGACTTCCCTACTTGCCTTTCCCGAAGAGCTTGTACCTGTCTGTTACTTCCAGTTGCATAAGCTGTCCTACCACATCTCAGTTATTACCATGATGTTGAAGTTTTGGGACCAGAAACAGTTCTTGTTCTTCCTGCTTGTTTTCTGCTGTGTAGGTGTGTACTTGTGCATGTACAGGCCTCCTTTCTCCAGAACCATCAACACTGCGGGAACTCCAGCACTTTATCAGTCATAAGAGCTTCTGCAAGGAACAGGTATGTTCTAGATTTATTTACTTAACATCTGCCATGGCAGCAAAATACTCCCATTGTGCTACTATACTAGGAACAATTTTTTGGGGGATGGGAGAATATGATTTATTGTTTCATTTGGAGAAAATGCAGGGGGTTTTAATTTTCTGGGGTTTTTTTTGGTTTTGGGTTGTCTTTTTTAACAGAATAAAAATGCTCTGTGATGGTTTAGAGAATTCCTTGTGCTCTAAATTATTGGAAAAATAAGTTGTTTAGAACCTGATCACTATCACATTTAGCAATTCAACAAAACAGGAATTAATCTTTTCCACATGGCCTGAACTCCAACTACACAATTCTTACTTTTTCAGCTGACTTGCCCTCATTTACTTCACTTCACCAGGCAGTCCGCTATACAACAGATTTTTCTCTTCCATTTTCTGATCAAAATCAGTGTTTCTCTTTCTCTTCATTGTTTTTTATATAGTTTTCCCACAACAGTAACTACATGAAAACTTCAATAGCTAGACAGCACCAAGAGAGTGCTTAATCCCTTAGGTAAGATTGTTATACATAAAGGTATCACAAACAAATCAGTCA